>VYZX01025573.1:319771-357820 GCA_013401335.1 Brachypteracias leptosomus | reverse complement strand
CGGGCGGGCGCTGCGCCCCCGGACTCGAGTGTGTGAAGAGCCGGCAGCGCCGCAAGGCCAAGGGCGGCCCGGCCCCGGGAGCCCCCATCGCCGCCACCGCTGGCCCGCCCGGTGTGTGCCTCTGCAAGAGCCGGTACCCGGTGTGCGGCAGCGACGGGCTCACCTACAGCAGCGGCTGCCAGCTCCGCGCTGCCAGCCTGCGCGCCCAGAGCCGCGGCGAGCCCGCCATCAGCCAGCGCAGCAAGGGAGCCTGCGAGCAAGGTGCGGGGCGGGCCGGGGCAGAGCGCTTGGCGAGGGGAAGGGAAGGGAGCCGGGGGAGCGGGCGCTGCTCGGGAGGGTCGGCGTCCGACTGTGCTGTCTGAGTTCACGGTGAAAAAGCCGGTCCCAAGTGCTCCTCGTAACGTTTTGTCCCATCGCAGTGCTTATTTGTAAAGTCAAGATGATTTCAAAACCACCTTAAATGCACTTGAGAGTCCCAGTCGGATGATGCCGCCTGAAGTAGGGAATAAGGCTTTAGACCAGCCCTAGAAATGCAGAGAAACTGAGCCGCTGTCTCCTGGCTCCCAGCTGTGCTGAACTACGGTGCCCTGCTTCTCAAGCTTCGCCTGCAGCTTGCAATTGGGGATGATGTGACATGGGACAAAAGGCTTCAGCCAGCCAGGGGAGGGTTCGGCAGAGGAAAACTGCAAATAGCGAGAAAAGGAAATTATTCAGTGGATGTGAAAGCCACAGAAATTCAGAGCCAATATTCCCTGGCTTGCTTTGGTTCAAAAGGAAAGCAAGCAGTGACTTTTCCCTGAGCTGCATGTAGCTGTTTGCACTTGCAGCATTTGCAACCAGGAGCTCGATTCTTCCCAAGCTTTTGCTTAGGGTTGGTGCCCAAGGAAGAAATTGTTCTGCTGTGGAGCCTCTACTAGAAATTCTGGCTTCTGAGAGCGGGTTTTGCTGGGGGGGAAGAAAGGAGGGCTTGCACACAAGCCATTTACTGAACATCTCAAGGACAATATTGCAGCGCTAATGACGTTTTGGTGGAGGAGTGTTTTCATAAACACAGTATGCATAGGGTCACAACCTCCACCTCCTCCTTCTCTTTCTTCCCATAACTGAGGCCAAGTATGTCTTGCAAAAAATGTTTCTGAAACTCCCAGGGAAAGCGTGAGAGGCTGGGCAAGGACTGAGTTATGCACTTGGATGTTGCCCATTAAATGCCCTGTGTGGCTTTTCAGAAACCTTGTCCAAAACATCAGGTTTATATATTAGCCAGAAACATTGTGGTACAGTGTTAACTCCTGGAGGGAAGGAGCTTCAGCCCTCAGGCTAATGGAGAATGAGATGAGAACGAGCCTCCCTCTAGCATTTGGAAGAAGCCTTGCCTGCCCAGTGAACTTGGGAGAGGGTCACAGGCCTAAAACTGTGTGCTGCTTCTTGGCCCTGCCAGCCAGGACCAAGTGAGCAGATGTCTTTGAAAGATGTCTGAGGTCATGCTTCAGGTGTGTACTCGAGAAGAAGGCTACAATGTCATTTGTCTTGCCCAAAGTCACCTGGAAGTTTGTGGCAAAACAGGTATTGATACACATATTGTAAGCTACAGCTACAGCCCTTGGCTGCACTTCCCTGTGTCCGCCCCAGACTAGATGCTTGGCTCAGTCTTTGTCTGAGTCAAAGCCATAGTCTTTGACCAGGACTATGGAGACAGAGTTTGATGAGGCCAATGCAAACATAAGCTGCTAGTCAGGATGGTGGGAGGTCACCAACCCACCAGCCTCAAACAGCTCTGCAAGACTTTCTCCGTCCTTTGGTCATCACAGTGGCAGCTTCTCTGAAGAGAGCCACAGTGCAGGACAGCCACTCTATGCACAAACTGCCTCCCTTCCTTGGAGAAGGTCTCTTAGAGTGTGCAGATGTGCAGCAAGACACCTTTGCAGGCTGTTACCTGTTGTTTAAGAATTTCACTAGAGCACGTGGTGCTGAGCCACTGGCAAAATGTTCCCTCCTCTGTCACTCTGGGGAGCCACTCTTCATTTGTCTCCTGCTGCTGAGATTGCTCTGACCCAGCATCTCAGGGAAGGGAGGAGGAGGGACATGGGCTGCTCAGCAGTGGTGTTGCAACTGACTCTTCTGAGACTTCCCTTGGCTGCGTGAACCTCGTGCTGTGGACCTTCTGGTGATATGCATCACTCTGTGGCTTGTGGCTGAGACGGGGACTCAGCTCACACACGTGGTAGACATCTGGAAGTATTTCTGTAGCCCTCAGGGCCTCCTGGCTGTTAGAACTGTTGGGTGGGGAGTTGTAATCTCCATATGGATTCTGAAATAATGGCAGGAGAGGACATCCATCTCATCAGCCCCACAGGGTAGAGCCTCTTCTGGTTTCTTTGCAGATAGGAAAAAAACTCTCACTTTTCTGGGTGTCTGAAAGAACCTAGATGCTGTGGGAGTCAGAGTGGAAGTTCTGGCTTTTGCCATTTCCCACCACAAACAGACCTGATCTTCTTAAAGCAGCACCTAGGGTGGGATCCTGCACAGGGAGACTACAAATGGACAGGACCTTGCCTGCATCTGTCATTGGTGTGACAGCTTTTGCACAGAAAGAAGTCCTTGGAGGACAGGGGACTTGGGCTTCCTGCTCACGGCAGAAGAGCTCTGAGGTGTCTGCATACACTCACTGGACTACCAGGATTGTGTCCTTGGAGCCCAAGAGCAAGCAGACTTTTGAATCTGAGAAGAGATGCAGAAAAACATGGTTCCAGCAGTGGGTTTGGTTGCTGTTTTTTTCTCCAAATGGAGCTGGAAAGGCAGGGCTTGTTTTGCACATCCCATTTGAAAGCTGGTCCTCAGGAGGAGGAAATACAGAGCTGCAGCTGCTTGTTGGCCTTTGCTGTTATCAGCAGGAAGGGCAACAGCTGGAGATGGGGCATCCAGAAAAGGGGAATTAATCTAGGAGTGACTTATTGGTAGATGCTCCTCCTCACCCACTCTAGCACTACAGCATGCTGGCGGTGACAGGGCAGGAGACAGGACACAGACAGATGCAAATGGGGCAAATGCTACTGGTTTATTCCTTTCTTGATTCCTGCCACTCTTTGCTCAAACCACACCTCTTGTGCAAGGTAGGAATGGGGCTTACCACAGCCACCTCTTCTTCTTCTGCCTTGAAATGCATGCTTGAGACTGATCCCTGGGTCAGTCCACAAGCAATTAAAGACTTGGGCTCCTGTTCCTTGGTTAACTGGGGTTACATTTCATACCCTCTCATCTTGTCTCCCTTTCTGTACCATATGTACCAGGTATTCAAAGGGTCTGAAGGAGGTGTACCTGCTGGGAGAGGCAGTGCTGCTGATTTGTCGTAGGCAACATCATATGGGCATGGGTAAAGCTGCCTGGAAACACAGTGCCTAGCTAATAAGGCTTAACATGCAAAATACTCCTTGAGACATACATCTTTTGCTACCACAGATGTATTTCCAAGGTGATAAAAGTTCATTAAAACTGTATTTGACAAAGCTGACCAAATACATGTGCAGTTGAGCTTTCCGTATTCATCACAGTACTTATCACAGGGCTTTCTGTGCAATGCTTGGCAGTTTTTGCTTGCCAAGAGACACTGCCCACCAGCTGGGAAAAACTTGGATGTTTCTTTGTTGTTAAATAGCAAAAGGAAGGAACCAGTTCTCAGCCCTATGTAATTCGCCTTGACCTTGTCCTCGGGGTTGTCTTTCTGCTTCTTTCCCAGACCTTGTGGATCTGATGCCTGTGTTCTTTGTACAAAAATAGTGAAGCCATCCAGAAAAAGGTATTTCCGTTAAGGCCAAAACTTCCTGCTGGAAGGCAAAGGAAGACACAGCTGAGAAGAGTTTGAGAAGATGGAAATAACCCTTGCTGTACCTGCACTTGGCAGGTCCAAGAATCATAGAATGTATTGGGTTGGAAGGGATCTCCAAAGGTCATCTAGTCCAACCCCCCTACAATAAGCAGGGACATCTCTAACTGAGACAGGTTGCTCAGAACCCTATCAAGCCTGACCTTGAATGTCTCCAAGGATGGGGCCTCCACCACCTGCCTGGGCAACCTGTTCCAGTGAATCCCACCAGTCCTTCCTGGAGTGAGTTGTAACTGGGTAGGACCATTGGGAACATTTGGAAAAGGGCACGCTCTTTGATTCCCAACTCCTTGAGGGTGCCTGGCTGCTGTCAGCACTGTGGCAGTAGGGCACGACAAAGCAGCCTGTGTTTGCTCTGTGGGAACAGGCAGCTATGCCATGGTGCTCCCTCCTGGCTGGGCGTCTGCTGTGCCCTCATGCTTGCAGTTGCAGCTGGCCCTGGGTTTGCCCTACTCCCTGCCAGGAGTCACTACCCTCAACCCAGCTCTACCCTTGCATCCCTGGCAGCCTCTATGTAGCTAATCCCAGCGTTGAGGCCATGCAGGAGATGGGTGCTGTGAAGTTTTCCAGCTGCTTTCCAGCATTGCCTTTAAATGGATTGGCCCTTTGTTCTCTGCCTATGAATATACATCGCTATGCTCAGGTCTGCTGCCAGCTCTTGCAGGCAGGGCAGGCCCAGACACAAAGCAGAAACCTGCTGGTGGAGCAGGTACAGGCGGTCAGAAGTGCCACCACCGGTGGTCTCCTCATCAGGAGAGGAGGCTGCTGTGACAGCTGGGGAGCCTCCCTCTGCCAATCACCCGTCTGTGCACAGATGTTCAGAAGAGCCTCTTATGGAGTTGGTGGCTTTAGTAATTCAGACTGAAATGCATTTTGCAGTGCACACACAGGCTATTTGCGGCCAGCTAGGACCTGGGGCAGGAGGACCATGGTACCCACTGCCATGCAAAGCCAGCTGGCATAAAGAATTAGAGTTGCATGGCTCAGCTCAAACCAGGCAGAAAAACAACCTCAAAGCACTAACCCCCATCAAAAAGCTAGCAGGATTTTTGGCATGACGATCTCTCTGAGCTCAAAAATACCAGGCACGGACTTGTTGCCTAACCAACACAAGAAGGGACAAATACCCCAAGTCTCTCCTATCATTAGCTACCAGCAAATACCTGCTTTGAAGGTCATGTTGTGACTGCTGGAAATACTGCTGAAGTTGCCTCATTACAGCCTGAAGGCCTTATGGTTTGAAGGCCCTGATAGGGACGTCAGGCTTGGTTTGCCATGGTCAGTCAAGGCTTTGTCTATATTTTATGCTTGGTTCTCAGTGGAAGTCAAGTGCCTGTTCTTGCCCAAATGAAGTGTTTCACAAAGTGGCTCTCGGCGGACATCAGAGGACAGGTGCTGCTTTGTACCTACCTACAAAGACCTCTTGTAGGTAGAAACTCAGGGCCTCTCTGGGTGAAGGGGTAGATTGTCTGACTCACCAAGCAGCCTACCCTATTTCTATTGATCTGAATGTGGCTTGAATCTCTGTGGCTCCATGAAAGCATTTTCCCAGTGTTAGGAATGTGCAGTGGTTTGCCCTATGGTGATGAGGGTTCAGCACCTTGCAGGATCCATCCCATAGGCTGCAGAGCTTAAGAACAGCAGGACTAGGAGAGATATTTTTTTAAAGTTGGCTGTAACCACCACTAAACTTGCCTAAACCTCTCTTACACCAGCAAAGAGAGCCCAGTCAGCAGACCTGAGCTGTCCCTTCAGAGGGATATCATTTTGGCTTGCCAGAAGCCCAGACAGCATCCCTCCTAGTTTTTTTTGCTAAGATGCCCCTCACCAGCTCTGGGGCTCAGGGAAAGGTGGGTACAAGGTTTCTTGGCTGTCCACAGGGCTTAAAAAATGGGCTGATGGACATAGGATCATGGCTGCCAGGGTCTTGTGGAAACTGACAAGCCCCAGGGACAAGTACCTCCCCCAAATTCCTGACTCTTTACCCCAGCAGTGGTTTTGCTTTGCTGGTGCCTCAGTGTCCCATAGAGCTACAAAGAAAGAGGTGCTGAGTTCCCACAGGTCCATTTTAAAACATTATAAACTACTTATGTTGGCTCATTCCCTGCAAATTCAGCTATTGAGGCTTTGCCAGAAATATTTTAGTTTTGAGGGTGGTTTATTTGGTTTTTTTAATCCACTGCCAGAGTAGAGCAGAATCGGGGGTTAGGGAAAAGCTTTCTAGGAGATAGCAGACTGCTGTTGTCACTGACATTGGCTCATCTTCTGGTACAAATGCCTTAAATTCAAAGGCTCCCAAGTCTTTTAAACACCAGAGAGCATAGTTCATATTCGATCATATTTTGTGAGAAATTCTTCCGGATTTATGCTTTTTAGTTAACAAGTGGCTTAGATTGCTTTAGTTCTTTCCTCCCGTTCTTTCCTGGATCTTAAGGGACTTAAAAGAATATCCACAATTTATGAGTGCTTTTTTCATTGCTGGTGAAAGAGAGATTTAGACAAGTTTTTGCTAAGTCATCTGTGGCTGGAAATGAACTGAATTCCCTAGCTCTCCTGGGAAGCTGGTCTGGGTTTCTGCATCAGCTGGGGGTAGGGGTCTTGCAGCAGTGGCCTGCTACCTGCTTTCTCCCACCACAAAGGAAAGCATTGAATTTGCAGGTGGATATTGCCAGCATTTTTGTGCTACATTCAGAGGGTCTGTGCCAGAGCAGAGCTGTGCAGGTGCATGGTGGGGTTTTGTTTTGTACCACGGGGTCCTTTCAAATGGAGCGTGGTGTGATATTTTTCAGTGTGATGCTTGCTTTCCCAGCATGCAGCACGCTGGGGTTTTGAGACAGGGTTTCTAGGGCTGAAGCTTTATGCTGGTGTTTTTAAAACAAATCTGTAACTTGGGATTTTTCCACTGTTGTAAGATAGGCCATAAATTCCACCTTAAAAGGCATTTAGTTATTTGAAAAGGTTTTGGTTCATTGGAGCTTGAGTTTTTATGGTTGCTGTGCTAAAATCTTACTAGGGAAGCTGTTTAATATATTACTTGGCAACTCAGAGTCTTGGAGAGCACCAGTATGCCAAGGACTATGCAAACACCTTCAGTGCCCAAGAGGATCCCATATTTCACCTGTGTCTTCACTCTCAGTCATCGTAGTGTATTCAAAATCACTAGGAAGGAATGATTACAGGTCAGCAAATTCCTCCCCATGTTTGTTTTTTCTGTTGCTGGAAAGGCATGCTGTGTTTAAAAAAATGCATTTAATCCTTTGTTGGGCTGAGGTTGATTGAGGTTCATACTAAATAGGAGATTACCACATAACAAGTTTAATCAGGTCTGGCTTTTGAAAGCCCTTCTTGCTTTTCCATGCATAAATGCTGCCATGCTTTGCTTCTGTGTCTCCCACCACAAGCTTTTCACATTCTTTCCAGGCTTTAGCTCATGGTCGTCCTTGTGCCATGATGACAGTTTTCTTAGTAAAACTGAGCCAAGGTGGCACGAAGACAAGAGGGGAGGTGGTGGCCAGGAGGACAGAATTTTCTTGATAGAGCTTGTCTGGAAGGTCCAGGACCAAAAAAACCCCAAACAAATATGCATCCTGATATGGCTGGAAAGCAGCAAGTGTGTTTGCAGAAAGCTACTGCCTGTTTGACCCCAGGGACAGTATAATTCAGAGACTGGCAAAAGAAAGGGAAGGTGTGAAAAAAAGGCAGGACAGGGGGGAAAGGCAGGAGAGAGGCTGGCTTGTGGCAATCTGCTATCAAGGACAGTGTCATCTCTGCTCAGAGGGCTTGTCCTTTCCACATTTGGCTGTTTCCAGGGGTGAGCATGTCTATAAGCTTGCAGTTGAGCTTCAGAGCAGCCTCAGCCACGTTGGCCTCCCCATTGCCCCAGCTCTGGGATTCAGATTGCATTGAGGACACTGCTGGGTGCAGCAGAGCACTGAGCTGGGGACGGGGCATGCAGAGCCACAGCCTCTTCTCTGGGCACAATCCCAGGGCCATCACAAACACATGCTGTGTGCTGGGTAAAGGAGGAAGGGTTTGGGGTTTTGTTTTTTGCAGGGCCACCCCATTCTCCCTCCCTCCCACCTATATGTAAACCCCACAGAGGACTGATAAGTAGCCATATAAAGGTCAGGCACAAGGTCTCTGAAGACAGCGTACCCAAAATGTGGTATAAGAGCAGGGGTGGGATTTTCAGCTGCAGCGAGGTGGGAAGCAGGAGGAGATCCATGGCAGATAGATGGTGGCCCAGGGCCCTGCTTCACACTGACTCCATCTCAAGTCTCCAGGGCTTGGGGCAAAACTGTGTTCATGTTTGCAGCCGTTCCAGGGTCACTGGACTGCTAAAATCTGAGGGGGAGCATCTGGACAGGCTTAGCATCCAGCATCTCCTTTGGTCTGGATGTCTCAGAGCTTCCTTCTGTAACTCTTTAGTCTCTTCAAGGTCAAGTTAAAGAAGGAGGAGAAATGCCTTCAGAAAGAGGTAAAGAAGGAAGCTTATAACTCAGCCACAAAGCTGCAGACAGCTTTGGGAATGGAGAAGGCCAGAAGCTGCTTGCAGTTCCCATCTGCTTCTGCCTTTCGCAGAGCACTGACCTGGGAGGGAGCATCTGAGACCATGCCAGCTAGAATGAGTAGATGCTGCTTACAGAAGGTTTCCTGTTCTCCATGTAAAGAAATTTTGAAGGGAAAAGACTTTCCCAGAAACTTAGGAGACTACAGTGTGTCTATTTTCAGACTTGCAAGAGCTCATGAGGTTGAACAATGTCTAGCTTTGGCTTTGGTTTGCCATCTCACAGGGAGTGTTCCCAGTCTGTGCTTCACGTGGAGCTGCTCGGGAGGGCTGGCTGGGAACCAGGCTGGCGCCCACGTGAGCTTCAGTGTGCAGTACACAGTGTCGTTTGTCTGTGGCCAGGACTTCCCACACACACCCAATGCCAGTGCAGACCCCACAGTGCTTAATGTCGAGCTTATGGTTGCCTTTAGTGACATACCTGTAGTCCCCTTGATTTCAGCAAAAAAATTTTTGCACTGCTTGCTGGGCTGTGATTTATTTGTGTGTATGTGGGTGGACACCAAAGGAAGATCAGCAAGGACCAGCTAACCCTGAGCTGTGATACGAGGGAGAGGGAACAGCTGCCAAATGATGGTCTCATCGAGGAGGTCACAGGCTCTGCCACATGCTGCTGCAGCAAGAAAGTGGCCACATAACAGCAGTGGGAACTCCTCTCCAGCTGGTGCTTTTGACATAACCTAGGCTGTCAGCTCCCTGAGATCTGCAGAAAAAACAGCCCCTATGCTTTCAGGCTTCTCTTCTGGGGCGAATGAGCTTACTGGCTTTGTAGATAAGCCTCTTCCAAGGCCAGGGAGAGTTATTTGTCTTGTGAACAATGGGCAGAGCAGGGAGGAAATGCCTGAAGTGCCTGCGGAGAGCAGCTGATCTCCATCAACAGCCTGTGCTGTCCCCTTGGCCAAGGAGCTCCTGCACAGCCGGGGCAAGTACCAGCAGGGAGCATCCAGTACATCCACAGTGCCTCTGGCTCTGTCCCTGCTGGGGACCAGGGACCGCTCAGCCACATTGATGATGGTGACAGGTTTTTCATCAGCAGGTGTAACTCGCAAATCCTCATCCCAAAGGAAGCAGATGGACAAACACTCCCCTTTGTGGACAGTGCTGCAAGTAGCAGCAAGGCCTCTAATATGCAGGCTGTAGGATGAGGGCCAGGTGGCTTTTGCTAGCAGGGGTCAAGCCATCTGCCCTGGACAAGTGGGCTTGTTTCCAGAGCTGCTGAGTGCATGGTGACCTTGCTCCCTTCACAAGGACCCCCAAAGCAAGAGGAATGATTTGCAGGAGGGAATGTCCCTGCCATGCTCAGGCATCCCCTGTCTCTCCTCTTGTGGCAGGTTGCCGTGTCCCCTGTCCATCTCTGGCTGCTTTGGGAGACTGTGGGAGGGAGCGTGAATGGGACCTAAAACAGGCAGTGAGCAGGGTGGCTGCCAGGCATCTGGGTGTCAGCTCGCTGTGGTGGGAGTCTAGCTACTGCTGAGGCCTGTCGTGATGTGGCTTTAAATCTGATGACTTCTTGGCCTTTCTCATTTATTTTTAGTGAAGGAAAAAGCCCAGCTCTAGAGTTTTGGCTATCTGGATTTGATATCCTGTCTGATCTGATATCCTGAGAGACCACACTGACTCTTCCCATGACACTGCTGCATCTCTCAGGATGTGTATTCCCTCCTGGCCTCAGGGCTGTGTGGGGTAGAGGCAGAGGAGGCCTGTGAATGCTCCCAGTTCATTTTGCAGCCAAAGGCAGAATCTCACATTCCTCCTGGTTAGATCAGGATGTACATCCTGAGCTCGGGGCTGCCTCATAATGGCCAGGCTCTTGCTGTGCCAGGCCAGCTGGAGCTTCGCTGTGAAGCTGTGCAGGCAATTCCCCTTTCCAGGGAAGATAAACAATTCCTCCTTGCCCAGTAGATGGGTAGAAATTCCCACTCTCGTTTCCCCTGCCAGAAGTTGCTGCAGAAAAATCCTGGTGTGATCTGCTCCTGGCCAGGCAAGCAAACATCCACAGGCAGAGCATGCCCAGGTCCTTGACACAGGGGGAAACTCAGTGGCAGCCGAGACTGGGACACCTCAGGCAGTGGATTTAGGGGTCCACTGAATGCTGCCAGTGCCCAACCAGGGATTAATTGAGACAGATCCTGGAAGAGCCTAATGGTGCCTTAAAATCCACCTGGTTTTTAACATAAGAATCAGGGTCTCTCCTTTTTTGCAGTGGGAGATGATGGTGATTTGAGGGCAGCTGTGTTTCTTCTGTCTCATGGAGAACCCGTGACTGGTGATAGAGAGAATGGTGTCAGGACATCCTGGTGATAAAGAGGACGGTGGGACAGGCCCCAAGCTCTCCCCTCGGAAGGGCACCTTGCATGTGGAGGGTTTTGCATGGCTGGAGCAGAAGGCGGCAGCAAGCAGCAGGCTATGCTAGGTGCACATCTGCTGGAGGTCCTTGCAGAGCACGGGGTGGGTTAAGCTGCCTGAGGACATCCAGGTCCCACTGAAGCTGCCAAGCACCCTATTGTTCGAGGGACACTAGGATAAGAGCAGCAGGGCTGTGCAAGGAAACGGCAACACCGGGGAAGAGGAGCAGAGTGCGTGACCTGAGGTGGCCCCATCGCTGGTCTGGCAGTACCCTGGGCTGGCCACAGCCCTGCTGCTGAGCAGGGGCCAGGCATTGCTGCGGGCAGGGGTGCACTGGGAGAGCGAGCCCCACAGATCACCCTCCTGTACTACACTACAGTCGCACTCGGGGGAACAACTTCCAGCAGAGTGTTGCTGAGAGTACAGAGCTGGGCACAGTCTGGAGGTACGGATCTGCTCTGGGCCACCTGAAGCAAGGATAACTCCAGCATCCTTCCGTACAGGAAAGGGTGCTGTGACTCTGACACACCCCTCTCCTGGCCAGTGCACAGGAATCAATTCATGCAACAGTACAGCCAAAAACAGGGTAAATGATGTGATGAAACCCTGCTCAAATCAGCTTTTCTCAGCTGAGACAGTCAGTTCTGTGTAGATGAGGAGCACCTGGGTTGTGGTGTCTGCCAGGAAATCAGCCCATCCTGATCATTAGGTGTGGTTTTAACCATCACCCGGGGCTACACAAAAAATTTCCCTGCTTCTATGCAGCTACCACCTGTTAAAGCCAGGACTGGAATCCCTCTGTAATGGAGAATTTGGATTGCAGCCACCCCTGGTCTCTTAGCAACTTCCCACCAGCAGGCTGTGTACTGGACAGGGAAGTCTGGGAAGAGAAAAGCAAACATTTCTCTAGGATCACACCAGCTGCTCAGGAGTGAGAAGCCACCTTGTCATCCCTTGGGCCAGAGAGGTGGCTGATGTCCTCTGGCTGGTGATATCAGTGTGGGTCTGCCCCAAGATCCCAAGGAGGAAAAAAGATGCCAGCTTTCTGCTGGAAGATGTTGGTGCAGTGAGATGCACCTAAAACTCCCCACTGCCTGCAAGAGGGCTGCAGGGCAGAGTGCACATGCTGGCCTGAGGTCAGTGCATGTTCAGGACCCCAGAAGGAGCATCAGGACTCAAATCTGCACCTCTTTGATGAGGCTAGGAATGAGCCATGGTCTATATTCCAGCATACCCAGGGGCTGGCTCTGGAGTACTTGTTCGCATAGGAAATGCCTTCTGGAGGAGCCTAATGGGAGCCTCAGTTTCCTGTAATTGCATCTTCAGAGCAGAAGGGCAGAAGCTGCTGTGTTCTTCAAGCTGTAAATAAGTGGAAATAAACACTGTATACTCCTTTGGTCTGCACTTCCTATTGTGGGGAATTAAAAGCTGCATTTTGCAAAACAGCCCAACTAAAGAGGGGTTGAACAGAAAAGGCTGTTCTTCTTCCCTTCCTGGGATATGGGTTACGTGTCCAACATTTCCCAGCCCGAGGGGTAAACATCTCCAGCCATATCTGCAAAACAGCTCTGTCTGGCTTTGGAAACCACTCCCTGTTTAACCAGGGATTGGAGCCCTCTGGGGGAAAACTGAGTTCTGCATTCACCTGGTCCCTTCCCAAATCCCCCCCCAGGGAGGGCTCTGCCACCCTCCAGCCAGCTTCCTTTGGCTGAGTATTGCACACAGGTAAAACAGGAGCAGTGTAATGTTGAAGCCAGCTGCCCTGGGCTTTGCTGCAGGTTAAAAATCACGCTGGGGAAATGGATGCTGCAAAACCAGCCAAGCTCTCTGTGGCATGGGAGAGTGAATGGGACCTACCCTGTCTCCTGGGGTGTCCTTTCCTCCATGCCAGTTGAGTGTCAATGATGCATTTGGCTGCATGGTGAGCAGAGGCAGCAGTTTGTAAAGTCCTGTTTAGCCTCTGAGATAACAGAATACAAACACTATCTTACCTCTAGCCTCAATCTTGTAAGTAGACAGACTGAGCACCTGAACTGCTCAGCACTTAAGTTTCCATCAGGGGCAAGTGCCCATCAGCCTAAACAGCTTAAGGTTGGATGCACGTGTAGCTTTGGAGAGGGAAGTGCTGTGGTGTGAGGTCAGCCCAGCAAGCTTTGTTCAAAGCAGGGATCTCCTTCACCTCATCCTCAAAACCCATCAAAAGTGATTGGCCTCACTTAAAAGGCTGGCAAGGAGACAGGCTTGCAGTCACTTTGTGCTTAAAAGCATTTCTCCCTTTTTGCAGGACCCTCCATTGTGACCCCTCCAAAGGACATCTGGAATGTGACAGGAGCACAGATCTACCTGAGCTGTGAAGTCATAGGCATCCCAACCCCTGTTCTCATATGGAACAAGGTAAGGGCCCTGCTGGGAGCTCTTAGAACATAGCAAACCTGAGCTGTCTGAAACTGCCTGGAAAGCATAAATGCCATAGCAGATCCCTCCTTAGAAACACACATCTTTGATGAGTTCTCCCATCTGTGCAGTTCTGTCCACTCCCCAACATCTGGCTTTGCTTAGTCTTCAGTCATTGCTTTTTCTAAACTCTTGTTGATCCTGAGGCAGAACAGGACTTGTGTTTCTCTTGGTAGCGTCTGGTATTCAGAGCACATGGGGAATGTCCCTTGACTTTCTGTCACCTGCTCACAGCAGTGGCTTTGAGGTGGCTGGACATGGCTCACCCACAGGAACCGCTTGGGGCAGTTGTCTTCAGTAGCTGGCAGCCTGCTGCTTTTGGCAGAGTGCTGGTAACACCTGGCTTAGGGCAGGGACCAATGTTGAGCAGAGAGGATCCTAGCCATAGGGCTGAGAGCCACTGCATGGCCCCTGTAGCTTCTTCAAATGGTACAGGTTTGTGGACACTTAGGAAGGGTCTTAAAGTGAAGCTGAAACAATATTAGCTTAATACTACAGAGGAAAAAGCAGATTGGCCCAAAGATTGCTCTGTTCTGGGACAGCAACCTTTATTCACAGGGGTCCCTGAGCAGACTGTCGGGGGAGCGTGCAATGTAGGCATGTTGACCCAGACAGCATCTTCTGCTTGTTTATGAGCAGACACTGTGTTTACACGGGCTGTCAGTGCTGCTCTGCTTTTCGTGCCTCTTACTCATGGCTGAGAGACTGCTTGACCTGGTGGCAGCAACAGCTGAGCACCACTTATCCCATCTATGCTCTGGGCTCAGATACGCAGCACTGGGGAATGACTGTCCTGCTGCTCCCTCATGGATGCTGTGCCCACCAGAAGGGACTGCCTGGTTTGCTGCAGTGGAAACCTACAGGGCTGTTGCTGGCCTGTTGCAAACATGATAGGTCATGCAGGGAAAGCCCATTCCAGCAGCAACATGCAGACACTCGGTTCTTTGCTACTGCCATGTTAAAAAGCCTGATCATCAGTGAAGTTGTGGGGGAGTGTCTCCAGACAAGGACAACAGTCAGCTCCTGCTGTCCCCCTGGATCCAAGCCAGAAGGCAGCTGCTCTACCCTGATGAACTGTATTGATACAGTAGATACCGGCAGCCAAATCCTCCTTGTTCAGCACAGGCATCATTAGGTGGGCTAAACATGCCCTTGGGAGCATGCACACAGGTTCTGTGAGACTGTCAGCACAGGGCACGTTTTCACACCCCACTGCCCAGCACCATCCACACCAGAAAGCTGTGTTGCTCCATCTGCTTCTGCTGAGGCAAGGGGAACACAGCCTCTGCACGGATGCAGAGGCATTGGGGTAGTGGGGCATGGAGGATTAAGGTGAAATGCTGGCACCAGAAAAAACTCTGCTACTGCACAAAACACATTCATGTAAAACTGTGGTTGATCTTGTCTGTATGCAGGTATGGTCCTGACAGTTCTAGCGTAAATAAGCCTCAAAATTCCTACCCCTTTCTGCTCTTCTCTTTAGATAATTCGGGGACAGTACGGTGTCCAGAGGATGGAGCTTCTGCCTGGGGACCGGGAAAACTTGGCTATCCAGACCCGAGGAGGCCCCGAGAAACACGAAGTGACTGGCTGGGTGCTTGTAAGTACCTCCTGCGTGTGCAGAACCGTGCAGTTTGGAAACAGCTCATAACAAAGAACAGTGCAGGAGACACATGGCAACAGACAGGGCATTTAGAGGAAAAGAGCCTATGTGAAGGGCAAGGGTGGCCACTGGCTTGTCTTACCTGTTGCAGTTTTTCACCTCTGTCTAGCATGCAGCACAAGCATGCATTTGATGATCAGAGAAGGCTAGAAATAAATAAAAGATCTGCTTTTTGTATGTCATTACTTTCCCACTACCAGTAGTGAGAAGGAGACCTTTGCCATGTCTAGGAGGAATCAGTACAGAGGCAAGGTGTCCCTAAGACCCATCCACAGCTAAGGAGCCCTTGTAGATCTGGCAGAACTGTCCTTTTCTCAGTAAAGCCTGCCTGAAAATAGCACAGTGCAGACACCATCAACTCTTGCTCAGTAGCCCTCCTGAGCTACAGGAGTACCTGCGGGCTAATCAGCAATGGCCACACAGCAGAGGGAGCTGCTGTGCCTCCAGCAAGGGAATTGCAAGTGTGATGGCTCCCAGCTACAGAGAAGCTGGCAGCAGAGGACCACAACTTAGGGTGTTGATTCCCACACCACTTGCAAAAGCAGAGGTGGAAACGAGAAGAGGGCAGTGTTTGAGTCCGGGACTTTGACAAACTAACCGACTGGATGCAGCATGTTGTAGGAAGACTTCTTCCTGCCCCCCTTCCCTCACCAAGCATGCAGTGGTCTGTCACATCTCAAAACTATGTAAGTGATGAAAGAAAAGGAGGGAGTGTTACAGCACCTGTAATCTGACCCAGCAGAGGAGAAGAAAGGTGGGCCAATCCACAGGAGTGGGTGCTTGTCCCGACCTTACTGGAGAGAGTCACCACAATCTGAACCAGACTGTTTGGGGTTGACAGAAGAAATCACACAGTACTGCAGTTCCCTAAAGGTTAACTGCTACTTCATGCCCCCTGTTCATCTTATTATATCTCAAGCAATTAACAAATTACATACAATACCTTAAACCAGAATCATCTCTATCTATGCACAGGATACTTACTGGGAGATGTTTCTTCCCCTAGATATCTCCTCTGAGCAAAGAGGATGCTGGAGAATATGAGTGTCATGCATCAAATGCCAAAGGAGAGGCAACAGCTTCTGCAAAAATCCACATTGTGGAAACTCTGCATGAAGTAGCCCTGACCAAAGGTAGGTCATGTGGTTTACTCATTTGATACAGAAGGACCACCTCTGTTTAATGCTGGTCCTGCACCTGGGATGGGGCAATCCCTGGCATCAATACAGGCAGTGGGATGAAGGGATTTGGATCAGTCCTGTGGAGAAGGATTTGAGGGTCCACTAGTAGTGGTTGAAAGCTGGACATGAGCTGTCAATGTGCTCTTGCAGCCCAGAAAGCCAACCCTATCCTGGGCTGCATCAAAAGAAGCATGACCACCAGGGCGAGGGAGGCAATTCTGCCACTTTACTCCACTCTGGTGAGACCCCACCTGGAGTACTCTGTTCAGCTCTGGAGTCCTCAACACAAGAAAGACATTAATCTGTTAGAGAAGCTCCAGAACAGGGCCACAAAAATGGTCAGAGGGCTGAAGCACAGCTGCTATGAGGACAGGATGAGAGAGTTGAGGCTGTTCAGCCTGGAGAAGAGAAGGCTCTAGGAAAGACCTTAGTGCAGCCTTTCAATACTTAAAGGGGGCTTATAAAAATGATGAGAACAGACTTTTTAGCAGGCCTGTTGTGATTGTACAAGGGGTTATGGTTTTAAACTAAAAGAAGGTAGATTCAGACTAGATATAAGAAGATGTTTTTTACAATGAGGGTGGTGAAACACTGGGACAGGTTGCCCAGAGAGGTGGTAGATGCCCCATTCCTGGAGACAGTCAAGGTCAGGTTGGACAGTGCTCTGAACAACCTGATCTAGTTAAAGATGTCCCTGCTTATTGCAGGGGAGTTGGACTAAATGACCTTTAAAGGTCACTTCCAACCCAAACTATTATATCATTCCCAGCAAATCTCAGCTGCAAGAGTTCTCAAGGAATTGTTAAATAATACTCAAGTACTGTAAAGCCCTAGAGATTAAGATACCAAATTAAAAACACCTCTGGGGGGGTTTCAAAGCAACTTTCAGTGGTTTTGCAGCCCTAAATTTTTATCCTCCTTTCACCATTCTTGGGACACTTCCAAACCTGCTCATCTCTCTTGGGACGAGTATTGGTGCAACCAGCCCCAAGACTGAGGGGGAACTTCAAGTGCTTAAATTCCTGCTGAGTCCCTGCACCACCTCATTCTTCCCCATGCTGAAAACATCCTAGTCCCTGCCATTCTCTCTGCATGCTGAAGTGCCAAATCCTAGAGGGGACAGAGGTACCACAGCAAGGCCTTTAGGCAAGACCTGAAGCCTTTACCCTCCAGCCTTCAGCCAGTTTTCAAACCCAGGTCCTCCTTGCCAGGCTGCCTGCAAAGCTGATGGCAAACCAACCACCCTCATTCCAGCTGCAAAGATGGCTTCGTACCACAGTCACATGTGCTTCGGAATAAACCTGGAGAGCTGGAACAGCAACTGTAACCATGCTAGAGGAAGAGGTGCTGGGAACAAAGCACCCAGCTAGAGAATAATGTGCTGCCTGAATCCACTTTTGGACATAATCCTTAGTTTTAATCCCAGTAGCTTTATCCAAATGATACAGTCTCTGTACCCTTATCCCCAAAGAGCCAAAAGACTTCCTTTAGGAGAATGTTAACAGCACCTGGCACCGAAATAGGAGCACAAAATGAATCCCAGGGTCATCTACTCAGGCACAGGAGCCTTGCTAAAGGTTTTCAGCTAGTTTCTAATCCCTTTTCAAACATCTTATTTATGGATGTGAATGAAATTGAGTTTTACTCATTGGGCCACGAGCAGCACATGTATACCCTATAAGAGAAGATGTTCACTCCCCCTCTCACCGTAACTGTACTGCAAGGTTGTAGTACTGCATATATTGCCTCATTTTTTTTTCTTCTACACAGCCCCTATCACAGCTGTTCCTTTTCAGCTGTAGGAGAGCTCTCAAGTAAGCATGCTGTAGCTCAGCAACAAGCTGACAGCCCACGATTACTTAAAGGAAATTGATAACATTAATGGAACAAACTGTCAGATGTAACAGGCTTCTCCATAGCTACACACTGCGCAGTTAGGGAGCCTGTGTCCCATGCCCAGGTGATCTCAGCACAGAAAAATGCCATCTATTACCAACCCCCCGCTGCTGTAGTCCTGCAGTAGGGAAGGAAGGAAGGAAACCAGGATGGAAGGAGGGAATCAGGACCAAATTGTCAGGTCTCACCCTCAGTTAAGACATCAGAAAGCTCCCTGGCTGTGCTAGTGCCCAAGCTGTGACATTATCCCTTCAAACAGTACAAAGCATAACATGTTTTTGTTTTTCCACAGATGGTGGTGCAGAGCTGTGATGTGAGGACTTTCACTTAAGCACAGTTTAAAATTACTACTTTGGAAAGCAGCAACCTCTGGCTTTTTCTAGCTCACTAATCATTCCCTCTTAACTCCCTTAATCTTTGATGACCAATTTGCTTGCACATGTCTTTCATCATAGCTACACAAATAAAGAGATTCACAAGTCTGATTACAAATTTTAATTCTATTTACAGGAAATAAACATAAATTTGAACAGCACATAGCCAATGAGAAACTGTATTTTAAATGCAACCTACACAAAATGAAACAAAACCTGAGCACTTCAGTCTCATAATTTTAATTTAAAAAGCCCTTTTAAAGGCTAGACACTCATCATACGAGGTGCAATGCTCATAGACATCAGTTCTTGGAAGAGGAGTTTGCAGGCATAGGGCATTCGCACCAAAGATATCTGGAAAGAGATTTCAAAAGGCTGTGATAAGCACTCCTAAAACATCAACTTCCACCACCCTCTACGCAAATAACTTGTCAGGTTTTTGGCTCAAGACTGAATCTGAAGTTATGCATGAAAACATTTAACAAGAACTGCTCACAGACAATAACAAAGCAAGAGGGAAGCCAAGACTGTCTGTCGAGGCTACACAGCAGCCTCCCAGAACACATTTTTTAACGTTAAAACCTGCAGCCAAGTGATCGGATCTTGAACAAGAGCCATTTAACGAGGGAACATATGCAGAACAAAGTGTGCCTAATGTGCAGTAAATGCAGTTAGTATTTCCAGCACACATCTCTTAAGTAACACCAATGCCACTCCTAGAGTTGCAGCAGTCAGTCCCTAGCACAAGAACAAGCCTGTTTAAGGAAACTATTTTTATCTCTGCTGCAGCTCTCCCTTGGCATAGTTCTGTAGCCAAGCACATGCTACAGAGCTTTTATTCTATTAAAAAAAAACAGTGTACAACACAAAAGACCTCCCCCGTGGGGACCCAGCTCTGCAAGTATAAATATCTTCATGGGGACAGTCACAAGGGCGATGGCTCTAAATTCCTGTGATTCTGAGTTTTACTTCTAAAAATAAGCTCTCAAGCATTTACTTTTAAAGTCTCTGAAAACTGCACTGCAAAATATTTGAACAGCATTTCCTGCCAAGTGACAAGCCAATGCTATAAAATTAATAAGGAAACATCCAAATTAACTAGGATACTATAAACACTTAAAAACAGTTATGAAACTAAAAAAGCAATTGTTCTTTAAATATTTACTTCCCAATCCTCCTGGTCACCCAAGTGGCATTTCCTCCTACCCACAAAGAGAAACACTGGCTGATGAAAACCACACGTACCTGAGTTTTATTACGGCATCCCCGGCATTCGTAAGTGTGAGTCCTTGTGTTTGCAATCGCCATGATTCCACAGAGGTTACAGACATGGACTTGGTAGGGGTCTGAAGCTTCAAACAATCTTTCTCTCAAGAACTGGGCTGCTCCATGAGCAATCTGGCAATCTCGTTCCATTTCTCCAAAACGAAGGCCACCATCACTGAAGAGAGAAAAAAAAGAAAACCCTCAACTTTTGAGTACCTTGGAAAAATACATCAGTTCTTGCTGGTGGAACGAGTAACTTATCAGAAACACAACAGCAGTATTACAAGGCAGGAGTAAAGCTGTGTGTTAATTTTCCTCTAACACCTCAGAATAAAACTGTAGGGGAGAATGTGAACACAATGATTTGTAACTGCTGCTGAGCAGATCTGCTAAAGCAGGTATCAGACAGCCAGGAGCCACAGCACAACTGTATAGCAAAATGAGGTAAACAATTAAATCATTCACTTATCTGTGGTGGGTTTAACCTTGACCAGCTGCCAGATGCTCACCAAGTGGCTCTCACTCCCCCATGTTGACAGGACAGAGGGAGAGAATAAGATGGAAAGGCTCATGGGTCAAGAGAAAAGCAGGGAGATCGCTCACCAGTTACCATCACAGGCAAAACAGACTCAGCATGGGGAAAATTGATTTATTGCCCATTAAAAATATAGTGGGATGATGAGAAACAAAGACAAAACTAGAAACATGTCCCCTACCCTTATTCCTAGGCCCAATTTCACTCCTTCATTCCCAACTCCTTCCTCCCCATAGTCATAAGTGGAATGGGGTTGCAGTCAGGGTAGTAACAGTTCCTCTCTGCCACTCCTTCCTCCTCACACTTATTCCCTGCTCCAGCATGGGGTCCCTTCCATAGGATAGTCCTTCACAAACTGCTCCAGCGTGGGCCCTTCTCACAGGGTACCATCCTTCAGGAGCAGACTGCTGCAGCAGGGTCCCCCATGGGCCCCGTCTCCTGCCAGGAGCCAGCTCCCGCATGGGCTTTCCACAGGCTACAGTGTGGCTATCCACTCTGCCATGGTCCTCCGTGGGCTGCAGGCAGACAACCTGCTTCACCATGAGCTGCAAGGGATCTCTGCTGTGGTGCCTGGAGCACCTTCTCCTTCTCTGACCTGGGTGTCTGCAGGGCTGTTTCTTTCACATTTTCTCACTCCTCTCTCACAGCTGCTGCATAGAATTTTTTACCCTTTCCCATTACCAGAGGTGCCACCAGCATCGCTGATGGGCTCAGCTTTGGCCAGTGGTAGGTCTGATGGAGCCAGCTGTAAGTGGCTGTATCCAGCACAGGGCAATCCCTGGTCCTGTCTCAGAGAGGCCACCCCAGCAGCAATTCCTGTTACCAAAACCTTGACACCTGCACCCGATACATGATCAAACACATGAAAACAGGTAGCTAACTGGAGAGTTAATTTCCAGCTGCAAAGTTGAGGCAGCTAATTTTTAGAGCTAAAAACCTCAAAGAAAAAGTAGGCTATATAGAAACTAATAACCATCCTTACCGAGATCTACCTTCCATGGGCTGTCTGTTAAGTATCTGGATTGGCCCTCTTGCACGAGAATGGATTTTGTCATCTACCATGTGCTTCAACCGCTGATAATATGTAGGACCAATGAAGATCTGTGACGTGATCTTTCGACCAGTGAAGCCATTGTAGAGGACCTGAAGTAGTCAATACAATCACTGAATCATGAGCCTTACTATCCATCAAATGTATATTAGAAAAATACAGTGAATTTATATTTTGATTATACCTCATTTCCTCTTAGATGATAGCCATAGTCTGATAAAAGATTGGAAATCTTCTGCACATTGACAGCATCATTAAAAGGTGTAGCATCACCAATTTCTCCCTTGTTTGCAGACACCTACAGAGAAGAGATTTGCAAAAGTTTGTCAGATTTCTGAAGGACTGGTCAGACAACATCAAGCTGTTACAAACAGTTAACTCTTAATGCTCCCTTAAAACATGAGGATTCCTCGTCCATGACAGTATGATGCTCAGACATGTAGCATAAAAGATTCTTCTTACCTTCCCTTGAAGACACTCAATCAAATGACCGATGGTCATACGGGAAGGGATGGCATGAGGGTTGATAATTATATCAGGTGTGATGCCTTCACAGGTAAAGGGCATATCCTAGAACAGGGAAACAGTCAGTCAGTACTTCCCAGAATACCTGCTTCAAGAAAAGCTGTTGCATGAATTAAAATTAAATATTTTAAAGCAATTCAAAGGCACTAAAGTACCACATAAGAAGCAGCTGTGTTCCTTTGTAAACATATTTTAGCTAAATTTAAGTCAATATATTGTACCTGTGTAGATATTCCACAGACAACTCACTTAAGGCAGTTCCAATGCTAACAAGATCAGAGAAATTAAAAAAAAAAAAAAAATCACTACCTCTTGCCTGTACTGGATACCACAGGTTCCTTTCTGACCATGTCTGCTGGCAAATTTATCTCCAATTTGTGGGATTCTTACAGAGCGTACCTGTAAGCCACAGGAAAACATTCAATTAGTAACTTAAATACAGAATAAAATGATTAAAAGTAGAAGGTGCAGATGTCAGTACTCACCCTAATCTTGCAGAACTTGTATCCTTCCTGGTTGAGGGTCACCATGACCTGATCTACAATACCCGTCTCACTGGTTCGCAGAAAAGTGCTACAGTCTCTCTTTGTGAAACGTCTGTTAGTGCTTTCCAGTTCATCTTCATTTTCTGGCAGTGTTACTGTTTTGCCAATGATGACGTCGTCCCCAGACACACGTACCCCAGGTGCTATCAAACCATCATCATCAAGTTTGTCATAGATTGCATGTCTCATACCTTGGGAATAAGAAAGAAAAAATAAACTCCGAAATTTTTCAACATACTGACTTTGGTGATCTGTAGAAATTCCACAAGTCTGACAGCAACTTCAGACTACTGCTAAAATGTCTAAAGATAAATTTAGACAAATACCTCAACTGAGGTATTTTGGCATTAATACAGACATTTCTGCTATTTTATACATCCCAAAATAAAGACTGAATCAGTTCAGCAACATTAACAATCTTGCCCCGCAAAAATTTAATTAAAAAACTCAAGTCTTCATACGCCCCTACGTCTTACCTTGGCAAGTTTCACGTGTAGGCTTTTCAAAAACTTCCTCTTGGTCATACCCTTTTTTAGACTCTTGCTCTTTGTAGGAGCGATAAAACACCGATCTGAAACAAAGTTATAAAGCCTTCTCCAGTGAAACCAGCAACATTTTTCCTCATCTCTACATCCCCATTTCACTATAACCACCCTTTTATCCCATATTATGGCTACTGTTACTAATGACAACCAAAACAAATATGCCATACCACCCTTCCTCTAAAGTCTTGTTAATATGATCACTGATGAGGGGAAAACAAAACCAAAACCCACCCCACCAAACAATCAAAATATTTCAGGTGGCATTTTGATGTTTACTTTCCAGATACTACTAAAGTACCTATACATGTTAATTTTGATTAACTGCAGAGAACTTTGGATCTGCTTGACATCTCAAAAGTAGTTATTAATTCCTAAGGATTATTCCCATCTTCATCATATCATTCTCATTACTTTTCTCCTTATATCTGCCATTTTGCAAGCATTTTTAGGCTTCTACTGTTACCTTGCAGTGCCACACTCTGTACAACTGAGCTGCAGTTGAAAACTTTCAATTTATATAGGCTTTTTTCTGCGTCTTTAAAGGTTTTTGTTTGCTGCCTCAATTTCCAGTACACCAAAGTCACAGGCTTTTAGATAAATATTATCCCCGTGTGATTGCTCCCATGCACACTGTAAAAGCTTCATATCAACCATAAAAGCCGGATAGTCTGAGACTTATTCTACATGGAAGGCAATAGATCCAAGATACCAAGCACATGCTTCTTGGGCTCAACTTGGGACAAAAGAAAATGAACAAAACTAGAAACCCATTGACAGCTGACCACAGCCACCTAGTAACACACATAGTCACATCACTTGCCAGTTGTCCCAACAGCAGTTCCTGCTAAGGAGAGGAACACACCAATCCTCACTGGAGCAACTGTCATGCTTGAAGACAAGACTGTATGACAAACCTGCAATATTGCCATTAAAGAGTTCACACAACTGGCAAGAGTTATATGAAAATATAACAGCAAAGAGTCTATGTATTTTTTTCATTTGGCCATCATACAAAGAACAGTAAACATAGTAAAGACCAAAATGAAAGAGTTGGGAAGACAGTGCAGGAAGTCAGAAGGAGAGTGGGAAGGGAAGGATGAACCATTTCTTGCTGTGTTTTGCTAAGAAACACATTCATTTTTATTGTGCTGCTCCCTCCAACCCCGTTCAAAAAAAAAAAAATTTTAAAAAAGCTTCTCAGGTTGGAAAGATTTGGAGAGTGACATCTTCCAGAACACGAGGAACTTTTCTTGAGCCTCTGGACAACTCAATATACTTTTTTTTCCCCAAGCAGTTAAAAAAAATTTACAAAGTCTTACCTGAAAAAGCCTCTGTCAACAGCAGATCGGTTCATGATGACAGAGTCTTCCTGGTTATAGCCTGTGTACGACGCAATGGCTACAATCGAGTTGATACCTAGAATATGCAGAGCAAATACTTCACATACCAAACAGGCATTACTTGTCACTCAAAATAAGCTGTATTCTCTACAGTGAAGCTTTTCTACCCTGTCTGAGATAAAATCTCCATGTCCCACAAACAAAAGCCACATAGTATCAGCAAAAGCAACTTCGCGTAGAAAAGAGAGTCAAGAGTGACCCCTTGTGAAGAACCCAGCAAACATCAATACAGGAAATATATTTTCCAGTTAGATTTTAGCAGACTATATGATCAAGTAGTTTCAGTTGCAACATTAGCAATGTATTTTTGCAGTCCAGGTGTCCAGATGCAAGTTAACATTTAGCCTACAGTTAAGTTTTAAATTACATAATTTGCTAAATATTCAGGTATTCTACACACACTGGTGACAGTATTAAACAAACCAGTAGTATTTGTGTTTAATAAATACTAACTGACAACATACCTGCTGGTAACTCCCTAAACCGCAGGTACTCCATGGAGCGAGTTGTCACAAGGGGCTTCTGGGGGTAGTACAACACATGTGCCAGCGTATCCATACGGACGTGAAAATTGGTAATGTAAACTCCCATAGCCTGCTTACCCATAGCAGACTGGTACGTGTTCCTGGGAGACTAGACAGACAAGGGAAGGCTGTTATACATGCACGTTAAGCTCTTTACACGTACACCTGTGGGTTTTCTATCAGCTTTAAAAGCAGGATGTCAGAAGTGATGCACTGACCTGGTTGTGATCAGGGAAAGGGATGATAGATGCGCAGACACCCAGGATCATCGATGGGTGAATCTCACAGTGTGTGTAGGTTGAACAATATGCCACACCTTTCTCTTGCAAGTCATCTGGAGTCATTGCCAGCATCACTGTCTCTTCTTCCAGTGTATCAATGTACTCTACTACACCGCTGGCCACGAGATCCTGCCAACTGAAAAACCCATGTCTGAAATACTCAACTAACACATATAATGGGTCTCTTCAGCAGTAAGAACAAGGACTTCCCTGGCTTATCATTACAACTACCACCTCTGTGTGATAAAAAAAAAAAAATTAAGGTACCAAGGAGATAAAGCATCTTTGTGCTGCACAAAGCTTTAAACATTTCTCTCTCCAATCTGAGGGAACCTGCAACTTCAAAGATGGAAAATTAGACATTTAGTTAAATTTCAGAAACATATCTTACCTGTAATTGTTATACTCTCGTTCTTTCAGTTGGTCAATATGCCTTTTCTTCAACAGCAACTTCTGTTTTTCCACAATTAAGAGGGGTCGACAAATTCTGCCCGCATCAGTATAGATGCGGATTTCTCGCTCACGAATATCTCTAATCATTGAGACCTGTACAAGAAAGCAGCACCCTGTCAGCACAAAGTCTCAGCCCAGAATCAGAACTATGCAATACAAAATAGGACCACTTTGCTTTTTCTAAAGCAAAGACCTTACAGGTGCTATCAGCAGCATAGAAAAAACATTAACACTCCTAAAACCAGAAGCATTTCAAGAGACTCTTTTCAACTGGATCTTCTTAAAAAACAACAACAAAAAAACCCACACTCCACAACCAAACAATAAACCACATAAAATATCAAATGAACCAAAACTGAAGAAGCACACCCCACCCCACTCCCCCAAAACAAACAAACAAAAACCCCAAGCAATGTGAAGTATGTTCAGAAAGACTTAGAAATAATACTATTTGTAGCTTGCAAAGTAATATCATCCTCTCTCCTCTGGAAAGACATTCAAACTCTAGATGTAAAATTTATACCTCAGACACAATGATGTCCATCTGACGACGGAGCTTCCTTAAAGTATTCATGAGCTGCTCCGGATCTTTGTGTATTCCTACCCAGCAGCCATTAACAAAGATCTTGGTAGCACTGGAAAGAGGGAAAAACAAAAACAACCCAAACAATTAAAAAAACCACAACCCAACACCACCAAAAAACCCCAATCCACTCTCAAAAGACCAACACAAAACACTTGAAGTGTTGTCCGGGATAAAAACCTTAAGTTTGTTTAATCAATTGCATTTGCACATACTCAGCTATTGCTGCTGGAGATATTTCTTCCAGGTTTTCCATACTCCACTCTTCCAAGAATTCCAAAATTGGGGATGGCTGAGACCCCACAGAAATGTAAGCCATCAGGGCTAAGTTCTTCACAAGTCCTACTGCATGACCCTAGAAGAAACACAAAGTTAGCTTGCATTTCCAAATCAAGAGATTCTCCCAAGAAGATACAAGAACTTAAAGCCCTCAATGAACTGGCCACAAAACATGCTATTTAATATTTTATTAATTTCTACCATTCAACTACAGAGCTATAAAGTGAAATATTCACGTCAGCATTTTAAAAAGTGTGAGTGATCACCCCAGGTGCTATGGCTACAAAAGGACTAGATGAAAGCAGTTAGGCATGAGCAAGTCCTGACATAGATACTACTCTGGTTACCTCTGGGGTCTCAGCAGGGCACACCATTCCCCACAGCGTGTTGTGCAGCTGCCGGGGCTTCGCCAGTTTCCCATCTCTGCCAATCGGAGAATTCAGACGCCTCAGATGGGAAAGCGTAGAAGCAAAAGTCAGGCGGTTCAACACCTGCATGTAGCAAGGAATTCGGTTAGGCAAAGCTCTTTAAGAGGGCTGTTGGCAGGCAGCAAGATACCTCAGAGCAAAGGATCGATGCCCTCTAGAAATGATGTACTTGAAAAGGACTGAAATAGCTCTGATTTTTGTTAGCTACACTTTAGTTCACTTCCACTAATCTTAGACTAAGTATACACTTAGCATCTCAAGCTCCTAGCTAGTGTTGTAATAGCAGTTTTCAGAGCATGCTTATACCATGGCAAGGCCCAGCACAAACACAGTTATCTAAGCAGAGAGCTGGTTTTTGTATGACTTACTCTGATCAGTTAACCAGAATGACTGATGCTTGTAAAAATGCTTTTCAAATTGCATTTTCACCAGGAGGGTTTGCCAGTACAATGATGAAGAGATCGTTTCTAACTTAGTTTGAAAAACTAAGATGACTTAGTTATTAGAAGCAATCAGCATTCATATTCTTTTCAGAATCTGCTCAAGGCTTCTCAAAAATTTAAGAAAATTTATTTTTACAGCCTGAAATGTGAGTTTATTTAAAAAGCAAACAAGCCCCTCGTACACACCAACAGACCATCCAGGGACAGCTACCATCTTCGTCTCTTTCCTAGCTTTGTTTTTCCCAAATTATGATCCCACCAGGGCTCCGGACCACAAAGTGTCCTGGCATTTATAAATTGTCACCTCTTTCCTGTTACCACTTCTATGAGAAAGACTCAACTAAGCACTGCTCTGGGCTAATAAAGTCAGTGCTCCTCATCATCAGCTGTGGAATACATAACTGTTATATTATAAGGTGTCACTCAAATTTCTTTAACCACCTGTGAAGCCCTGGAAGTAATTAAAGGAAAGAAATCCATCTTCCCTAAAGATTCCCCAGGACTAGGACTTGACCAGCCACATAGGCATACACTCTAATGCAAGAAGTCTTTACAAGAGTTACACCAACTGCTCAGCAGTGAACACAACAGCTAAACCAAAACCAAACAAAAAAACCCAAACCCCACACGAGACACAACTATTTGGATCTTCATCTGTCTCTGCTATGGAAGTTTCCTTTTAAAAATGGTTCTGTTCAACATACAACACGCATGGCTGCCAAACAATGTTAAACTCTTCCATGGTATCATTTTACTCTTATGGGAGCCTGATAAAGGTTACCATGCCTTATTTGGCTATTGTACCTGAGACACTCCAGCCCTGGCCTGATGAGCTTTCTTCTGGTCACCCCAGTTTCCAGTTGCCAATGAATACTTCAAACCATCTGAAATAATCCTTGTTTTAATTGCCAGTTCCAAGTTGAAATCTTTCCCTCTGTCAATAAACTTCTGTGCATATATTCTCACTTCCTTCAGCAAATTCTTAAACATTCTGTAGAAGAAGATGCCAAGAAACACAATTAAACAGTACTCTAGCAAATCAGCCTGCTCAGCACTATTTGGAAAAAATATGTCACCGGCCTCCTGAGAGGATCCAGGCTGTGTTGCCAAAGATCAGCTATCAGACACAATATAGTCTGGTGGATATAGAAGCACAGAGTTGGCAATGTTACCATTAATTACCATTCAATACCATTAAAGTTACCATTAATTATCACTGAAGAAAACGTATATATTATAGTTACCCTCTGAACAGGAAAGCTAACAGCGGCCCAGCAAGATCCAGTCTTTTGTTGCCATAATGATCTCTGTCATCAAGCTCTCTTCTTCCCAGTGCTGCCAGCAACAATCTATGAACCATATACCTAAGCAAATAAGATAGTTTGTTTTAAACTGACAGTAGACATTCACAACAAAGATTATACGCTTTCATAGATAAATCAGCCAGCTGTTTCCTAAAGGCTGTCCATTCTAGATCTTTAGGATACTGCTGTCCTAAGACAGTCCTGTAGGTATTTACACATTAATTATCAACCTCTATACCTTGTCCATGCAATGCAATGTCAGAGTGTCATTTATCATTATCATTACATCTAACTTAAGATTCAGAATGTGTTAGAGACTTATATTGTTTCAATTTTTTCTATTTTATCAACATTTGCATTTCTCAGCTACAAAAATATACCAGTGCCCTCAAAGTTTATCACCATGTACCCAGAAGATTGGATTTAAAAAACAAACTTCCATTCAGTGCATTCTTCCAATCATATACACATGCATGAATAAAATCTGTATTCAGGGGCCATTTGCAGACGTGACAGAAAATAATGACATACCCTAGAAAATAGGCCTTTTTGGTTTCACAGAAGTCACTGACACCAACATGAGGGAGCATTTCTTTCTGCAAGACTTCTTTAGCATACTTGATTCTCTTTTCTTTGGTGACACCTGGCTTTGCACCTCTTGATCCAATAAAGTTTAGAGCAACGTTTTGCTCCTGAATAACAAATGCTTCATCCAGAGAAGGTTTGACCTAGTGCACAAAACACAACAAAATCCCATAGCATCCAGTGCCTGTTGGAGTTGAAGGAAACTATCCACTAGTTTGCTGGTGATTCTTTTCAGGAACTGCTAATTACTGATCCAGTTCTTTCTGGCTTTACTATAGTAGCTTTTAAAAGCAGCAGAAAACAGTAATGGACCATGCAGAAATCATGCAAAAAAACGGTTTAGACGTCAGAAAATAGTTCTCATTCAAGTACATTCTAGACCTGTTGCTGTTTCAGGTATAAATAAGGATTTTACAATTAAAGTCAATGGCAGCAGGATAAGACCCCATCTCTTCAAATACATATTAACTCTCTGAAATCTCCATTGTGCTCTGTTCACGTCAAATACACATTAGAATAAGTTTAGGCAGAGGACTTTTGGTGTTTGACAACCCAAAGAAGTAATAAATTATAATTGGAAAATTAGCAATACTTTGCATGACGATTAGCCACACCTACATATTGCCAAACATCATGCCAGGAAATAACATATTTAACATATATTACCATTTCCATCATTTCTGGATCTTCAAAATCATATATGATGTGCTCTAAAATGTCCCTGTCGGACACAAAGCCCAGTGCACGAAAGACAATTATGATGGGGACTTCTTGTTTGATGTATGGCAACGTCGCTACAATGCGCTGACCAATAGCGCTCTTCTTCGCACCCTGAAAAGATGGAGAAAACAGACATTAGGCTTAAATGATCTTGCCTTTAAATAAAAATATCTCTCTGGATCTGGACGACAGAGCCTGAGTGTATTTATTCAAGCACCATGACTACTCTTGCAACACATCTGGGAATTTCCAAACGTCAGTGGAATGATAAATGAGTAATGACACACTCTGCTTTTGTTGTTATGAAGAGCAATTATTTCCCCTCACAGATGGCACAATTGGACATTAAATATGAATTAATATGTGGTCTGAAAAACCCATCTAAACACTAGCTCAGCTATCAGAAAAGGCAGAGGCCATGCTCCTATTCTTGTTCTTTGTCAAAAAACAGGACACAGCTTATTTGTATCTTCTAAAAACTCACTTACAGTAATTCTAAAATTATTTTTTAGCCTCACCCTAAAACCTGCTACAAACTGAGTCTTCATTTCAACCCTCAAATTATTTGTCCCAGAGACAGACATAATCTATGACAAACAGAATATATTTTTGTTTAATTTTATCTTCTTTACAACTTAGCATCGGAATAAATTTCTTCTCAAAATCTTGAAGTAAATGACACAAAGAGACAGGACAGTAACAAAACTCCTAAAATAATCTTTATTGTAAGCCCCAGATAGGGTTTATTACTGCTCAGACATACCTGCCCACCTCTGGCCAGCATGCTAACCCAGATAGTACTGGTTGGTCGAGAGGAATTTTCCAGACAAGATCTACACTCTCCTGTGTAGGCATATTTTGAATCTTTCTTTGCAAACACATACACTGTGTTTGTAGCCATTTTCTCTTGAGCAATCAGAACCTGCGTTAGAAACAAGACCACCAGTAAATAACTGACAAAAGGGGAGGCTGAAAGTAGCAAGTACAGTGTGTTTCTACTATTCCTTCAGGTGCCTTAACTTTAAGAGCACTACACAGCATGAAGTCAATCTGCCAAACTCAGCTGGATTATACTCTACATTTAAAAAATACAGTATTAAGCAAAACATACACCTAGTTAAGATAGAATGACCAAACCAAAAGACTCCAAGAACGCTGTTCTCCTTGATGAACGTACCGCATCTGCTAGCTGTGCTGAGGCATTTCTGCTAGCTTTAGGCACAACACTGATAATGAAAGTATTTCACTATCTTTCCAAGGCCTAGGGACTATCCAGACATTTAAATTTAAATTTAAATGCCAGCTGCAACAGTCAAAGCCACATTTTTTTTTCCCCCCAAGAAAAAAAACACAATTCTATTTCTTTTGCTCTGTTTGCCCAGTTGTCAGTTGCAAAAACCCGAGTTTCACTGGTAAGCACAAGAATGGAGAGGATATGATTTGCTAAAGCTGAATCCACAGCAATGGAGGGAAGAACCTGTTCTTATAATAAAATGCATCTATCCAGCTGTGAACAAACTGAAGGAGACTCCAGTGAAGAAGTACCTCATTTTAGAGTGCATGCTGCTCTGCAATGCTGAAAATGTAAAGTACCTAAAACACTTAGTAGCATTCAATGCAAAACAGTTCATGAATCTGAAGAAGGGAAACATGTTTCAGAGAAGAAAAACAGGTGGTTCCAGAAAGACCTAACAGAGGACTGAAAGCCCACCTTTCTACAAGATCATGAGCACCCACAGTAACTGTGATACATAGGAGCTTATGCTCCTGGCAAAACATATGGAAGCAAGTAGCAGAACTTTCCATGTCTGTAAAGATAGCTGCACATGGCATAATCCCTTACCTTTTCTGATCCATTAATGATAAAGTAGCCACCAGGATCAAGCGGGCATTCATTCAGTTCACAAAGATCACGGTCAGTTAAGCCATTCAGCAAACAGTATGTCGAACGTAACATAATAGGAATTTTTCCTATAAAAGTTTTCTGATGCTGTGTTTGTAACTGATCCTCCCCTTCTTTAATAACTGTCTTAGTTATATCCACATACAAGGGGGCTGAATACCTATAAAATAAAAACACCATTGTATTATCTGTCAGCTATTACTTGATGTTGTACAGAAGAATAATGAATGCAGTGATTCAAGCACTCACCAATATATTAAGCATTACCACCAAATCATCAATCCTTGTCTGGATTTAACAACTACATATCAAAATTTAAATAGAGCCAATAATTATTATATTTTCAAGGCACTACTAAATGGAAAAGACTATCAATTAATAACACAGAGACCATCCTTCCTTGTGTTTATCCACCACAAAGTTGGTTCTTACGTAAGGTTTCTCAGTCTGGCTTCGTTGGGCATCATGGGTGATGGTGCTCCATCTCGTTCCCAATGTGTAGGTTTGGAGAGATAGATTTGTTCAAACTTCAGCAGATACCGGGGCTGGAAAACAAGAACACATTTACCTGCAACAGAAGAAACATCCACTTTGGTTGTTCAAGACTGGCCCTAGAGCTTAATACCCAATGCTGCCTAACGTTCTTAGCTCAAGGTATGGGAACAATCCCTCTTCAGATGACTAGTTAAAAAAAACACACTCAAGAACTTTCAATAACTTCTAAACACCTCCTTAACAACAAAAAAACCAAAAACAAAACCAGAAGGAACTCAAGGGTGAAAAACATCGGTAAGAGAAGAATAAAGTACCCAAATCAGTCTTCTTCCTATAAAATAGCTAATAAAATCTGCCAAGGTAGTGAATGTATTAACAAATAGAATATGCCTTACATATGTCTGTTTAGATATTGTTTACATAACTTCAGATAAAATTGCTAGTTTTACAGTGCAAAAAAGGTGAATCTACTTCAACACAAAATGAGATAGCTAACATCAAAAAAGGTGTATGTTTTTGTAAAGCTTTGCTCTCCTGTATAAAACATCAAATTTAATAGCTTTGTTTTAGTTCAACAGAAATCTTTTCACATGTTACAGTGAAACCACAGGCATGAAAGGACAGATACCTTTCAGCAGCAGAACAATTCTCAGGATCTTCATTTTGCTCTGAGAACCACTCGCCCCTCAGAATCCTATTGCAGCAAGATTTACAGCCTTCAATTCACCTCAATCAAAAGCCTTATATTTAAAATAAAGGGGTAAAGTTTTAAAACAATACTGTTATCAAGGTGCATTTGTGTATCTGGCAGAACGGGCTAGAATTTAAAAGAAAGGTAGCAGTTACACAACAGTAACTTTGTTCAAGTGTTTCCTATGTATGGCCTCACTCCTGGGGGACAAGTATGCTGAGTCAACTTTGCTGTTGGTCTCCTTGGACAGAAAAGGACCTAGAGATGAACCACTCTACTCGCAAAGCCTTCCTTCACAGGCCAAAATCCAGAAGGGTAGAGAAACAGAAGCAAATCATCAGACCTCCACATATGTAAAGTTGAAAGACTTGTTGCCTCACAATGTTTTTTTTCAAGCTGCTATTTCCCACTGAGTCCATTTGAAGAACAGAAGCTAACACAAATAAAGAACTACAGGACTTCCACCCCAACTAGGTACTTGCCTGAAAGCCAGCTGAGAATATCTACTACTAAAACAAAACTCAAATTCCATGCAGACATTTTGCTGTATCTCAGCCATAAGGACTCTGCCGTAGCACACCACCAAAGCAACATTTGCTCTTGCAGAGCAAGCTCCAATGCAAAATAAAAGAAGTCAGCTTATGGTTTATGTCACAAGTGGTTTTAGCCTTTATATTGTCAAAGTTCTCATATTCAACCCTTTCTCTGGGCTCACTATTAAAGGCAAAGGTGACAATTACCAATCCTATACATTTTGTCTTACACAGAGCCACAGAAACAACTTTTTTAACATCTGCACTACATGGTTTTGTTTCCTCGAGAGACTGAATAGATTATTGCATCGATTTACCAAAAAACCCACAGCTTTCAAAGTGAAGTGTCTTTGCTGCCCTATCAGCAAGATATACTGTAGTCAAGTACAGTCAAACCTCCTGTAGTCAAGATATTCTCTCTTACTTATTACTAACCAAAACTGCTACTGGAGAAGGATAACCATCAGCAATAACAGAAAACACGGCAGGCTGGGTAACACCAGTTGCTAGGATGATTCTGTATGATCAGTAAACGAATACTTCAATTATCAGGAAGGACCTGAAAACAATCTGATTTTTAATAGGGCACAAAAACTTCCTACAATAATAGGTGGCAGAGACAAATATTTTATAGTTCGAAAAGAATTCTCTAAATTGTTACCCAAAACCCCCACCTTTTTCCTGGATTTGCAGCAACAGCTATGTATAGTACCAAGTTTCCCAAGTTCTCATGTAAGCACTCTCAAGGAGAGCACATTTGCCATAATTACTACCTCTGAGCATGGCTGTTAAACCCTCTGATATGCTATAAATTGCCCTAATGGCCTTCAAAATTTAAGGCTGAAAGTGGAGGGAGAAAGAAACAGAAAGTCAATTTAGTCTCCTTAAATTAATCCAGTATCTTCAAAGGAGGTAAAACTTTATCTGCAAGTGACCCTGAACTAAAAAGGAAGTTTCCTCTTTCTCATATCTAGACCAATTTCTAAAAACTTTAATTTGATAAGTAAGAATAAGAAACTAACCTCTCTGATTTGAGGAAGTAAACCACTAGCTTTTGGGCAAAAGGAAGCCAGGTATATACTACGCTTGCGACCTGAATCATAACCATGTACAGCACATAAAGCAGCTGCAAAACTGCACAGCTAGAGAATTCCACAATAATATACGCAGAGTAACAGAAGAAGCATTAAGGAAAATTACAGTGAGATAAGTGTTTATGAACTGTTTGTCTAACAAAGAAACTAAAAGAAAACTGTTATTGTCTCTACAGTATAGTTGTTTGCCTGAAAAAAAACCCCAAACAAACCAAAACCACAAAGGAACAGTCAAAACATGTAACAAATTCAATGCTCAGGTGTCCTAAAGTTCCTTTAAATCTCTACAGGGAAGCAGCAACATAGTGATTGATGATAGGTGAATGGATCACTGGAGACAAGGATGAAAGCACCACGGCCACTGTAGAAGGTGCACAGTCACTGTAGAAGAGCCAACACACAGTGCAGACCTCAGTCAATCTGTTCTCCTTTAGAACATGGTGCCAACAGATGCTAGGTGAGGGCACTCTGAAAACCGAGACCTAACTTCGGCCAAATAAAGCCAACAGAGAACTTTTCAGTCATAAACCTTTCTTGCTGTGGTAAAGCTACTGGAAGTCAAAATCCCATCAAAACATAGTTTGCTTCTGGCTACCAGGCTTGCTCTACTACATCCCTGTCAGTACAGTTTCCCACAGTAACTGGAAACATGGCCTGCAGCAGAAAGTTCTTCTTGGTCATTTCTCAACCAACAATTTAACAATCAGAAGGGAGTAACTCTATAGGAGGGGGAAGTTCCATCCAATGGATAACAAAAGCTCTTGTATGTGCTTCTCAGCCATATACCTGACTATTTGGAAACTTGGCTGTGTACCTCATAGGCTCCAAAGAGCTCATACTTCTATCCTATTGAGTGCACAAGCAGTGTCATAACTCAGATGCATTTCTGCCTCTTGAGATGGGGCTGAATAAAACACACCTAAAATCACTTTGCATTGTAAAAGCACACCACATCTGCCAGGGGTCTCCACTTACTGGCTCTTCCACTTCTCCTGTGGCGTGCTGGGCTTCAGCTTGTAAATCAATTGGTGGAGCATCTTCAACAATTCTCTGCACAGACATCTGAATAAACTCATCAAAAGAATCCAGCTGTTGCCTGACTAAACCTTTTTCATCAAAATAGGATCTAAAAAAAAAAAGTGCATTAATGAACAAGAGATCTTAATTTATGTACTTTATACATCAACAAGCTTCACATGTATTTATTACAAAACCTTCAAAAGCCATGAAATACAATACAGAATCAAACACATTCACTTTTTCCAAGGCACGAGTTTCAAACAGTTGCTCAAAAATGCTAAACAATTCTCTCGGTGTTTGAAGGCATAGACACCACAAAGGGACAGACTTGCTGCCACCTCTTGGCTAAGCCATGACTGTACGCACACTGTACTTTAAATGAGACAGGAAACATGATCAATGGAACCTCAGTAAAGGCAGTTTCAGCTAAAGTTTCAACAATGTATGCAAATTATTTTGCTTTGACTAATTTTACAAGCTGCCTTAAACTGAGTGTGTGTTCCTAAGTCAAGTTCTCAGAACTTTCCCAAGCTTGGATCCCCTCTGTTCCAGCCACACAGAGATTCCCAGCTTTACTCCTCCTAATTTCCCTTAGAACTTTGTGTCACCCAGCTTCAACCCAGCACAATCTAACCATAAAAATCAAAGCCTAAATTCAAAGCCCCATATCATAACTTTTAATGAGACGACCTAAACATATTTGCTGAATGAGCTCCTTGAAGCAAGCTCCTCTACCTCACATTCCTGAAGCCAGCAAGGGAACCCACACTACCTCATCTTCTGCTTCCATCGCTGCCAAGATCTCTAGAGAAAGTTTTTAGGAGCTACCTCCATACCAAAAACCTCAGGCTTCCCCAAGAAGGGGAACACACCCTTGGCTGTTGTGCTGTTGCCACAGTGAATCTTGCCAGGACAGTCTGCTATTGTACAAAGGGAAAGAAGAAGGGAAAGGGCAATCTGTACCACCAAATGGTTGAGGTTGGAAGGGACCTCTGGAAGTCATCTTGTCCTATCACACTGCTCAAGCAGGGTCACCTTGAACTGGCTGCCCCAGACCATGTCCCAACACCTTTTGATATCAACAAGGACAGAGGCTTCACAACCTTTCTGGGCAACCTGTGCCAGTGCTTGGTTACCCTCACAGTAAAAAAGCACTCTTTCATGCAGAGTGAGGTGCAGCCTTCACTACCTCCCATCTAACTGAAAGCAAAGGTAGCACTCTTCACTGGGCTCCTTCTGCCTCCAAAGTTTCTCATTTCCACCAAGACTGCCTGTGGGACCACCCTCACAGACATATCCTTCTGTCTGCAACTAATGCCCTTAGACACCAGTCATGTTCAGTTCGTACGTGACACAGTTATCAAGAGAAGCACTTTTTTATGCAGTTCCACACAGAATTCTAATCCTTAACAACCACAAAAAGCTGCAGGTCCTGGATTTTCATGTCTTGCTAGAAAAACACTAACATGTAAAACAGGCAAGTTCTGATTCCCTAAAGCTGAGCATCAGCTGTAAGAATAGCAGGCAAAACCACGTGCTTCATATGGAATCTAAATCACTTTTTGAAAATGGTATACCCCATTGTGGGTCAGTAGGTCTTCTTAATCCCTAATGACAACACTGCTGCTTCTGCTAAAGGTCCTTCTGCTCCAGAGGTGATAAATTGAGCATAACCAAGCCTGCAGCTTCCACACCATGTTGGTGGCAAACTGGATGCCACCTTTAAGACGAAGAGCACATCCACTAAGGCATTAAGAACAGTGAGTTTTTAAAAACTCACCTAATAACGATCCAGCAGGCTTCTTGCCACAAGTCAGGTGTGATTTCATCATCATCTTCATCATATTGCATATCTGCCGGGGAAGCACATCATTTAAGCCAGGCTCCGGTCACCCCGGGGTCTCCCCTCTCCTGCTGAGGGACCCCCCCGGCACCCCAGCGGGAGTCCTCCTAGGACTCTGTTACTCCAGAGGGCCACGGGAGACCACACCGCGCCCGGAGCATCCCCATCCCCAAACCCGCAGCCATCGCCTTCTGAGGGCCCAGGGGCTCCCCAACCTCCCCTCGGCCAGCTAAACCAGGGAAAAGGCCCAGCAGGGAGCGGCCTACAGCCGCGACAGCCTCACCTTCGTCCGCGTCGTACATGATGGCGGCGGCTACAGCAGCGGCGGGAGAGGAACTCGGAGTGCGGCGGGGCTCGGCACCGAGCACCCAGGCGAGGGTGGGTGGCGGGAGCGGAGCGCGGTGGGTCCCGGCAGCACCGACCACCCAGGCAAGCAGCGGCTGCAGCGGCAGCACAGTGACTGCGGCGCGTGCGCACCCCGCGCGCGTCACGGACAGGCTGCGCGCGCCGCCTCCCAAGAGGCGGCGGGGCGCGCACGCGCCGCGGCTAAGGCCCTTCCTTCCTTCCTTCCTTCCCTCCTTCCTTCCTTCCTTCCTTCCTTTCCCCTTTCCCCTGTCCCCTTTCCCCCTCCTCCCTTCCCCC
>VYZX01025573.1:289369-319720 GCA_013401335.1 Brachypteracias leptosomus | reverse complement strand
TCCTCCCTTCGTCCCTTCCTCCCTTCGTCCCTTCCTCCTGCTGCTGGGGTGCCGGTGCCGGTCCCGCCATCGCCATGCACCGCCTGGTTCCGGCGCTGCTGGGCCGCCTGGCCCGTGCCCGGCCCTGGGCCCCGGTGCGGCGGCACGGCGCGGCAGCCAGCAGCGAGGAGGAGCCCCTCGTCTTCCTTGAGTACGAGCCGGAGCCGAGCGAGGTAGCGGCGCCAGCAGCGGCGCCACCAGCAGCGGCGCCCCGCAGGGAGCGGGCACCGGCCAGGGAGCGGCGGGGGCGGGGCCCGGGGNGACCCCTCGATGCCGCCGAGCGGCGTGAGCTGCTCGGGCTGCGGGGCCGAGCTGCAGTGCCGCGACGGCGCGGCGCCGGGTTTCGTGCCGGCGGAGAAGTACCGGAGCCTGTCGGAGGGCTCGGACGGCGCGGCGGGGCTGCGGGCAGCCGTCTGCCAGCGGTGCTGGCTACTGGCCCACCACGGCCAGGCCCTGGGGCTGCGGCTGCCGCCCGAGCAGCACCGGCAGGTGGTGAGCACCGCCCTGCGCCAACCCCTGCGCCACGGTCGCGGCCCGCTTCTCCTCTACATCCTCGATCTGCTGGAGCTGCCCGACCCGGTGCTGCCCCAGCTGCCGGCGCTGCTGAGTCCCGACGTCCCCGCCGCCGGGGTGCTGGTGGTGGGCAACAAGGTGGACCTGCTGCCCGCCGATGGCCCCGGGCACCTGGGGCGGCTGCGGGAGCGGGTGACAGCGGCCTGTGCCCAGGCCGGCCTGCGCGGAGCCCCACTAGTGGATGTCCGCCTGGTGAGCGCCAAGACGGGCTTCGGCCTGGAGGGGCTGATCAGCCGGCTACAGCGTTCCTGGAAGTGTGCCGGCGATGTCTACCTGCTGGGAGCCACCAACTCCGGCAAGTCGACACTCTTCAACATCCTGCTGCGCTCTGACTATTGCAAGTCCCGTGCCCCAGACATCGTCGACAGGGCCACTGTCTCTCCCTGGCCAGGTCAGCCGGTGCAGGGTCTTCCCATCATGGTGGGGGTCATGCATGTTGTCAGGCACTTAGAGGCCAGGTAGCACCAGGCCTCCTGTAAGGCCACCCCTGGTTGAGGAGGACCTGTCACTGAATGGGTGTCTGCCACCCTGAAGCAGCACCATTGTGAGCAGTGAGCTTCAGTGTTGTGCATTGAATTGTCACCTTCCTCAGGGTGGCAAAGGTGGGAGGTGTACACAGAGGGTGCTGTGTGTCTCATGGCACTAAGGGGACTGGTGAACCAGAGCTGGTTTTCATGCGCCTCTGCCAATGGGGATGGTGCCCAATCTGTGTGCCTTGTCCTCCAGTCTAGAGAGACCAGGAGGTAGACTGGTGAGCACCTATAAAACAACTGTAAGGCAAACCAAGTTGTCTGGAGATGAGACTTGCCTGGTATGTATTAAGTCAGTCTTGACACTATTTGGCTTTGAGACCTGTTTCACCAAACATAGGTGAGAGCAGATCTAAAGTAAATGGATGACTCGTTTCTGCCACCCTGGATGGGGAGGCTAGGACTTTATGGGAGCAGTTGTAGTTCCACCTCCAAGTTTGTGTTACTGGGTTTCACCCAAAAGCTGGAGAAGCAATTTATTTTTTTTAGTTCAGAGCTTAAATGTGCCTTCTGTTTTTTCCAGGAACAACACTGAACCTGTTGAAATTTCCAATTATTAATCCTACATGTGACAGGATCTTCCGAAGGCAGCAGAGGCTGAAAGAGGAAGCAACAAAAACAGAAGACGAGCTAAGCATTGAAGAAAAAAAGTACCTTAATCACCTTAAAAAGCAAGGTTACTTGGTGGGTGAGTATTGCCTGAGTAAAGCTTTCGCCCCTCTGCCCTGATGAAAATACTTGCATTATACAAAGGACTGTTACCTCCTTATTAATTTGCTGTAGAATCCAGTTGGTCTTGCCAAGGAATTTCTTCTCGCTCTGGGCTCATTTCATTTAATTATGGAAAAATATTGCTATCTGTAGTAGCAATAACAAATTTCCGAACTTTTTCAAGTTACTTTGACTAGTTTTTGCTCCCTGAGGAATGGGTGCAAGACCTCTAGCTCCCCTGTAAGTAACATCATCAGTATTTATTTCGAGTACTTTTCAGCTGTTGTAGTAGCATTGTGGAGGTTTCCTGTGTGCCTTGCACCTCCCATCAGCATTTGCTAACCTAGTTCAGGTAGCTTAGTAACTTACAGTGATACTGTATTATAGGCCATCTCTCATTCCCAGAGGAAGAAAACAAGTCTCATTTTTGAATAGTCACGTTTTGGCTGCAGACCACAGTGGTTGTACATCATTGTAGTATGTATCCAAAAGAGGGGGTTGCCAGAAGATAGCTCTGATTTTCAAATTACTGTGTTTGACAGTCTAAGGCACTGAAAAAAGAAGGCAGCCTCCTTTAGTGGTGAATGAAAATAGTGGGGTGTCTGTGATCAGGTCTCTGCTATGGTTTTGGGGCTAGAGGAGTGCTAAGCAAAAATTACAGAAGGGATTTCTTAGCATCTTGGCTTTTGAACACACAAATGTCTAACTACGTAACATCTTTATCACCTTTGTATTGCCAATGTGCGTCCCTTTCAAGCAAGAGAAGGAACAGATGTCCAGTTGAAGAAAAGGCAAGTTAATCAGTTCATTACCAGGAGACCTTTCGTTTTAATCCAGGAAGGGTTGGCAGAACATTTCAACGGCAGAAGTCTAACCCTGAGATTGACTTTGACCCTGACCTGCTCTCCTACAGCATGGATGAAGATCCCAGGCATTCACCTAAGAAGTGTGAGGAAAAGGAGGAGTTCACATACAATGAAGTGAAGGATGCTCGCTGGTGTTTTGACACGCCGGGGATTATAAAGGAAAACTGTGTAGGTGCTCTGTGATGCTGCGTTTCAGGATGGTGGGGTTTGAGAGGACTGTTCTGCCTTAGCTGTGCAGATGGGAGAGTATTTCTGCTGCGGTTCCCAGGGTTAGGATTCTTTTGGTTTGGGCAATCGTGTTGAAATATGGTTTGTATTTACGTGGGAAGGGTTCATTGTGTTAATGCTGTTGCATTTCTGAACAGTACGTACTGTGATCTTTGCAAAGGAACCATATGGCTGCGTCATCTCTTGGTGAGATATTGAGACTAGCTTTGCTGCTAGTATTGATTCAGCACTTTGCATCGCTACCTAAGTGGAGTAACTCAAATGTCATAGCTGAAGCTGGTCTCCAGTTCTGCACGTGCCTGCACTCATGCTAAAGCACAGTAAATCTTGGATGAACTTATTCCAGCCAGACCCAGGATTCCCAAATCTGTGGTCCAACAGGCTGCTGGCAACTGCTAGTCTTTATGGACCCTCCATTGCCAGGGAAACTGATGACATAGAATCACAGAATGGTTTGGGTTGGAAAGGACCCTTAAAGGTCATCTAGTCCACTTCCCTGCAGTGAGCAGGGACATCTTTAACTAGGTGAGGTTGCTCAGAGCCCTATCCTACCTGACCTTGAATGCTTCCAGGGATGGGGCTTCTACCACTTCTTTGGGTGGACATTCCAGGTGCGGACATCCCTAGCCTGTTCCTTTCTTACTATGTGGACCAGAGTTGAACTGTTCTTTTAGACATTCTTCACACTGCTCTACTTGATCTTTTTCCTCTATGAATATAATGCCGATGTTAATTTTATTGTCCTCATTGAAACATCTGGAATGAGTTACAGCAGTACAATTTATTTTGCAGGTTTTAAATCTCCTGACAGAGAAAGAAGTAAAGGTGGTTTTACCAACGCAGGCCATCATTCCACGAACCTTCATTCTCAAGCCAGGGATGGTCTTGTTTTTAGCAGCCTTGGGACGTGTAGACTACTTAGAGGTAAGGGAAGAAAGGATTTTGTGAGCAGCTGAATCTGTTAATAAACCACTGGGTTAAATCAAAATGCCTTGGGATGGGGAGTTGCCGTTGAAAAGTTTGGTATTTATTAACAGCATGCAGTGTTTTATATTGTGTAATGGTAACTGCTTTTGCACGCTGACAAGTGCCTTCAGCTTAGCGTGCTTCCCATAACATACAAAGGCGGAAGGGAGAGAGGGAGGAAGGGAGGAAGAAAGGAGAGTGCCAGAATTAATTGGGAAAATAGGCAGGTTTCCTTATTTCTGTGCTTTGTGAAAACTGTCTGCCAAGAGAGAAGAATATGGGCATTTTTCTTTCCCGACACAGACCTCTCTGCTTCCTTGGGCAAATTCTCCAATTAAATGTACGTGTATTTTAGTTTCTGTAAAAATATTTTTTAAAGGCAGTCTGTGTGTGTCCCCTTGCCAGTTTCTTCCATGTATGAGAAATCCCATGCCATGCACCTTTATTGAACTGTGTGGAGCTGACCTCCCATGATGTTTCCTCTGGAAGGGGTGGTTTCTTCCACATACAAGTATACTGCTTTTGATAATGTCTATCTCAGTAGCTTGCCCCGTTTTATGAAGGATGTGTGTGTATTCTTTTTTCAGTTAGCTTTCCAAGATCACCATAGAAATGTTTAATTGATACTTTGCTGAAGGCACTCTTGACCTTCTGGAAGAAAACCAGAAAGGTGGAGGGGGTAGGATTCTGTAAGTAATAAAGTACCAGTATGGCAGGAGAGCTTCATCATAGTTAAGGGTGAGAGTTCAGAGCCCCATCCCAAAAACCAGCTTGGCAGTACAGAGGAGTAATGCCTCACACAGGAAAAAATGCTGCTTGTGAGGAGAGCAACCCAGCAGAAAAAAAATGGTCCTTATCTGTACTGTCTTGGGCAAAGCTCTCAAAAAAGAACTTCCTAAGCATGTTAGTCACAATCAGGGACCTAAGAAAGTACCTGGATTTGCATCCCTAGCAAAGTAGGACAGCAACGCAGATGGCATCTTGCTGGCAGTAAACACCCTTTGCAGAAACACTGCAAAATCAGACAGTCACAGGGCTGCTCGAGGGGTGGTTTTGACAAGAGGAATGACTTTTGTTCTTGAGAGTTATGGAGAACGCATCTGGTGCTGGCAGCTTGTGGAACCTGAGGTCAGGATAAAGTGTCATCATCCGATGAGAGGATCAGGCCAAGTCCAGCGCGACAGGGCTGGCAGATAGGCTTTGTGCTGTAAGCTTGTTCTCCATGTAATGGTGCTCCCAGCAAGCTGAGCTGTACATGTTTAAGACCCTACAGGTCCTTGGTGTCTATCCTGATGTAATTCTGTATCAGTCTTGTGCATCTGCATCCTCCAGAGATCTTGAAGGAACAGTTATGCTCAGATCATGACAGAGAACCCCCTGCCTCAGATTAGATCTGCAAGGAACTTGAAGGAATTGCCACACTTGGGTTTCCTTATTTCAAGCTGCTGTTTGTAAAGGTCTCTCCCCTCTCTGTTCTTGTTTGCTCTGCATGCAGAAGTTGTGGGAGTGCCTGCTGAAGTTGCTCCGCATTCAGTCTTTCCATAGCTTGAGAGCAGCTTGGAACCAAATATGGTTTGATGAGAGGTGCATGTTAGACACATAAAGTGATAGAAGCACCAGACAGGAGATGTCCATCACCTCTTGTTCCAAATAACCACACTGAGTTTGTTCTTGAGAATTAAACTTGAGCAAAGATATCTCTTGGATGATTTGCTTGAGCTGAGCAGGTGTCATGGCAGGGAATGTGAGGCAGGATGGTGAAGCTGTGGGTGCTTCTCTCTTGGAAGCTCAGCTGCCTTCTTTATATAAACCCTGGCTGCTCTGCAGTGATGGGAGGCAAGGACCCCTTGGACAAGGATGGGTCATCAGTCAAACAGGTTTTCAACATGCAGGAAAGAAACAGCAGGAGAGAGCAATTCGGGGCTGCTTTTCTGTTATCATAAGTAACATCTTCCTCTTGTTATTTATTTCAGGGAAAAAAGCCTGCCTGGTTTTCTGTCGTGGCTTCTAATCTGTTGCCAGTCCACATTTCTACCCTGAGTAATGCAGATGCCATCTATGAGAAACATGCTGGCCGAGAGTTACTAAAGGTAAGAGAAGCTGCTGTTGTGGGCTCTTGGTTGCAGAGAGGCAGGCTGCTGCCCTGCCTGGTGAAGCACCCTGGCTGGGCCACAGTTGATGGGGAGAACCAGCATATTTCAGGAGTTCGGAAGATCTGTGGTTGAGAGAGTGGAGATCTGCAGCATGGAACAGTCTGGCACAGGCTGCAGCTGTGTCAGGAGAGAGCACCCAAGGTAATGCATTTGCAGTGTAGCTTCTGTTTTTAGCATTCAGGCTGATTGATAGATTTGCAGGGCTCTGCTCTCTGATGCTTGACTTTTCTTGAACAGCCTTAAAGTGCAGGCAGCATCAGGGATATTTTTCATGGCAAACTTCAGACTGGGGTTTCAGAACAGGTTGCAGTTGAAAAACGTACCTCTCTGTTCTTTCCCCGCTGGATCCTCTGCACATCTTTTGTTCATGTGACTTTTCCCCTGGTATCACCACGTGCTGTGTAGCACTTGCAGATTGATGGGAGACAGGGTGAGTTGTCCTTGTCCCATCAGCTTCATTCTTGTGCACATCAAGAACAAGTGCTGCCACTCAGGTCAGGGCAATGGGCACTCCAACTCTGCTCACCTCTGAGCTCCCGCTGTGGTGCTCTGGATGTTATCGTGGTTCTGTTCTTGTCAAACCTGAAATAACTCTTATAGGGTATGCAAACCAGCTCTTAACTCGGCTAACAATGATCTAGTATCTTCATTCCCACTTGTGCCTTGCTCACCAGTTTAATGTAAAAGGGCTGAAGCATCTCTTGAGTGTTAAAACTTTTCTCCATGTTTTGATGTTAGGTTCCCATGGGTGGGGAAGAGCGAATGAAAGAGTTCCCCCCGCTTGTCCCTCAGGACATTACACTGAAAGGAATTGGTACCACTGAGGCAGTCACAGATATCAAGCTTTCCTCTGCAGGTAATTTGATATTTCTTCATTAGTTTGCTTTGCAGGGTCTGCATCCTAGAAACATTGATGGAAAGAGATCTCTGAAGGGATGAAGCCGTATTTCCTGCTCAGAGCAGGGCCAACACAAACCATGTGTCACTGACACAAAATCAGGGCAGCTGTGACTTTGTCCAGTTGAGGCTTGGCAACCTCCAGGAGTGGAGATTGACAGCCATGCTTGTACAGGATGATCACATTGGAATATTTTATACTCTGGCTGCCATACAAGTTCCACAGCATCAGGAATGACTGTGACATTGTCAGCTTGTCCAGGTGAGAGGGAAGGGGCCATGGATTGGAAAGCTTTATTATTGTGGTTTTGGTAGTTCCCACCATCCCTCTTAAGTTCGGTAGGAAAGAGCTGTGTCTTGGGAAAGTAAGATCTTTAGGTGCTGCCTTCTATTGGGAAAGGGCCAGATACTACCTTTTGAGCTTGTTTTTTCAGAGAAATCACACCTGGGTAGCTCAGGTCCTTAGCCAACATGGGAGGCACTGAGTTTGTGTCAGAACCCTCCTTGTGATCCTAGTGCCTCACCTCGCTGACTGTTTTTCTGGCTGTGCAGGCTGGGTGGCAGTGACAGCTCATGCAGAAGAGGAATTGCTGCTCCGAGCCTACACCCCTCAGGGCACGGCGCTGGTGGTGCGGGACCCTCCCCTTCTGCCCTACATCAGTACCATCAGAGGGGCCCGGATTGCAGGCACTGCTGCCTATAGGACCAAAAAGCCTCCCTCCCTGGTGGAAAACCTGAAAACCATGGGGAGGAGATAGCAGTTATCATCATCTGAGCAAGGCAGAAGACAGAACAGCCTCTGGAGAACTGTGTTGCTTATTCAGGAGAGCTTGGACTTCTTTTAAAGGCAGACAAGCACATTTTTAAAAGCAAGTGTGGGGGGAGCTCCACAAGTTCGCACCTGATCAAGCTGCTGAAATGCAGCCATTTCAAATGAGCTGAGTGACTGGTACTTTGCTATGAGAGGTGAAACAGCTTCTCCCTGGGACCTGCCAGTATCTACAAGAAAATCCCTTTTCCTGTTCCCTCTTGAAATATGGGATGAAAACTCACTTGCCTGCCCTGATCTGGCTTTGCTGCTCATACAGTAGGTCTTTTACTAGAGCAGACATGCTCCTACAGGTCAGAAATCATCACTTCGTTCTTGGAGGCTTTATGGTGTTTCCATGAAGGAGGTGGAGGGAGGGGGGAGGAGCAGGGAATGCTCCAGTGTGGGTATCACCCTTCTAGTGGCTGATAGTAATTCAACATCGACTGAAAATCAGGTCCTTTCAGTCCTTCAACACCTGGGGCAGATGAGGAAGTGCAATGCTCTGCTTTTGGACACAGGAAAGGCAAATTAATGAAAAGCAAATCTGTTCATATGCCTGAAGAGGAAACTTGTGCAGCTTGCTGCTTTGGTTTGGTTTCTCTAGCTTGTGTAGAGGTTTCTGAAACTGTAGAATAAAACTTTTCAAAGACCTTCATTTTTATCCTTTTCAAATCGCTGACAAAGCACTCTTGTGTGGATATAAGCATCCAGATAGCTACACGAAAACTCCAGCAGGAAGGCCAGTGTTAGAGCTGAGGCTGCTGCAGCTCTGTTGACCCAAGTGTGGTGTGCAAGCCAGTAACACACAGAGTGGAGGTATTCCAAGGTCATTTCATCAATGCACAGGGATGGGTGCCTGTCCCAAGACAGCACATCCTGGCTCAAGAAATTTCTATATTTGTACACTTACTACAAATTCATACATATTCATTGTTATTCATTTTATTTATTGTTTCTGATTTTCTTGCTTTAAATTATTTTGCAGACTGTCATCTTCTTCCATTGTATAATTTGGGTAGGTAGTTAATGAGTCCTACTTCGTGAGAGTTCCAAGCAGTTCTTCATGGTTTGACAACCAAACCGATAGTACATTCTGTTTCTGACAGGAATATCCTTATCAAAGCTACGTTGTCTAGTAGTTAGTTCCTAAATCCAGTCTTAGATTAATCATGACTAATTACTGTTTGTCTCTTTTAATTTCAGGTAAATAATTAAATAGGGTTGGGGCTGTATAGAGGACCCTCAGCAGTGGGTAGTTTCTTGGTTATTTCAATTACATTTTGCATTTTATTTTTCTAATTAATACAACACGTCTAGCCACTAGTGAGGATGAAGATGTGTTCCTAGTAGGCACAGAGCACACATACATACCACACACATACATGTCTGGCCACATGGATCATGGACAGACACATAGCACTTAATACAAACATAGATGACACCAACGGCCCTTAGAGGTTCCCACAGACCTATTCTCCCAAGCCATTCCACTTCTCCAGCTAGTCCTGCTTGATCTTCAGTAGCAATAGCATATCCATCCACACTTCAGTGACTGCGCCCTGGACACACAGTTCCTCCAACCCCCAATCTGTCTTCATTTGCTGCCCTCACATCCCCATGTGCACACATGGACACAGAGTAGAGAGCCCTCACCCAGGGAAGCTGGGAAGGAATGTAGCAGGAACACAGGACAGATTGTGCTGATGAGGTGCAGGGCAGAGCCAGATGAGCATAGTGACTAGCCAACTATTTGCACACAGCTAGCCCTCTATCCCCTTACCCCTCTATTTCCCACACTTGTTTCCCAAATCACCTAAATTCCTCACTTCTTCCACCTTTGATTCCTCTCCTGAGCAAGTCCTGGGCAATTTCAAAATGTTCTTCCCCTGCCTCCTCTGATGTGTCCCTAGACAGCAATCCTCCTTAGCCCAAAAGGTGACCTGGAGAGCTCCATGATACGCAGACTCACAGCTTGGTTAAGTTGAAGTCACTTCTGGAGGTCCTCTGGTCCAATCCCCCTGCTCACACAGGGCCACCTAGAGCTGGTTGCCCAGGGCTGTATCCGGTCAAGCTTTTAATATCTCCAAGGATAGAGACTCCACAAACTCTGGGAAAACTCTGCCAGGGACTGATCGCCCTCACAGTAAAAAAGTTTCTTTTGTTCAGATGGCACCTCATGTGTTTCAGTTTGCGTTGCCTCTGGTCCCATCACTGGGCACTACTGCAAAGAACCTGGCTACATCCTGTTCACACCACTCCTTTAGGTGTTTATAAACATTAATGAGACCCCCTCCTAGACAAAGGTTTATGGTGATGTGTTTCACACCTGGACGGAAGGGCTGATGACTCTGCAAACACAGCCCTGAAAGGGACCCAGACAGGGTGTCCATTCCTCAGGAGTCCTTCAGTTGGATTCCTGTCAGCCTTGTGCCCCTGTGCAGCTCTAGACTTATGCAGATGGGCCTTTGGTGGGCTGATGGCCCTGATGATGGACTTGGATTGAGATCCCCCTCCCACCACTGACAGTGTGTGCTCCTTTGTGGGTGTGCAGCCTGGGCTGGAGAAGGTTCTTTAGTTTAGATGATGCTTAAAGATGCCTGTTCACTGGTCTGCACTGCAGCTATGTTTAGACAGCTCAACAGGGCTAGCCACCAGAAACCCAGCACCAGCCCCATCTTGCTGCCTAAAATGGTGCTTCCAGCCAGAGCTAACCACAGACATCAGGTTTTACTTATGCTGTCACACAGACACATGACGTTTTATGTCTTGAGGAGAACCTGTCTTGTGCCAGTCACACACTTGATTTAACGAGGTGGGGGAGAAAACAGTGGCAAGGAGAAGCTGGCACCTCCATGTTTGCTCGGGTTACATGGAGCAGTCCTGGGAAAGCAGGCATGGAAAAAGGCACAGTGCTCTCCGCTAAATTGGAAGGCAGGGAAAGGGTCTGGCTGTGGTCTGTTCAAAGTAGCTCTTGACAAATCCAAACCAGGCATTCCCTGTAACATTCCTCTGCCGCTGTGTGTCTGGGAAAGACACAACATAAAAGCCAAACAGCTACTCATGCAAAAAGAGGAACACGTGCCTCTGTTACAGCGGTGATCCTCAGCCCAGAGGCTGGATGTGAAAAATTGCAGCCAAGGCAAGTGTTTGGTGTAGCAGGTCACCTGTTTTTTTTGGGGAAAAAAAAGCCTTTCTACAAGAACAGGCAGGCTGCACGTGGGCTCAGGGGGTGCCAAAGGTGCACCCAGGCTTGCTGCCAACATGGGGTTGTGCAGGGAGGGGGCACGCACACTTCCCATGCCTAGTGCCCCTTTGTGTCCAACCCAGACATGTGAGTGGTGGGCTGGGGCAGTACAGGGGCTTGGTGTCGGGCATTGAAGGGCTTCTGCCAAAGCTGTGTTGTGCCACGAGAGCAGCAGCCAGCTAGCAACAGCCTCATCTGGGAACAAAAATGGGTGCTCCTGACAGATGCTAAAGCTCAGCATGCAGGAGGTTGTAGTATGGAAGCAATTAGTGCCTCAACGAAAGCATAGACATGCCTTTTATGAGCTCTCAGGGCTGAATTACACTGGAGCTGAAGACCTGCTCAGAAACACTTCTGAAAGGGAGGGTTCGTGTCTGGTTTATGCCAGACAGCCTGAAAGGTAAGACAATTTTTACCATGCCTGTGGACGACGGCCAATTTTGTCTTAGCACAGGATCCAAAAGCAAAGGTGGTTTGAGTCTGTGCAAAACTGAGGCATCAGGAGAGGGCTGGGAAGGTCCCCAGGAAGGTCTGCTCTTCATGGGTGTCCCAGTGTGCTTTAGTAGGCTTCAATCATTTATAGCTGCTCCAGAAGAGTATATTCAGCTGAACTGCTCAGTTTGCTGAGAACTGCACAACAAAACAGGTCATGGCTTTGGATGAGGTAGTTAAATACAGAAGGACATGTTTGAATGTATAACAGCTACGGCTGGCTGGCAGTGCCTTCAAGCCACAGGGGGGGTTGCAGGACCCTGGGGGGTTGTGTACTTGGACAAGAGTGCTCCTCAACTCCCCAGCAAAGCACAGAGCTGGGTCGGAGCTGGGCAGTGTAGTGTGCAGAACTGGGCTAGGCAAGGGAGGGCTGCATCTCCTCACTGCCCTGCAAGCAGGGACATGCCACCACAGCTGGGAGCCTGTGGGTGGGTTTGCTTTGGCATGCATCCGAAGTGGCGCCAGGTCACCAAAAAAAATAAAAGTGGCTATTCCTTTGTCAGGGTCTGGGAGCCTAATGGACTAGAAGTTTCAAGCATCTGCTTCCTGATGATTTTCCTGTGATTCACAGCCTGCAGTTGCCTATAAACTCTCCTCACCAGCAACTGTCTTCACTGATCTTGTAGCTAAACTGGTGAGGGTTGCCCAACATGACGTGCTGAAGCAAAAACTTGATGGTGGGTCCATGCTCTGGCAGTGCATTGACCTGTCCAGGGGGTTCCTCCAGTGGCAGAGGAGAGTTGTGTCCATGCAGGTCAGCTAGCAGCATCCTGTAGCACCAGGGGGAATTCTTGACTGCATACTATTAAGGATGAGTTGGTGGTAACGCCCCATGCCACATACTGGGTGCCATGATGTGGCTGTGGCCACATCTTTGAATTGTTCTGTGCCTCAGGTCCCCAGTTCAGACTCACCAGGCAGCACTGAATCAGGAAAGAACACAAAAATGTTTAAAAGCCCTCGAACAGTTGGGGTTATTCTGGCCAGCTCTGAGCAGGCCCAGGGCTTAGTGCCTTTTGGAAGGACTAGAGCAGCATATGAGCCCTTTCTTAAAACCAGGACCCCCAGCACAATGACAGGAAAGGGGATTAGCCTTCTTTTTGTTTTTCCTACATGATTGCGGGGCTCAGGGATGCTAAACAAACAGCCAGGCCAGAGCAGAGGGTAGGCAAACGTATGCTATGGTGTCTGTGTGTTAGCTGGGGAGTGTGTGCTCTGCTGTGGGCGTGGGGTGCAGGCCTGCAGTGCCGCACTGTGTGTTGGGTGCGTTGCACAAGCATGTGCTCCTGAAATCTCCACTTAAAAATTACTGCCCCTTCACAGTTTCACCTCCCGAGTCCCTGCTTGAGACAGCACACATCTGCACCAACATTCAGGAGGTGGTCCTGCTGCTTTGTATCCACCCAGGGTGCTGGTGATGCCTCTGTCCCTGGTATCCTCACTAAAGGAGTGGTCACCATCTTCCCATTCAACTTTTTGCCACAACTCTCCTTCATCTGTTTGTGATGAAAACAAACCCAGCCACAAACCTCACCTGTCCCCTCAACTCCAGCATGGCCTCTGCTGCAGATGACAGCAGTGCTCTGGCCTATGAAGGGCTAAAGGAGACAAAGAATGGCTCCTTCCACCAAGGAAGGGGGAAGGGGCAAGGGACAGATTCAGCTGCCTGGCTTGAGCCCAAGGGTGTCAGAGCACTGCCATGACATTGCTTTGCTGCAGGTCTGATGCTTCCAGAAAAGGAGGGAGATGCTGTGGACTTAGTTTACCAAGATCAAAAATACAACATGTCAAAGGGAAGGGTTTTGCCCTTCTAGAATTACCTTTTCCTATGTAAAGGCCATATTGTACATGAGCAAGGTAATGCCAATTGTGACAGCATGGCTAAGCTTTAAAAATAAACAAACAAACCCCACCAAACTACAACCAGGACCCCAGCATTTCAACTCCTTCAGAGCACCAGCAAAGCCTGAATAAGGCAGGTGAACTAAGACATGAGCTTGTTCTGTCCCCATGCAAGCCATCAGGAAGCTAAGCCATCCTCCACTTGAGCTAACGCAACTTTTGGGCAGCTCGGTTTGTGGGCAGGGGCTCACACTGGCCTGCAAGGTACTGCAGAGCCACCCACTTGTGCTTAGCTACCTGGTTCTGTAAACTAACAACTCAGCATAAAGCAACTTCTGAGCATGTTTTCTGCTTATCAAGTTTTATCCTGTTTTTTATCAGGAAAAAATAGCAGTTTCCTGCCAAGGTGCAAGGAGGTAGTCAAAGATAAGGATGACCTGACTGCAGATTTAAGGGAAAATGGTTTCTCAGGTTGCCAACCCACTTGTGTTCTCTTGTTTGAGCTAGTTTGTCCCCAGAACACCTTCCTGGGGATGGTGGGCAGCACTAGCTGGTAGTACAAAGGGCAGGGCCTCCTCTATTGATTCAATTTGAAATCATTAACTCACACAGCACAGGCAAAAAGGCACGCAAGCACTTAGACCCTGTCGTCTCTATGGCATGCTCTTGGAGCATCTCTCTTGCAGTCCATTGGCAGGTTCACGTCCCACTCCCATTCCCTGTCCTTACACTGGCTTTACCATAAACACTGCGTACACGTGGTCTACAAGACTTTGAGGGGAGCAAACCAAAACCTGCCCAATTACCCAGGTGATGATAGCCCCTGCCACTCTGCAGTCCTTCTTTATGTTAGTAGGAGGTAAAAAATGACCAAGTCCTAGAAGGCAGGTTGGCATCATGGGCTAAACCAGGCCAGGTTAGCTGAAAGGGCCAGGCTGGCAGAGATGAAAAGTCACCCTTGAAGCCTGTACTGGACTCCACAGCTCTCAAGACATTTTCAGGATCTAAATGGGCAGTATTGTAGCCATAGGAATGATGGGTGACATAATTTTTATAAATATCTCAAATGAGACAGCACCAGAGACTCATTTGGAATGCAGGAAGAGCTGCCACCTGCATTACCTCTGAAACTTAATTCTGCAGCTTCCCGCAAGCTGCATGTCTTCTCACATGGCAGGGAATATGCATTTCGTGCCCATCGGGCCTGTCCTGCCAAGTCACAAACAGGTCCAGCATCAAGTTTGAACCTCGACCATATGCACGCATCTCCCGCCTCAAGCCCTGCCCTCACTGAAGCAGGCAGTGAAATAAATACAGAATGCTGAAATAGGAGAAGAACCTATTTCTGGAGCTGTTGCCCATGTCTGCAGTCAAGTCTGCGTATGCACACACATGGCATCTATATATTGGCTCCCCAGACCGTGCTGGCTTGAGGTCTTGAAGAGCTTCATCAGTGATGCTTATGCTGCTCCTGCCTTTAGCAACAAGTGACTCTCACAGTCACGAATAAGCGGGAGATAGAAGCTGCAAGTTCCTTAATAAAGTTTATTTAATCATAACTATGCTTAGGAAAATACACTTGTAAGGGTTAATATAAGGCAATTTAGTTTAACTTTATACTACATTCTGGACAAAAGACTTCTTATACATGTTTTAGGTAAAAACAGGATTTACGATCTGGCTTGTTTTACATCTATTACAAACGTAGAAAAGACTGTCATGCACTACAGTAGAGAGAGCATGAAAAAAAAATTACCTTTGGTTTAATTCAGAGAATACAAGTATTGCACTGTAAAAGCATCAAACATGGTGCAACTAAACATCATAAACATGTTTCCATGTCAGCTTACAAAAGTTTGTTAGCTAGTGTAATTTTAGAGGGGGAAAAGATATGTACACATAAAACAATTCCATTAGCTATTTGGATTCTGTTAATATTGTATGCATGCCACATATCTACACAACTGACGTTCAAGAAAACTCTTGAATTTGATTTAAAAACTTTCAGCTACATTAAATCTGTTGAGATCAATTAAATCATTTGTTGAAATCAATGATGTTACTAGATCTTAACTGGCCTGTCAGTTGTCAAAACATTCTTCTTTGAATGACTAAAGTTCCAGCCTAGATCATCAAAATCCAGAAATAGTGATTACAATAGCAAGGATTATTAATGCCTAGCTACCCACTTCTAGACCATTTCTCAGGGCAGTTACTTTGAGTGTACAGACCCACACAGCAAACGCCCAAAACACCGCGTTGCCCAGCCAAGGCTGGTGGTGCAGGGTCATCAGGGTGCCCACCCGTCCAGCCACGCACTGGAGGCCAAACACTCGTATGCATATTATTGCCAAGAAACACAGAAATGCTAGCTCTGGCAAAACCAACGCAAAATAATTTAAGAAAATTGGAAAAGACAAAAAACCAAACCAAAACAAAAGGCATTGTTTAAAAGGATGTGGCACTGTAAGACCACCGTATATGGTGGGTTACCTGACCTGCATCCCCCTCAAATACTCAATATTAGCAATGTCTAACATTTTAGGTACACATAATGCATTACATCCTTGCCGCTTTACCATAACATACTTGCAAACCTTGGCCTTAACCAAGCAGAGAATTCTAACACAGTTCTGCACCAGCACTAGGTATTTCAGGATGTTGGTGGTGGATAGAAAGAATCAACTTTTCTTCTTCTTAATTTGTTAATAATTTATTTTCAGTTTGTGGTATGAAACACTGTCAAACAGGAGCTGACTGTCATCTTCAGAGAGTTCTTGTCAGATCAAGCATTGAAACCTTGACCACTCCACGGAAATGTGCAGCAGAGTATCCGGAGAAACACATCTTTGTTTTTATCTCATAAAGCGATTTAAAGTCAGTCAACACAATTATTCTCACTTAAAAACAAACCAGAAAAATTATCAGGCCAGCCCACAAGTTTATTTGAAGGTAAAGTCCTTGAAGTCTCTCACAAGATGGCAAAGGCTCTTTGCAAGGATATGAAGGGAGCTATAAAATCCTCTACACAGTACTGGAATTCCCAGCATCTGCTCACATCGCTCACAAATGGTGGCAACTTTATATATAAAGGAAATACTATTATGAAGAAACAAAAAATACATCTAAGACTATTACAACTGGTTGTTCAGAAAAACAATTCAACTAGGTTTATTTTCTTAATGTTTAACATAAATATAGTTGCAACTTGATCTTCAGTTGACAATGATTGTCGCAGCCAAGGTAAGGACTGAACACTATCTAAGCAAACAAAAACTTGCTATACATTATACAATTTATTTCTGCCACGAGGGATGCCTTCCCTCTCAAATCTTTGGCCTCCTATTACCAATCTCTCCCAAAAGCAGAAGCAATGTAGCCTTGCTGCTCATTATTCATTCAAGGGAGTGGGTCTGTTTTGGGGGGAAGACACTGTGGGGACAGGGGGAGAAGAGCAGGGTTTATCCCAGAGCTTAACATTGAGGGATTTTGCCACAAAGTGCTCTGACAAGTACTGCCTGAGCTCCTCACCTCCACTCTCCAAGTAACACCTGCCTCCAAATTTGCTTCTCTGGAGCTGGCACCCAGAGAAGCTGCCCCCAACTGCTCCCGCTGGAAAGGTGGCTAATGAAAGCTGGAAGAGTGCACAGAATCTCTCCTGTGTTTATGTCTGCCAGAAATTAAATCTGTTTAGAATTAAAAATTCCTGATACGACATGTAGACCTGAAGTGACAACCTGATCACTTACGTGTTTCTCTCTACATGGAAGCAGGAAGATTTTATTAAATGCAACTTGAATGAATAAGGAGCAGGAATTCCTACAGTTTTTAATGCCAGGTTTGTTGCTTACCTGTTGATTTATCTTGATTTGGGTTTTTTGGTGTGTGTTTAATGAACCAAACTTACATCACTTGCTACTGTTTTATATCTTTTAAGCTCATGAAGTTGGACTGCTGTCCATCACAGAAAAGAGGAAGGAAAAAAAATAATCATCATCATTTTCTGCAGGTCATTTCCACTGAGAGTGTGAATTTTCCTGTCTGGTGATCCCAAATTATAAATTAGAATTTATTTATTTATGTATGTGTATTCAAACTCAGAAGTGGCATTTCCATGATAAAACAAATCCTATAAAATAGTGTTTTGAAATTGCATTGGTATCCTTTTGCTCAAGAACTATACAACTTTAAAGCTGGTAAAAAATATATAGCCAAGCAGTTTATAATTTCAGCAGCTTCATGCAGAACTTAATACTACCCCAGGAAAATAAGAAAAATCTGCAGTAAAGAGCATCACAGAAAACTGTCCCATGGTAAGCAACGAATCTGAATGTTTCCAAATAAAAAAAAAACCTTATACAAACAAAACCAAACATGCATATATAAAGTGTACATGTACTGCACAAGCGCTATTCCTAAAGGATTAAACTGCATAGGTAAAAATCAAAAACAATGTGCAATATTTTAAGCCCTTAAAGCACAATAGAAAAAAAAAAAGCAGAAATTAAAAATAATAAACTTGCTCCCCCACAACAAAGCCAATTACATATCATAGTCATTAGGATATTAATCAAGACAGAGGTTCTCCAATCAAAAGTTGGAAGTACTACTCCCAAATTTTGTCTCACCATTCACGCTTAGGGGATCTGAAATGTATGTTCACAATCATAATTATCTTAAACAGTTAAATGTTCATCACTAGCCAACTTTGATTTCTTTTACAAAGTGCTCTTTACATAATAGAAGCTATCTTCCTGGTAGAAAAACCATCAAGTAGTTTAACATTTTGAACATCAAGACACATTGAAAACTTAAAAAAAAATGGGGAGAGGGGAGAGAGAGGTGGAGTTGGCTGCTAGAACAAAAAGCAACTAATGCTAATGGCTCTATAAACATCCAACTTGTGTAGTTAGCTACAGTCTTGCTCCTAAAACTCAATTTATAAAAAAAGAATGCAAGCTAATAGACTAGAAGCTTACACTGACTTGACAGGACATAGCCTCATATACCCCACCTGCCTTCTCTACTGAAGAGATCCAAGAGTTAATGAGTTCACCATTACACAAAAAGTTGTCAAAAATATTTTCAACTTGAAAAAACCCCCAAAAACCTAAACCAAAAAACAAACCAATGCAGACACTAAAGCAAACCGTGCTTACAGAAAAAATAAAATCTACAATATCTGTACATAAGCTGTATAAGGTCTTACAAAAGAAGACTCCCCTAAACCACAGCTATTTCTACTCCTGCCCTTTTGTTGCTTTCTCAAGATAATAAACATTGACTAAATGGCGATTGAGGTGCTTGCTGTATTCACCTTCCTTTTTGAATGAGCGGTCACAAAAGATGCACACATAGTTCTCCCTGGCCACCATGGTGTCTGCAGCAACTTGTGACGTCTTTGGACTTGTCTCCTCTTGTACGGAGCGAGTGCCATTTAACCCCGAGTCATCGCTTCCTTCTGATATGTTGTCACTTATGTCGCTGCCCTCGTGGCTGTGGATGCCCTCGTCCTCATCCATATCCTGAGATTCTTTCACTGCTGTGGTATCCGGAGATGATAAGGCCAGAGCTACCTTAGGGCTTTGTGTACACCCTTCTGGGGGCGCAGGTGCTGGACTGGCATCTCCTGTTGGCTCTGTCACCGGCAGGCACGTCTTGGTCAGGTCCATCAGGTCCAAGTTACTCACAGTTTCTGCAACAAAGGCTTCCTCCGACTCCTTCTCAGGTACCAAATCTGGTACCACATCCATGGGCACATCCAAGCTTTTTTCAGAAGATGCTGCAGGGGAAGATTCCTCAGAGCAAGCATCTTCCTCTCTGTCCGCCTTTCTCTCCTCCTCTTTTTCACCAACAGTGTCTTCACTGTCTCCTGCCGCAGCAGGCATTTCTTGGTCCTCTGCCTCGGCTTCTGTGCTTGAATTCTGAGCTGGCAGACAAAGCTGCTCTGAGTCTTGTATGCAGCTTCCTTTGGGATCAGTGCTCTCCCTCTTGAGAGCATGACCACCATCATTGTTTAATGCTGCTGTGTCAGTGGGATCTTCCTCCCTCTGGTTGCTGCCCTCAGTGTCAGGCTTCATGCATCCATCTTCTTCTGCAATAGGACACTCGTCTGGCATCTCCTCTTCCTCGATCTTCTCCTGATCGAGTTTACTGCTTTTCTTACTGTGCTTATTTTTCAGAGCTTTCTTTTTTCTGTTTTTCTTGAGGCAGGAATTTTGCTTTTTAGGCTCCTCCTCTGGTACAATGTCACTTTTTTGAGCTTCCTGGCAGTCTCTGGGTTTAGCTTCCACTTTCTTTTTCTTTTTTGTTACTGCTGAGGTATCATTTGCAAGCTCCCCCTTTGAGGAAGTTACTTCAGCCTCTGCCTTTCTTTTGATCTTCTTTGTTTTAAACATTTTCTCAGTATTTTTCTCAGTTTTAATATCCACCTCCTTGTTTTCTGAAGCTGATTTCCGACTTCTGGTTGTCACCTGGCCTGCAGAAACATTGCTCGTCGGCTTCTTTTCCTTTGCCAGATTTTCTTTTTTCTCTACTTTCACAGTCTTCTCAGTTTTCTTTGCAGCTGAATCCGCTTTCATTTGTTCCTTCTCTGTTTTGTCATTAATGCTCTCAGAAAAGTCAGCTTCGCTCTTTTTAGTCCGTAGCTTTACCTTTGAAACATCCATGGTGATGTCAGAACAGTCGGGATGCCTGGATTTGATGTGATACTGCAGGTTACATTTTTTAGATGCTGCGTAATCACAAACAGGACAGAGAAACTGGCGCGGGTTGACGTGGAGCTCAACGTGCTTTTTGAAATTGCTGCGGTCAGCCGTTTTGTAGTCACAGTGTGGGCAAGTCAGAGGCTTCGGCCCATTGTGAACCTGCCTTGCATGACGAGTTACTTCATGCTGGTTTGAGGCCACATAGCTGCACTGATCACATTTGAATGGCTTCTCACCTAAGAAAGGGAGGGCGGAAGGGAATGACGGTGATTATTAAGCAGGGCTGGGGAAGCAATCACTTCCCGCTAATACAGATATAGAAATATGAAACTCAAAAAGAAAAAAAAAAAATATCCATGCGCCTTTAAAATTAAGTCAACATAAGAAATCCACGAGTCACAAACACATTCACAAGACACCAAGAACAAAATACAAAAAAAGAGAGAAGGGGTGAGGGTTGGGAGGAAGGGGATCCAAAACCAAACAAGCAGTCACAACGTCACAGGTTCTGGCTGTGCATACATACCGGCAGAGATCTCTCTACAGTAATATTAGCAAATGGAATCCATACCCAACTGGTCCATTGAATGCATTGTAGAGAAATGGAAATGTAACATTTGATGAATAGCAGTTTCACACAAAAGTTTCAAAAAAGTCCAACTTTACACAGATTTAGCATACTTCATGTTTGCATTGAAAAGGAAACAAGGGAAAAGAAGCTAGCAAAAATCAAAGCACGTGAAAGGGGCACCCTGCTCAGATGATCTTTGCCTCTGATAATTCAGTTCACTGTTATGGTGTCTCAAACACATGATGTACTGGCTGCAGGCTATTCTTGGCAAACCAACCAGATGAAGTCCAAAGCCATCATGTTACTATCGAAATCTGCGCTGACAGTTGTGCAACGACTCTTGCAGAAGTGTTCCTGAAATGTTCTGCTTAGTGCATGTCGCTGCAGCAGAAGTGGCTTCCCATTTACACATCAAAGCAAATAGCAAAAACACTTCTGGTGCAACAACTCATGTCCAGAACTACTTCGCAAACATCTGTGCATGTGCAAATTGAGCTGAGGAATTTGGGATGCTCCTGAGCGCTGAACCAGCATCTCAAAACTGACCTGCAGAACTAATGCATGCCAATTCCTAAGTATGTTGAAAATCCACCTAGCCCCTTCTGCTTACAGTACAATAGTACTGCTCCCACCTCTGCGACCCCCTGCCCTGACACTGCCCATACTTCTGCTGCTCCTCTGCAGCAGGACTCAGGAGGCCAGAGCAGCCTGAGCAAAGATGAAGCCACAGTGACTGTGATGTCTGTGTGTCAGTCACATGGCTGATCTGCACCGCCCTCATAAATTCTGTAAAAGACTGAGCCACCTCCCTGGCAGGAAGGATAGGGACACTTGTAGATCTTTTAATGTCTGCCTGCAGCATGTCTTCATTACTTACAGAAGGGTAACTTGGATTTCCTTCCTTCCTTTCCTTCCTTTTTCCACCCACTTCCTGGTGACATTTTCCACAAGTTTAAGCTTGATATGCTTCACTGTTCATCTTTCCCACGAGTGTGGACCTTTATTGCCTACACTTCAAGGAACAGTTCTATGTTAGAGTGAGGACAAGAACAGCCTCTCTCTTTCATACACATGAGCAGACTGTTTTCACTGAACAGGTAGCTGCAACAGGGTAACTCAAGTGTTATATGTGAAGAGTTTGTGTCCATCACCTCCACTAAATCCAGGGGTTTTGTTGCACAAGTGGAAAGGACATGTACCAAGACGACTAAGAATACAGCTGTGAAGTAGGATCTAAACCACTGTTGTTCACTGCCTGACATTTGAAGAAAGCTCCAGCAGCAGTTTGCCTTAAAAAGCCAGCAGCCTGTGAACTGCAGGAGTCCACAGATTGCCCCAGAAAAGGGTCAGGTGGCTGGGCAATGCAGCGAGACATGAAATAGAAGTTATAAGAGCTATTAATAGAACACACCCTGATAGCAAGAGTCCCATGTGCACTTGCACTTCTGTTAGCATAGCTCATGCCCTCCCTCCCAGAGCTTTGATTCAAGGGCCAAGGGCAGATCCCACTCCTCATCTTCTTTGGATTTGAGACTTCCTTGTGTGGTCAAGGGGAGAGCAAGATGTTCGTGAAATGATTTCCAGGCTCAGTATTGACCAAACCATTTGCAAATTTCAGCAAAAAATTATTTTTGTTTCTGGAAGCAAAATACTTCACAAAATTCTCAAACCAAAATACTGGCTTATCATTTTAAAACTGGCTATTTTTAATGGGTAAGCCCCCCTCCATTAACAATTAAAATTGCCTGCCTTCTGGTTTCAATTAAAAGCCTCATCTACCAAAACTGACACAATTACTATTCAGGAGACTTTCACTACTGTTTGCTAGGATTAGAAATTCACCTAGGTCTGGTCAACTCAGATACTACTAAACAAAAAGATCTGGAGATCTACCTGAACAAGAACTACCTGAACTCCCCCTACAAGGGTCAGAGAGGACAACTGTGCTTATGTCTAGTGTGCCTATGCTATTACAACTCACAAAAATGCTATTAATTCATTCAAAAAAAGATGCACAAGAAAGTGACAGCAGATGTTTGTAACACCACAGCTTATGACCAGGAATGAGAAATAAAGGCTAGTGAAAATAGCTAGTTTGGCTTTTAGTGCCACAAGATTTGAGTCACTTGTGAACACCATCTGAGTTTGCTTTTTCCTCCTGTCTCCTTGCCATAAGCAGACACTATTTTACGTCTTTCTGTAATATTAGGCAAAAGATAAGGGTTCCCTCAGAACCCCTGGATGAGATGAAACCACTGACATCACAGAGATTCTCAGATGCTCAAAATCTTCCCAGCTCCACTGATTTGAACTGAGTTATAGTGGCTGACAGAAGATGAGAATCTGCTCCTATATCATCAAAATGTTGTATTTGCTACTAGATTACTAGAACTACTAGAGCAACCCTATGAACCTCAGAATACACCTTGGAAAGTAAAAGGAAAAGAAAAAGATATATTACCCTGTTATCACTTTTATTAATGACACTTAGCATTTTCTTAGCAGGTAAAGACAACCTTTCCTGTTAAAATAGGAACTAAAGCTCAGGTCGTCCTGAAGGAGATGACATCTCACAGAAAACTGGACAGCCTGCCTTAGGTGGCCCTGCTTGAGCAGCAGGGCTGAACCAGATGACCTTCAGAGATCCCTTACAACTTCAGCCATTCTGTGAACCACCCCGTTTTCCTGAGCCATGCTGCTGCTGCCCCTTACCAACCTGAGTGGGTGCGCATGTGTCTGGTTAAGTGGGTCTTCTGAGAGCTGGAATAAGGACACATAGCACATTGATAGGGTCGCTCTCCTGTAAAAACAAACAGCAAATCAGTTATGAAACACAGCTGATTCCCAGACTCATTTACTAAGCCATATATACGAGGCTTCACAGACCTCCAAATTGTACTTGAGGGCACATTACCTCTCAGCAAAGGGGCGTGGTGGGAAGCATTTTCCTGAGCTGGAACAATGTTACACCTTAAGAACAAGGGTAGTGAAGGAGCAGAATGTGAGGGAGACACATCCTCACATCCATCTGGGGTCAGATAGTAACCTCAGGCAAAAGGTGATAAGGACAGCCACCTTTAGGAAGCCCTAAGCCACCAGAGCTGACTTTCCTACAGTGTTTTCTCCCAGCACTTAGAAGATGCACAAAAGATACAGACCTTGTAACATAACAGATATGTTTGCTTCACATAACACCTTACCTGAAACCTCCATGTTCAATTTGGATTAAGATGGGAAGCAACCATCCATTCAGCATGGACCCACATTTGCTGGAGCACAAGCACAGATAGAGACTAGGTATCTACTTCCACAGTTTTACTGGCAGAGTAAAGTTAGCTTGAAGTGTGGAAAAGCATGATGTCCTGCTCAAAACTATGCTGCTAGCAAAAGCTTGAGTGTAGCAGCAACACTTGCTTTGAAGACTCAAATCCATTTTCTGCAGTTACTGTTTCTGGAGAACCAATGGAAACTAACCTGTCATAAGTTAGGTCTCCATAAGGGACAGTTAGCTTGTACAGTACAATTACACTTGAAAATACTTTTCAGGTGAAGACAAGCTTCAAATAAAGGCAGATGGTGTTGGAATTAACATCTGTTAGGCAGGTCCAGATAAGTATCAGGGGTGTTTGCCCCAGACCACTAGCACAGCCAAGAGATCTAGGTGGCCTTGTCTCCACTACAAGTTGTAAAAATACTTTTTAGTCTCAGATGGATACTTACAACAGAAGGGGGAAGTGAAGTCAGGAAGGGAAAAGTTACTCAGTTGTATTTATTCAGGTCACGGTCAGAATGACACTACAGCATTTTGCTACATTGGTTGAAGCACACAACCAGTATGCTCTCCAAATCACTGAAACCTGGACATCCACAAAAGCCCTGCATACAAGCTATTAGTTCACTTTCAGAGGCACAGCTCTATCTGCAGCAGCAAATACTTTCATCTGCCAGTGTGTGATGTGAGGCTCCATGGCTGGCCTTTGCCAAAACAGCAGCAGAAGCGGTCTTTGTAATGCAGCCTAATCCCACATTTCTTCCTCCCATCAAACGTTTAGACTATCGTTCTTGATTAGATCAGCAGTTTAAAGGTAAATTCACCCTGCCAAACCTAACCCCCTCCTCCCTTTCCAGTTAAAACAAGGTAGGAGATTGGTGCAACACACACAATAAGATTAAGTCATGTACAAGGGAGGGGTAGTTCTTTTGTTATAAAGAAATGGGTTTGTTTTTAAATAACGCCTTACAGTCTTAAAATATGTGGCCAAAGGTCCTGGAATATTCAGTCATGTCTTCTTCTCATTACATGGAATTTCGTTTATTTAAATTTAGTTACCTACAACATTAGGAATGTGGAAAAGGCTTTCTTTCAGCTATTTTATATAGGCCACAGCAACAAAATGTACTAGATTTAAAGTATGATGAACACAACTAATTTAAAATGTGTCATTGCCACTTGAGAATTAAATGCATGACTACACTGTAAGGGCTGTTTTATAAAATGCTATTCCCCAAAGGATTTTTATTGTAATTTTACAAACTCATTATGCACAAACAAGCCACCAAAAATAACCTCTCCACAAGACACTTTAAGAATAAGCTCCAGCCCCGCAGAAGCTTAAGCGGGCACTAAACTCTATGCAAATGAACAAGCAGACTGACATCAGTGAACAAGTTTAAGATCATTTCTTTATAAAGCTTGTCTTTTAATGCCATTAAGTTTTGTCTGCTTAAAATGAAACTGTTTCCATCAAACTTCCAACACAGTGACAGTCAAGAAAGATCCTCTGTGACAACTAAAATAAAAAACAGCCCCGAGCTAGGCACTGAACGCTGCAACTGCCTGAAGTAGGTGTCTTACTTATAGAGCCCTGCAGAAGACTTTCAATTAAGTTTTCTAGAAATTGGTTCTAACAAGTAAAATGGAAAAAAACGAGAACAATGCTGCACTGTCTTGCACGTAGTACAATCCCAGGATCAGCCGTGTGGATAACTGATGGGGCAAATCAAGTTGAAACTTGGTCTAACATGTCTAGTGAGCACAAAGGAGTCCAGGTAGATCTGTCCCTGACACAAAGAGTCTTTTCTGCCCCACCAGCAGAAGAAGGGGCAGTGACTCCCTCCTGGGCAGCAGACAGGCTCCTCCAGATGTAGGTTTCCCAGATGATAAACTTATGACCATCTGCAGTGTCCTTAAACACCCCTCTGCCTAAGATTCCACATATTTGTCAGCGTCCTGACACACAAATACTATCGCAAGCAGCAAGGTGTCTTCCAGTACAGGGCGGGTTCATGGACACCTGCTTTCCAACACAGACGCAAGGATCAGGCCAGCAGATAGCCTCTGCCTGTCTTCCCAGGGTCTCAAAACCCAGAGAAGATGGGTACTTCTCCTACCATGCATGGTACTAGCATGCAGCCCCCCTTCCCTGCTCCTGGCCATGTGCTCTGGCATTTGTGTATCAACTCAGTTCACTAACCAGAATAAAACCAACCTGGGGAAGCGGAGTGGAATCTTTTACTGCCATTTTAGTGAGCTGAATCAACCAGTCCCGGGATATGGGGAGAAAACTGACACTGCCTTTCTGCAGCAGCAGCAGCAGCAGAGCATTTGATCCTGTGAAACTGCACTCTCTACAGTGTTTCAGAAAACTGGGTGGCTCAAACACAGCAGAATCCAATTGTCTGCAAGGAGGCAGACACAGAAAAAGTTGGGTGAAGTATAAGAAACAGGAGCGAAAAAAAAGGAGTACTCAAAATTATTTAACCTATTAGCAATCAGGAAACCAAAGACAGAAACAATTTCAACTTTCTGAACCCCAAAACCAGGAAGAAAATGAACTATGTATCACTCATCTTTTTTCCAACAAATATTTTTCTTAAGTTTTAAATGAAACTATAATCCAAAGATATTTTAGTATCATTCAAAAAGTTTTTATGAAATTCAGTACTGTTAACAGTCTGCAAACACTTCTGACTACAAAGTATCTGTGGGTGTTTTTCTTTTTTTTTGGAGGGTTATTTGTTTGTTTGGGGTGTTTTTTGTGCATTCTGGCTTTGTTTGTATTGTTTAAGGCAATTGATTAGACATTAATACCAGCAGAAGCTCTTAGCCTGGTGTATAAATATATCTGCCAGTAGCTTATTCATTCTTGCAATACTCTTTCTTCAGCTCTAACACTCTCCCCCACAAAATCAACGCTAAAGGAAACAAGGCACATTCCTAACTCACTCTACTAACATATTTGCAAGACTTTTATCAAGCGAGAAGTGGCTGAAAGATCTTAACTTTTTAGTTAAAAGCTAGCAAAGAAACAACTACCAGGGTAGACTAAAAAGTGCTGAAATCATAATAATTTATTTCAGCTTAATTAAAATAATGAAAAGACATGGCAAACCGAAGAACCTGAAACCTTGATTGCACCACTATTTTTAAAAGAGAAAAGAGGAACTGGACAACAGCCTACATAGTTGAACATGCTGGATTTTTTTTTCTTTGTAATTTTAACACAATTCACTGTTAAATTGGTCAAACGTAGTGATAACAGAGCACTTCCTCTGCAAATATGCTTTCATGTTTAGTTCCTGTAAAACTCAACAAGAGCTTTCAGAGGTCTGAGGGGGGAAGCCTAATGTCATGTACAAACATGAGCAGGAATGAATTTAAAGTCGAGACAAATGTAAAACAGGCAGCTCAGCAGAGGCTCGCATTTGGCCATGAGTTCCCCAGATGATTTATTTAGTCTTTCTCCTATTGTCATTTTTACCTGGTCTCTTTCCTGTTATCTTCCACAACACACTCAAAGAAAACAAACCGGAGGATAAACCACACCATTTTCCTAACACCTCTCACAATAATCTTTGTTTACTTGTTTAGGAAAAAAATATTTAGACAAGACTGATTTTTAAACTGATGGTATCCTCTGAGCCACAGCACACGGCTGTTGTTAAGAATATGTCTTAATGTACTAAAAATCCCAGCAACCAACACCGTCAAAGCAGACACTAAAGCATGCTGATGAAACACAAACTTCTGCACGCTCGAGCTCAAGCCCAGCCCCGAGGCTGCCTGAGCCCAGCCCTCCCCTTCCAGACAGCTGCAGACAACTGAACTGAAGCCTCCAGACCATTCATGTCACTGCTGTGACAAAACATGACTTCAAAGGAGAAATTCCCCAGTGTTTTGCTCAGCCAGCACAGCCTACAATAAAGGGGAACTGAGCCAGGTCAGCACGCTAGAAGATGGCTAGCAAGCCTGCCCTCTCCTCAGAAAGCCTTGACACGGTGGAAATAAAAGCTTCTGAGAAGCTGCAAGAGAAGTCCAAACCACCCTCCCGCTTCCACAAAAGGGATCAGGAGGCAAAGTAACTGCACCTCGCTGCCGTAAAAGGTGAGGCAGCCACAACTTCCCCTTGAAAAAGGAGCCTCAAGTTCGGGTACGCTCCAGGACTCCCCATGTGAGAGGCTGGTGAGGCTCCCACACAAAGCAATCACCTGCGGCCCCAGCTCACAGGGTGGCTGCAACACTGAATGAAGGTCCTCTGATCCCACTGTGTACAAACCAGAGTAGAGAGGGGCATCGCACTTTTCCTTAGATTAGAAACTGAAGTTAAGAGAAGACAGGAAATCAGGCTGAAGGCTCCCTCAAGGGCTTCCTACAGGCCAACTATGTGTCTACTACTGACTACCACAGTGATGCAGACCTTAGAAGAAAACAAGGCCCCTGTATATCAAAATGAATTAATTCACTGGGAACACTACTCAACGCTTAAGCTGACTTTGTAGGTGCTGGAGGGCTCCTTTGCATGTGTTTATCAGCTCTTTCTTCTCTGCAATCATAGCTTAGTCAAGCTTCAGCTGTCTGAAGGTACCCTTTTCAAAACTACTATGTGATTCAGGCACCTTCTGTCAACCTGCTTGTTTTGTTATCACAGTACACCAGGCTTTCATGTTGTAGACCCTGACGATCACACTTTATCATGCCCTCTTCAAAAAATTGGCTTAAAATTACTCAACAGAATGTTCTTCATCTCCTCATGGGCCCCTGACACTGAGAGATTTTCTCAGTTCTCTAGGGCTGCAGACTGGAGCTCAAACGAAATCCACACTTCCATGATGCCATAACCTGGTAGCACCAAGAGGAGAGGGTGCAGGGCTTTATCAGGGTGCAACAAACTTTGCAGATAGAAGACTCTCAGTTTGCCCCATTCATCATGGTTTTTCAGTGTTCTTACTATGCTTGAATCAAAAAAAGATGACTTACCTGTGTGAGTTCGAATATGTTGAATATAATTATTCTTCCTGTCTGAAAAATAGGAGCATTGTGAGCAGGTATACACTTTCCTGGGAAAATGATTTCTTAGGTGTTTCTTCCAGTGATATTCACTGACGGTAGTATAAGTGCATATGGTACACTTGTAGACTCTCTCATTTTCCCCTGCTTTGTTGTGGTGTTTCAAGTGAGCCAGATAGTGATCATATCTGTTAGTGTTATAGCCACAACGGTCACAACGGATTGGACCCTTAGAGAAATCCACCTCTTCTGCAGTGCAAGAATCAGAATCCTTCACCTGGGCTTGCTTTTCTGCATTTTCTTCCACAAAGAATTTCTTAGCACTGTGAACCCTGATGTGATGCACAAACTCCTCTTCAGACTCTGCCTCATACTGGCAAGGCTTACAACGAAACGGCTTGCTCTTCAAGCTCTTAGACTTGTCCTCTGTGCCTTCTGGAGTACTCGGTGCCTCCAATGAGACATCTTTGTCTGCACTAGAAGTCTTAGGAGGGGAGCAAGCAGCTGCACCTTGTGTTTCCACATTAGGAACTTCAAGAGAGTTTAATTCCACATTTTCAGGTGCCTCATGGTCACTCTCTGCAGGCTGGGTTTCTTCCATACCTTCTCCATCGCTGTCTGAGAAGTTGCTGTCCCCAACCGTTGTCAGTTCTGCCATTTGTCTCTCTTCCCCAACCAGGTAATCGCAGCAATTGCCATTGACTTCTCCTGTCAAGGCCACATTTGCCAACATAATAAGCTGAGGAGCTGCCAGCTCAGCTTTAGAAAGGTCGTGTAAGTCATACATGTCATTGGACAATGCCATACCAATATTAGCACCGCCAGGAAAGAGGCTGTTTCCACCAGACTGTCCCAGCACTTGAGTTGCCATGGCAGTAATTCTGCTGGGAGAGAAAAGGAACACCTGTAAGCACCCAAGCTGTGGAAAAGCGTCGTCTGCTTTGTACCGTCCAAGCAGCCCTCCAGGTGACACCAGAAAACTGAACCTCTTTGCTGAGGCACTGGGGCCAGTGGGAGGCAGACCCAGGACAAGGGCTTCCCTGCTACCACAGGTCACGCTCGGCCTCGGGGGGTGGGTGGAAGTCCCGTTCCCCTCCCGAAAGGGCTGTCTGGGTCCGCCCTAGGCGCTGTGCAGGATCCCACCGTGTGGAGGCCGGGCGGGGGACACTGACAGCGGGGTCCCACGCCTCTGATGCCGCAGGGCCCAGACGGGGCTCGGGGCCGGCGAGTGACCCACGGGGGCCGTCCAGACCTCGCAGCTCCCGCAGGCCCGCCATGTCAGACACTGGTGGGTGCTGAGGCCGCCGGGCCCCGCCGCCGGCCCCTGCCCGGCTGCCGACCTCTGGGGGGACCCTGCCGGGCCCAAGGTCGCCAACAAAAGGAGGCGGTCCGGCCGCCGTCGGCCCCCCCGTGGAGCGGCGCGGCCCGGCGCAC
>VYZX01025573.1:207845-289105 GCA_013401335.1 Brachypteracias leptosomus | reverse complement strand
CCCCGCCGCCAGCCCCGCCCCGCCTCGCCGTGAGCCCCGACCCGCCTTCGGTCTTGTTGGGGGGATGCGGGGTCTGCGGTCGGTGGGTGACTCGAGAGCCGGTGGTGACGGGGCCGCGGGGGCTCCGGGGGCGGTGGGGTGCAAGGGGTCGAGGGGTCATACGGGGAAAGGGGCCCGGAGGGGCGGAGCCCCCCCGGCGGTGGTGTTGGTGGCGTCCGCCCGAGAAGAAGGGTTGTCTTCAGGGGCGGAACCGGAGACCGAGTTCTGTCCGTGCCGGCTCCGGTGCCATGCCCGGCCTTGCCCCGCCCGGGGCAGACACAGCTCAGCTGGCCGGCGCCGCGGGGTTGCCCCCGGGATCGCCCTCGCCGTGCTCCGCCCTGGCACGGCCCGGGCAACCAGCCGCGCAACTGCGCGTTACCCAGGTCGTCCCTAAAATGTAAAGTGCTTCCAGCAACCGTAGGGCCCGAGACCTCCACAGTGATTCCTCTTTGTTCCAGAACCAGGGAAAAGCCCCAAACAGCTGCTGCTGCGGAGCCCGGCAGGTCCCTGCGATGAGGAGCGTGAGAGCAGCGGCCAGTCCTGGTCGGGCGGTCAATAAATTACAGTCCTAAACGAGGAACCCAAGCTTCCCAGTGGTTCTTTCATCTCCCGGCCACTCGTGTGGCTCCTCGACATGAATATCTGGAAAGTCACCTTGGGCCTGACGTTTCTTCAGCTTGAGCTGATTTGCAAGTCTCAAATCTTTCAGCAGGAGCCGAGTGCTTAGTGAGCTGAGATCGCTGGGAGGCTGCAAAAAACCCTCTCCCAGTTCCATCGGGCTAACTTCAGAGCGAGCTTTGCTCCACTGCCGGGCAGTGGGCGTGGAGATGGGGGCACCTCCCGGGCTGGCAAAGTATGAACTACTCCGAAGCCGCGGAAAGCAAATGGGGTTTTTCCTGCGCACTGAATTAATCAGAGAACTCAAACTACATCAGGAATTATTCAAGGAGTGTAAAGATACTCTGATGGGTATTTTGTGGAGTATTTAAACAGGGTATCTAATGGGCATCCCTGCTTCATTCCTGCTTAGTTTATATCCCAACAGGAATTGCAGCCCAGTTGGTGCCCATGCTCCCGGGACACATTTCAAGCGGTGGAACATTTTGAGTTTCTTTCCCAGATGGTTGAGGGATTCCATATGCCGTTTTCTCCCCTGGGTTTTGAAAATTGTTTCTTTTCTAGCTGCCATCAATAGAGGCTTTAATCGAACCAATCCCCCTAAGACTTTAAAACAGGATTGAGGAGTTTGGCTTCAAAGAGGCTGTACTGTCCTTAATTTAATTGAGCAGGACAAGGTGCTGAGGTCAAGCTGCAAGTATCAGGCAGCAGGATGCAGAAGACAGCCTGGTAACTCCTCCAGAGGCACTTGTATCAGTGTTTCTCACAATTCAAGCCCACACGACTACTTATTTATGTTTATACAGGAACTGAGACTTTAGGACTCGCCCTAGAGTATGATGAATCCACTTGTGGGTGGTAATAACCTTCCCAGTCCCCCCAGCAGAGGTTTGGGGTGTGCACTGGGCATGCCTTGCCACCCTCCTTGCCAACGTGCCTGCCCCAGGCACACACTGTCACCCTTCAGCTTAAAGCACCACCACGGTTCAGTCACCAAATGTAGGTCTGATGCAGACCCGTGATGATTTGGGTTTTATGCGAGAAGGTTGGGGTTTTTTTCCAGGAAAGCATAAAAGCAGATCCTCGTACTACTTCAGTGCTTTTTTAGCTGTGATGTGGTACTTCCAGCTTTTAGAAAGCTGCTAAAAACTTAGCAAAGCACATAAATAACCTAAGAACCTTTATTTCAAAAAGGCTTCATTTTCTAAGTTGTTTTAAAGGAGTTTTGATGTTTCTCACCTTTGAAAAAGTTTTAAATGCCCTTTACAATTTACATTTCTACAAGAGTTTCTTCATTGTATAATTTTTTAAAAATACTTTCATTAGCAGTTACAGAAATGCCAACTACACTTCCAAATCTCCCCAGATGACCCTTCTTTTTCTTGGGTATACCTGGTTCCCAAGGGCAAGCTCTGTTCTCCAACCCCCATATACACCTGCCTGTCATCTTCTTCATCCAGAAGAGGAATTCTGTAATGCAGGTATGTTAGGGATTTATATATATTATTGATCTATTTGAAAGGGATTGCCCTAAAAACCTGAGGTTCCTTGCTGAAACATTGTTCTCTTGCAACCTCCATGTGTCTTTCTGCCTGCTTCGCTGCTCTTGGGACAATTTCCCTGATTTTGGAGCAGGGTGCTTGGGGGGCCACAGCTGCGCTCTGGCACTAACACAGGCTGCAGCTCTGAGCTGCTCTGCAGGCAGGGGAACATGAGCTCGTGGTGGGACAGACTCACGTCAAAGCTTTGCCTTTCCCAGAGATACAGACACAACTGGCTCACACTACTTGGCTCTGAAAAATCTAACCCAGCTTTTAGTCCAGCTTTCGTAAGTGGTTTCAACATCGCCATTGCCTACCCCACTTCCTGAAGAACCTGCCTGATTTGCAGGCAGCTCTTTGCTCAATGCTCTCCTTATCCCAGCCGACACAAAAGATGCGTTCCCGGTGAAAAGCTCCTTTGAGCTCCAAGTTGAATGTTGCCCCTAAGTCAAATCTGAGCCATTCACAAACCCCCTTAACTGTAGTGGCTGCTCCATTAGATTCATAGGTTAAAACTCAAGTTACACCACTCCTTGGCTGTGCCGGCAGCCAAGTGCTGTTAGTTCTCTAGTGCTTTCCAAAAAATCCCACATGTGCACCCCAAGAAATCTTAGCGGCACACGGAAGTGGCTACAGCAATTATTTTGTGGTTGGGATGCTTTTGAGCAGCTTGAATGTAGATAATTCTGCAGTGAATATGTATCCTGAAGGAAACGATCCCCATCAAAGCCTGTAATGTCTGAAAAAAAATGCTATAGTAAATAAAAACTTCTGCCAAAACAAGAAACTTGACGTTAATGCTAAGATGGATTGTTTCCATTCTGGATCAGCTGGGGAGCAAGGAGTTGGAACTGGATTTGTAATAGAAAGCACACTTCAATGTTAACACCCATCTGTTATAAAAATAAAGGCACTGCATTTAGAGCTGTTAAAGCATTTTAGATGACTCGAGGTTCCTAAGGGAACTTAGGTTCTTTCCTTCATGTATAATTTCACAACTGGATTTGACATAAGTGCCCTTTTAGGTTCATTCGTGGAACCGCATTTTTTTTTTCACCGTCTGGTTTCTCTCATCTGTTTTTGGAGTTTTTTGGAGTGACCAGATTGCTTAGGTGTCTCTGAAAGCACTGCTATTAATGTTATCTTAATGGTATTTTAATGTTTATCACTTCAACAGAGATCTCTTTCACCTTTCAGAAACCAGTCTGACCAGGTTTCTCAACTTCTGTACTCTGCAAGTATGCCAATTTGCTGTAACTGTCTATGTTAGTGCTGTAAAAATGTGTTTATGGTTCCAGTGTTCTAAAAAGCTCAAATATTAATTGCTTTGCTGCCAGGAAAATAGACCCTACAAACACTTGCTTTAAAAAGACAATGTAGGCTCTACAGAACTTCTAAAAAATGAGTCAGAGCATCACATGATATGTACACTTCGCAGTATTGTACTCTGAAAGGACTGTCTTTTGGTGTAGTGGAGAAAAAGCATTGCAGCCTGCACAAAAAAAAAAGCTCTCTGTTTTGTTTTATTTGCTGCTTATAACACATCTCATGTTTGAAGATCAGAATGGGGCAAAATTTCAAGCCCTATGTGGCATCACTTGCATTTCAGAAATTTTGGCTTTAATGAAAAATCTCTTTATACAGCTTTCAGAATATGCAGGTCTCATGATAACAGAAATATTATTTTTTTTCCAAATAGTCAGTAAAATTCTCTGACTCTTAGCTATTCCACTGTGGCATCTCTTCCCTCTTTCAGTAAAACAAGACCTACTAAAACTACCTCTCCAAGAAGCTCCTCTTCGGTCAGCAGCTCTGGCTTATCCCACCTTGTGGTGTCAGTGGAAATGCCACCTTAGCTCTTCTGCCTAAAAACGGATGTAATGCAGGGGCAGTTTTGGGGAATACCAGTTTACAGATGGTAATCTGGATTTAGCTACTCATTCTTAGCGCTCACAGAAAGGCACACAGAACAGATTGCATTTGTTATGGTTTTGCTGCCTTCTTGGATAGCAGTTGATATTGTAAAAGGGCAAACTTTGGCAAAGCTGCAATTCCATACAGTACAAAATATCATGCTCAAATATGACAAAGACTCTTCAGGTAAGTACTTTACTGTAAGTCAATTTTCTACTCACATTTTCTCTGCAAGCAATCAGGCTTAATATTTCTACCTATTTTTACATAGCCCTTTCAAGATGTCCTTTGGCTCCTAATGTACACCCATTACCAACTGCTGTGGCCATGATTTTACCAAGTAGTAAATCCAGTGTCCAGGCTGCCACTGCTGGACCTAACCCACCACAACCATCTGACTCAAAGCATGAACCTGGCACAAACGCATCCTGTTGAGTCCCATTCATTTAAAGATGCTCTGAAGGGTTAATCTTGTGCCGTCAGACTTCACACAGCTCTCATTTATGTGGTTGAGTTTTCAAGTTATTTCAGGCCAGGGAAAAACAGTTCTCAAATTTACAGCTGAAGCTGTGTTGGGGGGATGTCAGGGCTGGGCACATAGCACCTAATCCTCTGCAGCCGTTCCTGCCTTCTAAACCAGACAAATAAAGTTGCCCAAGTAACTGTTTGGAGGAGAGGGTAATTGTACTTGGAGGTACAGTGCCATAGCCTAAATGGAGGAGCAACTGCAACACATTAAAATGTTTTTAGAAGCCCTTCTTGTAGGGGAGCAGAGGAGATTGCAGCGGTGTAACTGGATTTGGAGTGGTCCATCTTTTGTCTTGGGTGATGGCAGGGTAGGGAACGGTGTTCCTGGTGTTTGATAACAGTTCCCAGGGTGAGCAGTTGTTTCTTAAGCAACGGCCCTCTGCTCTTTGCCGCTGGCTAATTGACAGGGATTATATGGGGAGGAGAGAGGATGTAATGGGCAATTAATGGTTAAGAGGAAGAATAAGGGAGGAGGAAGGCTGTCTTCAGAAAGTTGTGGTGAGGCTCAGCTGTTCTGACCATGGTCCTGTCCCTTGGTTTCCCTTTCATTCCCACCAAGTCAAACTCCACCTCTTGCTGGGATGAGTCTGGTTTATTCACCTCAGGTTCAGAAACTCTTGTCTAACTTCCCTAAACACCTCAGGGTTTAATTCACAATCATCTCACTCCTGCTTCTCACCAGGCTTCCTATGCCCACTGGCTTGGAAGTGTCACTCAGCCAAACACATTTGCAACATTCACATCTTTAATTGAGCACTTTTTTCCTCCGTTCCCTCCTTCACTGAGTCTTTGCCGTGTCTTCCCCAGCACAGGAACCACTGCCTGTTCTCGCACCTGCTGCAAGCACCAGCTTGCCTCTGACAACCAGGCAGTATTTAACCCTCTAGAAGAGCTGAACCTTTCCAGTACCAGCAACAAAAAGGGCCAGAGATTGGATAGTAGTGAAGGGAGGGTACCGTAAATCACACAGTAAGACTGAAATACATCCAGCACTAGATGCAGTGATGCAGTAGAAGCCTCTTTGCTACTTGTTTCAGTGACTTTTTTTTTTCCCCCAGAAGATACTAAGATGTATTTCATTTTATCAGATCACTGTTCACTCCAGCCCAGCTCTCCAAGCTTTGCTGTTTGCACCAACGCAACTATACTGGAAGGAAGAGTGTGTGTGTGTGGGTGAAAACATAGTCTAGCTAAACATATAATCTATGTGTCCTTTCCACTTGGCCTCTGGTAATTGTTCAGTCAACAGAAACATCGTTTCACCAGCCTGAAATAATCCCTAGGATCAGGTGAAGTGTATGAGCATTTCCCCAAGCACGCTCCCTGCGCACTTCCCCGGGGTTTTCCAGGCTTGTCCAAGCCCTGAACCCCAGGTGGTGCTGTGGCTGGCAGCGCTGCACTGGGCAGGACACCCGGGTGCTGGCTGGACAAAGTTCTGTTCCCAGGGTGAGCTGTGGGGTTGCAGCACAGTTTCAAGAGAGGTTTCACTGATGTAGCTACTCCATACTGGCTAATGCCCAGGCCTAACATTTCTTTTAAATATAGAAAAATTCAGTGCTCTTTGTTGAAAAAATTACTTTTCTATTGTCTTTTTCTTTTTTCCTGAATGGGGAGCTAGAAAAAAAAAACCCAACCCCAAATGGATAGCTCTGGGTAACAGCTGCTGCTTCACCGATTGACCTAGATGGGCAGTTCAATCTGAAACCCCAGTTATAAATGTCTCCCTTTTCACTCCTTTCTTTCGAGTATCTTTGCATCTCATCTCAGGCTCTGCCCATGAGGTAAAGGAACCGGAAAAACTGCATCCTATCCATCCCTGCAGGGTGATCCCTGCCCCAAGTATTTTGTCTGGGGACCCAGCAAGACTGGGATTGTGATTTACTGGGGAGATGCAGTGCCCAGTATGATGGGTTTCCTCTCCCAGTCTGGGCTGAGGCCCTGCCAAACTACTGCAGGAGAGGAAAATCATGCCAGTCCTGTTAACTTTCTCCTAGCCAGCCAGCCTGCCAGCTCCGAGACCTCCTCTGGGACAGATGTGCTTGTCATCTGAACTCAGTGGGCTTCAGTAGCATGGTAAATTGTTAGGGAAAAATGAGCAAAAAAATCATATTGAAGAAAAATAGTGGAGAAAAAACAAAATGCAGGCTCTGTTTCATGCTAATAAAAGGTATTTCTTCTCCCTACAGTTCTCACCTGGCTTAAAGAAATAGGTTGCTATGGCTAGAAGAAGCTCCTGAAACATCCCTGTTTTGGGTGGCAATGTGGACTAATGCACTGAGATCTTAAGGCTTACGTTCTGTAGATCTAGATGCTTTGTGACCACTGTAATATAGCACAGGCTGTAACACAGCACAGACTGCAGCTCCATCTCTTGAAACGCAAATGAACTATTTCATAATCAGCTTTTTGTTTATTTAGGACCTTCAGTAAAAATAGCATAGTTGTAAAAAATGTTGACTATGGCTTTTCACGTGATTGCAGTGGGAAATGAGGTCACTTACTGAGATGGAAGAACGTGGATTTTTTTTCATCAGAATCTTAACACTAATGTTTCATGCGCAAACTTTCCTGGAAGACGGGTAATAATGTGACCTGCCCTCGCCTGGCACTTTGAAAAATTAACAACTTGTTTAGCAGTCTTTTCTGCAAAGCTGAAGGTTTCTGGGGAGGTTGGACTAGATGATCTCCAGAGGTCCCTTCCAACCCCACCCTTCTGTGGTTCTGTGAATGCAATAAGGGCAACTGCTTATTCAAATCATTGGTCTAACAGAAATGCTCAATAAAAGGGTGCCAACTCTTGTAACTTGATTAAATTTGGTCTATGTTTAAATTTTCTGCTGAGAACATATATTGGGACAGGAATGCAAAATATCAGCACTCTCCTCTCCTTCCACCCATGCCAGCAAAAGCTCTAGTGCAATTACAGGTACACTGCAGGATTTCGGTAAACTGTACCGGGAAAAGCGTTTTGCAGCTAGCATTACCTTTCAGTACCAGGAGGCTGTGCCAGGAGACTCCTCATAGATAAGGATGTAAGAGCTGTCATGCTGCCTCAGAGGAAAGCTCTGTCCAGCCCAGCACCCCAACTCTGACAGAGGCCATGAACACCTTCTGCTTCTGGAATTCAAGACCTAGGGCTTTTTGAGCCAGAGGTCACATAATAGCTCAGTCGCGGATGTGTTTACTTTACGAGAAATGTCCTAATCCCTCTCATCTCATCTTTGGTTTTGGCCTTTAAAATGTGCTGTGGTAAGGAATTTCATAAACCAGAGGGCCTATATTTTGAGGTGCATGTATCTCTGAGCTGGCAAGACTGAAAATGTATGGTTAGGCCACACATTTGGGAGGAGAGGAAGAGAACGGCAGGGACGTCCATCCTGACCTGGCAGCTGAATGTCTATGGTGTCCTCATAAGCCATGTAGACTGGAGGATGCAGCTCCTTTACTGCACTGCAGCCACAGTGCACAAGAACACCTTCCACTTTGTCTGTCAACTGCCTTCACCAGAGCATCCTACATCATTTTTCAAAGGTCTCTGCTGCTGGTTGTTTCCTGCCCTTACTTCGTCATTCCAGGGCATGAAACATTCCTATAGCTCAGCTGTCTTTCTGGGCCTCTCCTGACATGCTGTCCAAAGGTCATCAAATATAAGCCTCTCAGCTTGGAGGTCTGCCAAGCTGAGGCTAAGTGTTGCTTCATGAGGCCTCTCAGGTGCTTGAGCAAACAAAGACTGAAGAGGAACAGATGCCTCGGTAGCACCTTCAGGCTAGAAACACTCGCCAGTTCCTTTCTGGGACTCCTTGCTATCCCCTGCTCTTCTTGGGTCGAGTGTTGTTGAAGATTGTTCACATTGCATTTCTCTCTCAGCTGCTGCAGAAAGTTCTGTTTCTCAGTTATGCCCAAAGCAGTTTTGCAAAGTAAAAGTCAGTGTCTGTCCAAACCTTAACTTGTCTTTAGCAGCTGCTTCAGCTGAGCTAAAAGTGAATGTATTAGTATCTTGGGTAAAACTGGATTACTTGATTCAAGTGTGGTCTTCCTCTCATCATTTTTGTTTGCAGTTTCAGCTCTAAATACATTCACTTAGTTACAGCCTTAATCCCCAGCTCCTCATTAAAAAGGAAATAAATCCTTCCACCTGCTATGAAGGAGAGCACATAGAATTAGCCAGCCAAGCTTGCCAAGAGGGAATCATACTGCACTGTGACCCAGGGGACCTGGCTCGTTTTCCAACAGCCAGGATGAGGACACAGGATTTGCCTACATAAGGAAAAGAGCACTTCACTGCTGACAGTAGGTGTCAGCAGAAGATGACAATTTGGGCTGAACAGGATCTTCTTGACAGGAACAACTTTCTGAGCTGTTTCAGCCTACTTTGAGTTTCATTTTTACCTCCATTTCAGAAACAGCACAGATCAGTCAGTTTCTGTCAAGAAGATCCTTTTATTTTGGTATCAACTGGTATCAAGAAGATACCAATTCTTTTCAAGCTGTGTATCGAACTACAACGAACCCTGAACAGGTCTGACTTTATTAACATGAAACTTGTTTCAGTTCTAGCCTCCCACTCTTGCTGGAGCGCTCCAGGAAGCACTGGTGACATTATTCAAATCCTCAGCAGTAAAGTACTTGTCCTCCTCCTGGAAAAAGAATGTTGATAAAGTATTCTGAGTGTGAAGGTCAGCTCTGCAAAGTTGTTTCACCTCAACATTTTATCTACATTCATTAGGCCTTTTTTTTCCTTTTCCCCTCAACCATAATTTTCTCACCATTAAAGCAGATGTGATGCATTTACAGCTGCTAAATGGCATGAAAATGACTACAAGAACTGACTGGGAGATTAATAACTCCCATTTCTCAGTAGTAGAAAAATTATTTTGGATTTCTGGTAATTCCAGTGTTGCCTCAATAAATACATCCCCACATGCTGATTTACAAGGGCACAGGAGGCCTACAGAAGATGGCTAGCAGAGGCCATGATCTTAAGGCCAATGACATCCAAACACATTTGTAGAGCAAAAACTGCACAAGAATTTCAGTGCCAGGGAAGTCAAGGCAAATCCAGTAAACAAGCAAAAATTCCCTGTGCAATAATTCAAAAGAACCTCATCTTTAAACAGATGGTGATTTGTCTCCACCAAACTTCACACTGGATTCTTTGAAGACTGCATTATGCTGTATAGCTCAGGTGGTCCTCAGAGCAAAAGGTGTTGTGAATACATATCACTGATAATTGTCCTTAGCATTTCCTTAAGGATGCAGGATGCAACTTTCAAGCCCAGTAAAATAATCTCAATACAACTGCTATTAGAGCTGCCTTGTATTTCCTGCTGTTGCACGAGAAGAGTGAGCAGACAGGACATACTGTGGACACACCTGCAAGTCTGGCTTTGGCTAGTGCAGGTGGAAACTTACTACCCTTCGTCATACTTGCCTGGTGCTATTCCCATTTCTGGCCTTTGCAGTTCATCCCAAGACAGACTGCAGCAGGAAAGAAACATGGATGGAGGGCTAAATCCCCCTTTCTGTGCTTGGCACTAGCACTGTGGCATTTTCAGAAACATCTGATATCTTTAAACAGATATCTACCTACAGGATTTGCAATGGCATGTCTGTGGAGTGGCTGAGCTAGCACATCCTAGGCCAGCTTCCTGGTTACATAAGTCTTAGTCATTCCTAAGGTAGGATGGAGAGGATGTTTTCAGGTCTTCTCTATACTGCCAGTTCACCAGTCCTTAATCTGCTCCAGCCACCAGCAGCCAATAAAATTCTTTTCATGGACATACTGCCCACAAAGGTCCATTTACAGCCTGGCAGTTTGTTCCCTTGACTTTACCTCAATCTACTCCTGCCATTCCCAGCTCAATGTACCTTTTGCAAGTGCTTCTCACTTCTTCACTGAAGAGACATAGACTCAGCAGGAACTGAGGGAACTGTAAGACAGTGGGAGATAAGAAATACAGGCCACATAAGAGAGGCCGGCTGATTATTTTCATTAGCACTAGTAAAACAACCGAAGTGAAAACAGAGGTGTCAAAGTGAAAACTACTGTAGTCAAACATGATATCAGGAAAGCAAAAGAGTTGGCCACAGAGGCTTTCAGAAAAATATGCTGTGGGACCTGGAGCCTCTTCCACACAGCACTTAACCCTGAACAGTAAGTGTGGAAGGAGAAGCAGGACCTGACAGTACACACAACATAAGACAACAGCATTATCTGTTAGTACAGATTGCATCTCCACAAGATTATTTAAAATTTATTTTTGTGGTTTTGCTCATATACTTTAGTTTGGTGGCAGCTGGGCTATTTCTGTACCAGAATTGCCAGTTGATAGATACTCCAAAAATACTAAGAACTCATACTAATTTGCTTTACTAAGGAGAGAAAAATACAACACTTGTAATTGGTGCTAAGCGGACAACAGACTGCATACGAACACTGCATTTTCAGCTTTTAGATGGCTCTGCAGGGCAGGCATTGCTTGCTACTTATTCCAGCAATTTCTCTGTGCAACAACTCCCAGTGCTGGAAGTCGTGCCACCTGGCTTAATGTCCTTCTTGGAACTTGGCAATGTAAAGCAGTGATCACAGGAGACTTATTTTTCAACACCACCACACCATCTCGCCTTACTGATAAGTCTAGCACACACCCTGCACCCCGAGAAAGGAACAAGTTGCACGGCATGACAGCCTGAGGATCCAGCCAAGATCTGACCTGGGGGTTGAGCCACAAGACAGACTAGCATACAGAAAGCTTCTCTGTGCATCTTTTTTTCCTTTCATCACATGCTTCAGGGGAAGTCAGCTGTAAAACAAGGAGTTTCGTTCCTGTAATGAGCTTTAGCTCTGTGTGAGGATGAAAGCTGTGTCAGAGTATGAGCAAAACAAGTCCCAGGTGCCAAGCAGAACTCCCAATTATCCTGCAACGCTATGTAACAGTTTAAGCATTTACATATGCCTTGCAACTATGCAGTTGCTGCCAAAACTCTGTCTAGGAACAGAAGGAAGACTAGGACCTTCCAGATCAGATGGTCAGGAAGGAAGCTGAAGGTCTCTCTCAGGTATGAGCTCTAAGTTGCCTTCCACAAGTTCTTTTTATTCAGGAGCCCACACCCTTGATCTTTGATCAGGGAAACTGATATCAGAACTGGCAGGCCCTGATTTAACCCTGCTTTACTACTGCCAAGAAGCCAAACTGCCTCTGTATGTAGGCCATGTCTCTGTTCAGCACTGACACATCCTCAGTGTAACAGCATCCCAAGGTAGAGTTCCGCTATATCCACAACTTGGAACGGCAGCAGTGATCAAAACTTCTTCTGAAAAGTTCAGCTAATCACCTGGTAAAACCAGGAACTCACCAACAAAATGGAGTTTTTCTGCAGGCTCAGATGTGAAACCTTGATTTATAAGAAATCCTTCATTTCCTTACATGATTCAGTATTTTGTTATTGAAAATCCAATCAATAATATAACTCCATTACCACTATCATTTTATTTTGTTGAAACAAAATACAGCTCTGTGTCTGGGGGTAAGATGTTATTACACCACCCAGGAAATAGATGAGACATACCCAACCCTGAAAAACAGACAGTGCCATCCTCAAGATAGTGCTTTAAAGACAAAACAAATACTCTTTAGTCACTTATTACTTTATCAAAGAGAAGGACAAAAATATCCTACAGATTCAGAAACTACGGTAATTCATCAGGTTTAGGCATCAAATCTCATTTAATGCAGAAAACAAACACAAATGAAAACATTGTCTAAAACATTTCATAACACATCAATAATTGGATAGCAAACTTCAGCTTCAAACTACCCAGTTAGCAAAAATCCAGTTTCACTGTTATGTAATTAGTTGGCAAAGAGACCATTAACTGCAACAAGTTTCAACCTGAATAAGCTTATAAATAAGAACTCCACATTTAAAATACATTATTTTTCTATATTTGGTCAAAAAGTTAGATTTGTCATATACTTTTCCTCATAAAGGTTAAAGCTTTCTAACAGGCCAACAGTAAGGTCTTTCTCATTTCCCTTTCTAGGCTGATAGACCATGCTGTTATGAAGGTATGTTCCACCAATACTCAAGCAGGTCTGAGCAGCAAGCCACTATTTTATCCTCAGGTTACCAATTTTATTGTCATTACCACATTTTCAGTACAAGCTCTACACATTTCATAGCTTCTGTTGACTTCTTAAAGATCTCTATGGGGATTTTTTTGGCAGTTTTTTTTCTTGCTAAAGCCAGACATTGAACTCTGGCATTATCATTTGAGCCAATTATTTCTGTACTCATGAATGGACATAGTTGCTTTTTTGATGAATAACACTGAAGTCACTTTCCTAGACTAACCATACCTGCTAGATCTCCTTGTGGAGATGCAGCTTGTACCAGTGAAACAGTGCTTTGCTTTTGCTGCAAGTTTACACCCATTCCCAGACACAGTATTTTCACATGGGTGAAGGCTGTGCTGCACACACCATAAGCACACACTGGTCAAGCAACCTATTTTTAACTCTCCTCTCCCCCTAATCCTGAGAAATTTCCCTGTGTTTTTTCAGCAAGGGCAGTCAATCACACAAGAACTGTATGTCACTTCTCAGAGCCCTAAAATATCATTACAGAACAAAGCAAGGTCTCTCTGTTTTCCATGCTTTGACAGCACTTTGTTTTTAAAAAGTACATTTGGGAAAGTTTACATTGTTTATATGAATCCTACATTTCCTTTCTTTGCTTAGTTTCAAGGCCTGCTAAGTTCTAATGATACCACCAGCTTTGGATTACAAATGCTCCCTTCCCTTTTGCAATGAGCACCTTTGTTTTACTGACCTGTTTTTGCAGGTCATCTACCAGAACAGACCATTCACACCAGAATTTTCCACAGCATTGCTAACACCCACCCTAAAAAATGTCTGGAGCCTTAATGTGGACAAAGTGGCTGTAGCCACCTGAATTTAAATGATCTCAGTCTTCCAGAAAAAGGTCCAAATTAGAGAAGGGCCATCTTGTATCATTTCACTTTTTTTTTTTTCCAGCATTTATACATAAAATTCCCCAGGTTTGCATAGCCACTTGGACAAACCCTAAACAGTGTGTCCTTGAATCTGCAAATTTGGGCTCCAATAGCCAAACAGCAGATATGAACATTATATTAATGTTAGTCTCTCCCTCTCAAGCCTTACTCTTTTCCACTAAGGAAAAACTCCAACACTAATCTGAGTAGCTGACTGCACTTACAGTAATGTTCACATTAATTTCACAGAGACAAAAACAGCTTCACAGAGCAGCACCCCTTGGATATGAGGTGAACCAAGCCTTTCAGATGCTGGACCACCAAAAGAAGAAAAAACTCAGAAATTATGGATTAAATGAAATTAAGCCCAGAACATGAGTAAGATAGTTGCTTTGAAAATCTGGTAAGGCTACCAATGCCATAATCCCTCAAGTACAGACAGATATATAGGCACTGTGTTCTTCTTAGCTTGGATGAGTTTATTTTGCATCTTATGAGAAGCCACTGTTTTGAAATAGTAGATGTTCCGGCATCTGTGATACCCTAGACAAGAGTGAGAACTCACATTTCCACAGGGTAAGAGAAGAATTCTTTGCCTAGTCCTTCACACCTCTTCTCATATCCACTTCTGAAGCATACTTCTAATAAAAAAAGTACTAGTACACAGGAAGATTTAATTCAATCACTCAGATGTAATAACACCAAGGATTTCATCTTCGTTTTGTGCCCCCAAAGCCTGCAAAAAGAAAAAAAAAAAAAAGTGTCAGCTCCACAATAGCCTTTCCACTGAGCTCTCTAGTTCTAAAAAGGCTGAAGGTGGCAAACGAGTTAAAACATTCACATAAAGTAGAAAAGCAAGCCACTGTGGGCTGACTGGCCTGAAAAATATTCTATTCTTTCAGATCAGACAATCTGCTTTCATGTCTGTACATGTTTGCTAGAGAAGAGCACATGTAGCGCACACAAAAGCCTTAAACTAATGCACCTTGCAGATGACGAAAAAACCAATACTGGTGGTACCATGTCCATTGTAGGCTTGTGGGAAGTTTCATGCCCCATAATGTTGCCCTACTTCCACGGGAAACAGGAGTAAGGGACATTGTTACGTGCCCACCTGTAACAATTGGTAAAATAAAACAAAGAATGCTTGCTGGACCTCAGCTAACACCTGAGTATTTTTCACAGGTCAAAGTCTGTTGACCTTCAGGAGATTAAAAGGTGTTTTGCCTTACCAGAAGCAGTTCTTGTTCCTGAACTGCTGCTTTGTGTGGAATTGCCTGACTGCCCATTCATCGGGGGTGCAGCTGTGGGATCTTTCCACATACCGTAATACGGGGAACGTGGCTGTGCTCTGGTGAGAAACAGAGTAGAAGGAAGGCTTCATTAATGACCCTATGAAAAATTAAGAAGTTATCCTTCCCAACAAGGGGACTGCATCTCTGAAGGAAAACTGTAAGCAGGCACTTGTTTCAAAGCTTGAAATGTCCCTGTTCAATATAATGAACAATCCAGTGTTGTCACAGTAATACCTTTAAAAGGAAATTAAACCTTATTCTTCAGCATAAGCAACTCTTAACAACTGCAAATGAGGTATTTTTTTCCCTCTGAGATCCTGACCTTGGATTCTATCAGACAAGTAGATTTGACAACTGAAGCTTAAATACATTTTGGCAACAACGACATCCCAGCCATAAGACAAAATAAAGCATCCCTCCGTTCTGTTAACTATTTTGAAAAGGTTGTACAGTAAGACTAACACATCATGACCTTTGACTCAGTGATTTAAATTACTTGCTTCTATAGATATGGAATTTCCTGTTGTTGAAATCTACAAATAGCTATCTCACACTTTTTGGCACCAGCATTTGCAGAGACATCTCAAACAACTGAAAGCAAAATAATAGTGGATCAAAGACTGGTTTAAAATAAAGGAAGCTTGTTCATGTATTTGCGTTTATAGTAGGTCTCTAATCTTGAACAATAAGAGGTGACTATTGAAACGGGGCGTGTGTGTGGAAATCAAGGAACCAATCTGTATGCAGACAGTACAGAAATACAATGCTTAAACACAAAGGTCATGTATGTAAGTCTTAGGAAATATTGAGTCAATAAAGCCTTTAACACACTAGACCTTTTAAGAATTCTTAGAGAGCTTCATATAATAAAAAAGATCATAGAATCATTCTGGTTGGAGAAGGCCTTTAAGATCACTGAATCCAAGATACAACTTTTCAACCTCTAAAGCTCTACTCAAAAGTGAATTTACAGACAACTTCTACTGTTGGTGGCATCGCTATCCCAGTTACATCTTACTTGATTCTATGAGATCAAGACTACACATTGGACAGTTTAGAAATTCTCTTACATCCCAAGTTTTTACTTCCTTAATAAAGAAGCAATCCTGATAAGGCTTCTGTCATGACAAAAAACACTACAATGGAGGAAGATGCTTTAACACATGCCTGTCCACACAATCTTACTCCCAAGCTTTCAATATAAAAAAACCCAACTGGTTATATTTAATCTGTTCTATTACTGCATTCCTACAGGATTAGTCTCTATACACATGCAGTATTTGATTAACAGAGGAAACTTCTTGGGCTCTAATGATTCCCTGCAGGATCCACATATTTTCTCTAATGAAGCCTGAAGTGGCAGCAATTGCTGCTGTTAAACATTTTTCTAAAAACAATGCATTTTAAATGTTCAAAAGAATTTAGCAAATACGACCAGCAGATGTTTACTTCAGCACTGAAATGGCTTTTGAATGCTGTTTGTGTTATGTTTTTCCAAACTGCAACTTACATATGACATACAAATCCTTTGGAAAACCACACCTCTTGCATTTCCATGCATGGGCCATTAGAAGCCTGTAGATTAAAGGCAGTTTAGTCTGACCATGCTAAGTTACACGGAAGAGCAGCTGCTATCCACACTCAGAAGAGATGACACTGATGCAAGAGACTACCTACAGATGGTTTTATGCTTAATATTATCTGTGTTTTAAGGTACCCTGCAGATAGATTAAGTGCCCCTTTTACATTTGTAGGCCATCATGGCAGGTCACAGAAATGAAGTCTTCTTCCCCATAAACACATTTTAAAAGTCTCTGTTGCTGGAGCTATAGATTGCTCCTCAAAATTGTTCTAGAGGTAGCATTTTACAGCTTGAATGATACAGGCCTAGAAACCATGTATATGGCACATCCCCCAAAAGCTTATATACTTAAAACCTGATAGCACACATTTTACCTGTGACTGCCAGCCAAGTAGCCCAGCAAGCCTCCTGCTCCTAATCCAGTCCAAAATCCTGGTCCTGAGTTGGCTCCATAACCAGAATAAGTCCCAAAGCTGTTGCCTTCTTAAAATGAAAATGGAAAACATCAGTTAGTGGCACGTAATCCTCAGACCAGCTGTTGCAATAAGACTCTCCCCAGTTAAAGATAATGGAAGATTAGACAATAAACTGCTCCTAATTTCGGTAGATACTTGATCAAGCTTAACTTGAAAGGCCTTACAGTTTGGAAAGCAGGAAAAGCCATAGAAACAGACACTAATGTAAAGAGTTTTACATCAAAAATTAGCTTCTACTCGATCTCACAGCCCTGATGTTTGCAAAACATGGCAAAGAGTCTCTGCCTGCAGATTTCTAAACAGACCAGTTAGATTATTCTTTCTTCATCTCCTTCTATTTTTAATCTGCTCAAGGTCACAGAGCAGGGCAGAAGCAGACACAGGAACAGAAATCAAGTACATAAACCCAAACAGTGAACTAACCACTAAAACACACAGATCTCACTAAAACCACTAATCTCACTTGGAAAAGCGGCACATTCTGAGCAGCAGTGGCTCAGTCTAACGGCTAACTTTACTTTGTATTGTTTCTGGTAATCCTGGTCTGGTATTTGTTACCAAAAGACATGCTAACTGCCATCACATTGCAAAGTTTTTATTATGCATGAGTCACCAAGCTTGACAAATACCTCAATGAAACTGCAAGCGTATCAAGTGGGCTATAGGGGGAGGGGAGTCACAGATTTTCTACATGTGACCTGTGTAACATGAGGTTCTGACTCAGAACCAGATGTCTTCTGTTTAGAAATAAAAAGAGAAAATGCAAAAATAAAGTAGAACCATTTTCTGGTCTAGAGAAAAACACAGATGCAAGAATAAGCTTAACCTCTGGTTTAACATGTATGGAAGTGTAACAGACAAAGACTGAAGGTAACATTAGGGACTTCCTGAAATACATCCACCTAAAAAAGTGGACCAGAGATTTTGTATGTAGAAGTTACACAGGGCCTGGTTTGTCTTCAGACTGATGTGGATTCTTTGAAGTCATGGAAGATAAAATAACCACCCAGTTTAAACAATCATTTTAAGTCTACATTGGATTTGATGTTGAATTTCATTTTTCAATGCACTGGTAGAAAGATAAACTCTTATTGGGGTGATATGCCCATTAAACTATGCTGATCTGGGAGAAAGAAACAGCACTTAATTTACTGTAGAAACAATGCTAACCAGGAAGGTGAACGAACTTGTTGTTCAAAAGTACCATGGCTGAACATTGACTCAAAACTGAGTCATTTTCTGTTGAAATCCCTGAAGTAAACATTAAGAATCATGTCAAACCACTAACAGGGGAAAAAGTAGAATTTAATTAAAATAGGCTAGCTGAACAAGTTTCACAGGACACATTCTGCATGTTAAGGGGTTTAAAATAAGGCAAATTAAATATTAACAGCAATAAGTGAACAACATTGCTTTTCATTACCATCCGGACTTTCAAAGACTAATACATTTCTGGAAAACATGGACATATGTACTTGGAGACATGTTTCTGCTCCACTGCCAAAATTTAAAGATGACACTAAACACATGAAGTAGTATATGCGCTTAATATTTTTAAGCTGGCCCCACATTCAAGAGGTTTTCCTCCTTAATTTGAAAGAAGTTTTGAGAGAAATCAATGACACTTGTTACTAAAAATGCCGTAAATTAAGCCTTATATGGCTCCCAATGTACATTTTAAGTGTCTCCATTTTCAGTAATTATTAAGAAAGCACATTTTCAAGACCCTACCCTTGCTAGACTACCATTTCAGACTCCTGCAATGAAAAATGCATGGGTGCAATTAACTGACAAGGAATAGGACAGAAAAAGACAGTAACTCTTCACTCTGTTTTGCCTGTGCCCAGTACAACAGAGCCCTGTCCTATGACCAGGACCCTCAGTAACTACCTCAATGACACCAGTGGCAAGTAGCACAACCACACAAGGTCACAGATGCACATGCAGCATAAACAGACTGTCTGAAGTCTGAAATACCTACATGGAAACCAATTTACTAAGACACCAGTAATAGAGAAGCAGAACCCCTATAATTTTCTGCTGCAGGTACATCTCAAAAAGTTTCTGCTACACATGCCCTGCCCTGCACAAGGGTATTCAAAAGAGTTTTATGGGCACACTCTGTTGGTCAAGTGGCTTGAGCAAACCTGGAAGGAATCGTTAACAAGCATTACTAAAAATATAAGTTTTTGACTAAGTAAACTTAATCCTTACTATTTACTTGATAAAACCCCTTCTCTATCTCAGAAAAAAACCCCAAAACATGGAGATCATGCAACTTGTCAGAAATATACTTTGAATTCCAGTGCTGTAAGCATCTCATCCATTCGCATGGTTACATGAGTTGGTCAGACACCAGATGAATAATGTTTATGTCCCTTAAACACTATGGCTGTCTAAGGCAGATCATTTATTAAGTGACAAAAGTCATCACTTTCCTGGGAGAAGAAAAAGTGCATCGTTTCCTAGCAGCAGCCTTGTCACTGCTTATACAATTGCCAATTTCAGATGAAAGGCACCATGTGAGACTCGGGTGCTGCACGTCTAAATGACAGTCCACAGACACTGTTCTTTGCTCTGGGACCAAATCTTTCAACTGCTGGGACTACACTGAAGCACCTGTTAGACAAGTGGCACATGATACTCAGCTCCACCAACTGTTTTGTGAATAAAATCAGGGGTCAGGTAGCCCAATGGCTGAAAGACCCTTCTGTAAAGTTTCAAAGGTTTCTTTGGCATAGGTTTGTTTCTGCCTGTGTGAGACTATCCTCTTTTCCAGATTACTTATTAAAATTATCTTCCCTGTCACAATCCTCCTATTTCTCAGAGCATGAAAAGAACTCTTGCAGAGCATGGGGAGATGGATTTTCAAAGGGCAGCTTGCTGCACAGCGTGCCCCAAAAACCTGTGGGAAATCAAGTTCTTATTTTCACTTTTGAACAGAGAGAAGAATGCAAAGCTGGCTGCAGGCTCTGCAGCCAATTCAACAGTCAACTGCCAATGTATGGGTTTTAAATCTATCCCACTTGCGTTTACTGGAGATAAACCAGTACAATCCTGCTTGCTCTTTTGAGTAGTATAAATGGCTTAGAGTCCTACCTGTGAAGCTGGACTTAAAACCAGGAGGAGGAGGTGCCTGCTGACTCTGCCAGGAAGGCCTAGAGAATCCGTCACTGTTGCCAAAACTCTGCTGAGGGTGCTGGTTACTGAGAAAGAGCTTGTATACTCCAAAAGCGAGAGCCAGCAGAACAATCACAACAATTGCTTCAGCACCACAGTCAGAAGAATCCTTCCTTGACTGATAATAGCTAGAGCCAAAGCTTCCGTAGTTCTTTGCTTTCCTTTCACCTTCCTCAGTCAGCTCCAGCCTGAACAGCAAACTACAGGAGCCTCTCAGGATGTAGGGATCATTGGGATAATCATAGCCTTCACAGCTCACTTCGATTTCTCCAAACCGGTGGGTATTTCCCAAGTCTGCTTTGCACTGCCACTGAAAAAATAAACAATACCAAGTAAAGCCTCCTGCTCCAGAGATGGAAATACCCATTGGCCTCCCCAAATATGTTCTGAAATAAAGCTGCAATTGCAGCTAACAAATCATCAAAAATGCCACAAGGTATGAAATTTGAGCGCTCTTATTTTGGAAAGGACTAGGAGTTTAAAGTTAACTAAGAATGTTTTTTGAAATGCTAAAAATTAAAAAATCCGATCTTTCAGAACACAGAAGAGTTACAACTCTGGAAGATTTTGGTTTTCTTCACTGAACAGGTTTTTCAAGTATCCCTTCTTTAGGTATAGGAATACTTCTAAAAATAACCTGTATCCTGTGCAACAACTACTTAATAAATGCCTGTCCTGTGTAAACTAGATGGCAGCTACAAAAACATAACACAGGAGCCTGAAATCCAGTGTACCCATTTGTGTCCACACAGAAAACAAAAGAACTTGGGACAGACATCATTAGGCATTCATATGCAACACTTAATCAGGTTGTGATTCTGCAGCTGAATAGACACGATTCCTCAGGCTCGCATTTCCTTGATGTATCTGAACTTTAGGTACTACCTCTAACTGCAAGTGACGCATATTTTGGGAGCAGAGATAAAGAAAAAAAGTAGTTAGTAATTTATTAATTCAGGAAGACAGTAACAATTGCCAATTCAGATTTGACTGTACTTTTACAATACTGGATCAGTTTTAACAATTACCTTCAGCTTTGATTCCTGGTTAATCTACTGGCAGAAGCCCAGGTAGTAACTAACAAAACAGAAATCCAGGACTATTTACCAACTAGTACCAAGGTGTTAATATTCAAGAGGAAGTCACATAAGCCTGAAATTTAGTTTTTAAAAGGTAGAGCTGAAGTGATCCAAGAATTTATAGCTCTTTCTACTCTAATAAGAATTGGTAATCCAACCAGCAATATGAAAACAAGAGCATCCCAAGGGGTTCACGACAGTTTGATTTTATAAACTTGAGCAAGATTTTAATCAAAACTAATGAAGGTTTGCTATACGGTGTTTTTACATTAGTTTTCGGGGATACTTCAAAGATATACCCACAGTAGTTCTGGAAAATCCAAACCCCAAAAGTATTTAGATTAAGTTTTAGTTGTCAAAGGCCCTCTAACAACGTCCTGGGTTTGGCCGGAATAAAGTTAATCTTCTTCCTAGTGATAGCTGGCGTAGTGCTGTGTTTTGGATTTTGGATAATGTCCTGGTTTGAGTTAGAACAGAACTAATTCTGTTCAGAGATTTTTTCAGCTCAGTCTCTTCTGCACTTTCTGAATTAACAGCCTATCTCCACAGACAGTGTCTGCTCCTGGCAGTGATAATGCTTGATGTTTATAGTTACTATTAAGGACTGGTTTGCAGACCAAGGTCACTGCTAAATCTTGTGTACTAAGTTGGGGGTGAGGAAGAAAAAGGCCACACTTAAGGGGAGGAGTGGACAGGACAGGTGACCTTTAACTGACCACTGAGGTATTCCACCATATACATGTCATATAATAATGTTGACTAAAACACTGATGATTTAGTTGCTGATAAGCAGTGTTTATATTAAGTCAAGGACTTCTTAGGTACTCCTCCCAGGGGAGACTGGGAATACACAAGCTGGGAGAGAACACAGCAAGGACAGCTGACCCAAATAAGCCACATGGGTTACATACAATATTATGTCGTGCCCACGGGAGGAACTGGCTGCAGGATGTGACAGCTTGGGGACTGGCTGAGCATTGATCAGTAGGTGGTAAACAACTGCATTGCATACCATTTGTTTCGTGTATTCTCTTACTACTATTATTATTTTCTCTTTCTTTTCTGTCCTAGTATCTGCCTTATCTCAAGGCATGAGATTTACTTCCCCTCCTCCTCTGGCTCACCAACTTTCTCCCATATCCCTCCGTGGGGAGTAAGCAAGCAGCTATGTGGTGCTTAATTGCTGGCTGGAGTTAAAGCACACCAAACAAAAAGCAAACTGAACTGACACCATTACTCCTTTCTCCTTCAGGTTGCCAAGTCTGAGGGAAGATGATTTCATTAAACATTTAACAAGTTTTAAACAGTTACCTGAACATCATAGCCATCCCAACCTTTGTTGTAACACTGAATGACCTCAGGGACACGGGAGCATCCAGCAGTGCCTCCTGTGCACTGCAACTGAGGGACTGCAGCTGTCCGCCGAGATGTCGTGTACTGACCCCTGTGGAGAGTGAGCGCCTGCACCTCCCTCAGCAGAACCCTCCCTGAAACAGTGAGCACAAAGGTCAACGTTTGTCCAGAGGCGTTCCCCTTCGCCACAAGGGCCTCCTTTCAGGAGGCTGATAATATAAAGGCCCCAGCAGCGCGCCTCTCCAAAAGGGGAAACTCTCAGAAGCATCAGCGGGGGACACAGCAGAGTTCCCCGCTTCCTTCGGCGGGGCTCTGGGTTATTTCTCCCAGAGCGCACAGCCACCCCTGACCGCGCAGGGGAATTATTACTGCGACATAACACGATTTAAAGAGAGCACGAAGCCAGAAGCCCCGCTGGCGCAGGNCAGGTTGTGATTCTGCAGCTGAATAGACACGATTCCTCAGGCTCGCATTTCCTTGATGTATCTGAACTTTAGGTACTACCTCTAACTGCAAGTGACGCATATTTTGGGAGCAGAGATAAAGAAAAAAAGTAGTTAGTAATTTATTAATTCAGGAAGACAGTAACAATTGCCAATTCAGATTTGACTGTACTTTTACAATACTGGATCAGTTTTAACAATTACCTTCAGCTTTGATTCCTGGTTAATCTACTGGCAGAAGCCCAGGTAGTAACTAACAAAACAGAAATCCAGGACTATTTACCAACTAGTACCAAGGTGTTAATATTCAAGAGGAAGTCACATAAGCCTGAAATTTAGTTTTTAAAAGGTAGAGCTGAAGTGATCCAAGAATTTATAGCTCTTTCTACTCTAATAAGAATTGGTAATCCAACCAGCAATATGAAAACAAGAGCATCCCAAGGGGTTCACGACAGTTTGATTTTATAAACTTGAGCAAGATTTTAATCAAAACTAATGAAGGTTTGCTATACGGTGTTTTTACATTAGTTTTCGGGGATACTTCAAAGATATACCCACAGTAGTTCTGGAAAATCCAAACCCCAAAAGTATTTAGATTAAGTTTTAGTTGTCAAAGGCCCTCTAACAACGTCCTGGGTTTGGCCGGAATAAAGTTAATCTTCTTCCTAGTGATAGCTGGCGTAGTGCTGTGTTTTGGATTTTGGATAATGTCCTGGTTTGAGTTAGAACAGAACTAATTCTGTTCAGAGATTTTTTCAGCTCAGTCTCTTCTGCACTTTCTGAATTAACAGCCTATCTCCACAGACAGTGTCTGCTCCTGGCAGTGATAATGCTTGATGTTTATAGTTACTATTAAGGACTGGTTTGCAGACCAAGGTCACTGCTAAATCTTGTGTACTAAGTTGGGGGTGAGGAAGAAAAAGGCCACACTTAAGGGGAGGAGTGGACAGGACAGGTGACCTTTAACTGACCACTGAGGTATTCCACCATATACATGTCATATAATAATGTTGACTAAAACACTGATGATTTAGTTGCTGATAAGCAGTGTTTATATTAAGTCAAGGACTTCTTAGGTACTCCTCCCAGGGGAGACTGGGAATACACAAGCTGGGAGAGAACACAGCAAGGACAGCTGACCCAAATAAGCCACATGGGTTACATACAATATTATGTCGTGCCCACGGGAGGAACTGGCTGCAGGATGTGACAGCTTGGGGACTGGCTGAGCATTGATCAGTAGGTGGTAAACAACTGCATTGCATACCATTTGTTTCGTGTATTCTCTTACTACTATTATTATTTTCTCTTTCTTTTCTGTCCTAGTATCTGCCTTATCTCAAGGCATGAGATTTACTTCCCCTCCTCCTCTGGCTCACCAACTTTCTCCCATATCCCTCCGTGGGGAGTAAGCAAGCAGCTATGTGGTGCTTAATTGCTGGCTGGAGTTAAAGCACACCAAACAAAAAGCAAACTGAACTGACACCATTACTCCTTTCTCCTTCAGGTTGCCAAGTCTGAGGGAAGATGATTTCATTAAACATTTAACAAGTTTTAAACAGTTACCTGAACATCATAGCCATCCCAACCTTTGTTGTAACACTGAATGACCTCAGGGACACGGGAGCATCCAGCAGTGCCTCCTGTGCACTGCAACTGAGGGACTGCAGCTGTCCGCCGAGATGTCGTGTACTGACCCCTGTGGAGAGTGAGCGCCTGCACCTCCCTCAGCAGAACCCTCCCTGAAACAGTGAGCACAAAGGTCAACGTTTGTCCAGAGGCGTTCCCCTTCGCCACAAGGGCCTCCTTTCAGGAGGCTGATAATATAAAGGCCCCAGCAGCGCGCCTCTCCAAAAGGGGAAACTCTCAGAAGCATCAGCGGGGGACACAGCAGAGTTCCCCGCTTCCTTCGGCGGGGCTCTGGGTTATTTCTCCCAGAGCGCACAGCCACCCCTGACCGCGCAGGGGAATTATTACTGCGACATAACACGATTTAAAGAGAGCACGAAGCCAGAAGCCCCGCTGGCGCAGGCCTAGCACGCCTCCCCCCGATCCCAGGCCTCAGCAACGCCGCGGCCCCGCCCCGCCGCCATGGCGACGGGGAAGGCGGGAGGGGCAGCCGAGGGGCTCGGGGCTCCCTTAGCTCGGGGAGCCCCGGGGGAGCACGCCCAGCCCCACGAATCTCACCCGGCTGGTCCCAGCCCCGCGCGGGGCCCGCGGCAGCGCAGAGGAGGAGCAGGAAGAGCGCGGGCAGCGAGAGAGCCGCCATGACAGCGCTGCGCTGAGTCAGCCCTCTCCCGGGTATGGTGTCCCTCATTGGCTGCTCCTACCGGAAGGGGCGTGACCTGGAGAGGAGCATGCGCGCGGCGGATCCGCCCGAGAGCCCCGCCCCTACCGGCCACCAGAGCCAATGGACGGCGAGGGGCGGTGCGCGGTGGGAGGGCTCCTCGCGCCAGGGGGCGGTGCCGCGGCTTCCCGCGCTCCGGGGAGGGGGCGGGGCGGGGCTGCCGGCGAGGGCCCCACGCGCGCGGAGGACGTAGCGTACGTCACGTAGCCGGTGCGGGTGAGGAGAGTGAGCGGGGCTTGCGCGCTCCCCTCCCGGAAGCGGCGCTCGGACGCGCCAGTTCCGCTTCCCGGCGGGCGCCCCTCCGCCTGTGCGGCTCCCGGGACGGGCGGCGCCATGGCCGGCATCAAAGGTGCGCGGGGGGCGAGGGTGGAGCGGTTGCCCTGGCAAGGGCGGCGGGGAGACATCATTCCCGGTTCCCCCGGTGCGTCGCGCAGCGCCGAGCGTCCCACCCACCAGCCGGCGGAGGCCCCTGTGGCGGCGGGGGCGGCCTTCGCAGAGAGGGGCGGGAAGGGGCCGTGCGGCCCTCCTCCGGCGCGGAGGGGCGGCTGCCGCCGCCGGAACCGGCGAGCCACGCTTTGGCGGGCGTTCGAGGCTGCCCTGGGCCGTCCGCTGCCGCGGGAGAGGAGCTGGGCTCCCCGAAGGGCTGCCCGCCCTTCCATCCCTAGGGCCCGGGGTGGCGGGGGGAGCGTCGCGGCTGGCCGCGGCTACGGTAGCGCCCCGGCCGCGTTACGTGAAGGCTGCGGTCGGTGTTGTGTGCGGAGCCGTTCACCCGCTGTCGGCTTGTGTTCTCGTTTTAGCGCTGATCAGCCTGTCCTTTGGGGGAGCAGTCGGACTGATGTTCTTGATGCTTGGATGTGCTCTTCCCCAGTACAAGTAACGTGCACTCCCTTCCTATTCTTTGTTTCTTGTTGCATGTCTGTAACTCCGGTGTGCTCTGGCTTTCATAGTTATGGACTGATAAGTCCTCAGTATGTGCAGGAGGGTTTTGGGTTTGGGCTTTGGTTTTTTTTTATTCAAAAGATTGGGGTGGAAAAAAAGACCATTCAGAAGCCAAGTCATCATAAAGTGAAGGCAACAGAAGTTGCCAGGCCTGGCTGCAAACTGTTGAAGAATAGGTTGTCCCCAGTATTGTCCCACTGTGGCCGATGAGCAGATGGCATCTCCTGAAGCAGACAGCAAGTCTGTATTATCGGGGGAGCGTTTGCATTTTCTCAGGCTGATTAATGGTAGCTGGGCTATCAGTGATGATCAGGTGGACCCTTGGCTGTGCACCACACTTGGAGTAATTGCAGCTGCCACCTGTACTTTCGGTCTATTGATTCCTATCTCTTCATTTCCTGGAGCTACAAAGCAAAAGTTCAGAAGGCTAGGTCTGTTGCTTTGACCCTTTGCAAGTGAATGCTGATTTTACAGAAAATCTTTTAAACTAACTTAATCAATGTTAAATAAATATCATCTATCCTGTTGATAGTCCTGTTAGTGGTTGTAAATCACAGTTCTCTACACATATGACTGGCTTGCTTATGCTGGCTTTCTGTTGTAAAACCAGGGCTGGTGACACAAACCCACAGGAAGGTGGTTGTTATGCAGTCACCCTTCAAACAACACATTAAAGTTTTATTGAAACGATGTGCAGCTGCACTGGTATGTCTGAGAAATCTAGTCTGGTGAGCTGCAAGCATAAAAGAAAATGCCAAATATGATGTTGTGATTTTTGTAGGTTTGTGTTCAGATTTAAAAAAAAAAAGTCTTAGTTCCCCATGGTAGGACACATGCACTGTTCCATGTATGTGCACAGGTTAAACTTAAGAATTAAGCACATCTTGTGAGGCAGCATTAGATTTAGGCTTGCTCCCTGAAATCTTGCTTTATGAGTATCCTATTAGTGAGCTCTCTGCCGCTGCTGTTGAGATCCGCTGAAACCACTCACAGACGTGGTCTGTTGGATTAATGTCAGCTTGCTGCAGAGCAAAGGATTTGCCTTCTCTGAGCTTGTGTCTGTCTTTCCCGAATGTGGCTGCTGGGTGGGAAAATGCCTTGCATTGATCTTAGGAAGAACAGGAAGTAAATTGAGTTAACTTTAACTTTTCTTCTTTCTTTTTCAGCCAGTACTGGCCACTGTTTGTTCTATTTTTTTACATCCTTTCTCCTATCCCGTACTGCATAGCAAGAAGATTAGTAGATGACACAGATGCGACAAGTAATGCCTGCAAAGAGCTAGCAATATTTCTTACAACAGGCATTGTTGTCTCAGCATTTGGGCTACCCATAGTGTTTGCGAGAGCAGAACTGGTTAGTATTATTTCCATCTATGATTTTTCTTCTCAAAAAATTTGTTCATGTTGTTGTTTTTTTTTTTACTGAAGTTAAAGCTCTCGTGCACTAAGCAGCTCTTGTAAATAGGCATGTAAGATGCTCACAGAGGAAACAGAGTAACCATTCTTTTGGCAAGGAAAACTAATACTAGAAAGAGAAGCATGGCAGAATGTTGTGATTGCCAATTGCTTCATGTGGTCATGGAATAAACCCTAACAGCCTGTATGCAATGCAGAGAAAATGGGATAGAAAATAGTGTGAGAACTTGACCAAAAGGCAAATAATCAAAGCATCTAGAATGCTTCGAAGGCAATTTGGAATAGGTGGGCTACAGAGACATGACTAAACAATGCCTTTTTGCACTCACTATAAATGATATCGGTGTGATTTTTTAAACCTCCAAGCTGTCATTACTTCTTTTTTGGTATGTGGCTTTTCACTAAAATCCTTTAAAAGATGCCCTTGTTTGTGTGAATTTCAGAGAGCACTACTAAGTCAAAAAACATGGAGTGAACTTTCATAAAACCTCTTTAGGCAAGAAGAGCTCAGATAGTTCGAATGCCTCACACCTTTGACTAATCCACTTACTCTCCTTGGAGAAGATTCACTTTTTTTTGTTGTTACTGGGGTATCTACTGGCATTTTGGAGACCTGTGTCCTTAAATGTCAGCTTAAAACAGTCTTGCAGCATGGTTAGCAAGTATAGTCAGGCTGCAGATGTGTTTAGTGCTGTGGCGTAGCCTCGCTGTGCTATTTGTGGGTGTTACAGCAAAACAGCTGTGCCTGCTGCTGGCACTTGGAACATGGCAGAAGAAACTTGCAGCGCTGCTTGGCTGACTGTGAGCTGGCTGATTTTTGGGGGTAAACCCAGCCTTCTTGGCACAACCACAAATAATGAGATACCACCTTCTTGCATCATGGACCTGTTGCTAAAGTTTGTCTAGACTGTGACATTAAGACGTTCTTGCTTGTCTTGTCAGTATTGAGTTCAAAACGTGTCTAATGGAATTCCCCTTGTTTGCAGATTTACTGGGGCGCGTGTGCACTTGTTCTTACGGGGAATACAGTCATCTTTACCACCATCCTAGGGTTCTTCCTGGTCTTTGGCAGCAACGACGACTTCAGCTGGCAGCAGTGGTGAAAGGAGGAGAACTATCATAGGCATCTTGTCATGCAGTGGTCATCCATACAAATGAGAGAATGGGCAATAAAGAGAAGTAGCATAGCAAGCCTCTCGAGTATTCTAGATGCTCCTTTTCACCTTGTTCGTTCTGAGTGTACTACTGTTGCTGACAGGGTTTCTACTTTTTCATGAAGTGGAGAGATGGTTGATTTCATTTTTACTTATGGTATGTTTTTAGGTGCTCTCTTGGTTTAAAGTTGCATCCTTCTGTTCGGTGTCTATGTGAAACTTTAAATCTGGAACAAGAACATTTAAACATGGTTTCAAAGAAGATTTAAAGGATTTTTTGTTTGGTTTTGTTTTAAGCATTAATACTATGTTGCACCACTGTTGTCAGTTACCAGATCAATAGATTGTTGCTGTTATTCTAGCAGAGGCAAGGCAGGGTGGGGAGTACCAGTTGCAGATTTGTCTTCTGCCCATACCTCAAACTAGGTGATGAATGTTGATAGCCTTCGTTTCAGGAGAAGGCTGAGGAGCAGGTAGAGTTGTTTGAGAGAAGTCCTAAATTTTAACACCACCACCGCTTTTACCTGCTTTGTTATCAATTTGTGTGTGGATGTGACATTCAAATACTCTGTAAATGTATTGATCCTATGACATACAAAACTAAAGTGTATTGTAGGGGAAGGGAGAATGATGTTTAAATTCCATTTAAAAAAAATATATCTTTTGAACTCTTTCTATTTATAAGTATTGTATGGTTTTGAAATTTTATGTCAACTTTTTACCACAAAGATGGTAAAATGTTCATTTACGGAACTACTGATCTGTGTTAATTTGAAGCATACAAAGCTGTTTCCTCCTTCCCCTTTTTAATTTATTTTATACATAGTATATATAACAAAACAGCTTTTCAAATGTAGATTAAAACTTTGTGTTAAACTGGCCTAAGAATGTTTTTTTTGTTTGGGTTTTTTTTCTTCACACAATCCCATTGGGGCATGACTTTTTTGGAAGTCACTGGCTGAACTGATTTCACTGATGGTTTTTAAGTTCTCATGTGCTATTGGTTAATAAGATTTAATGTTATGTCTGTAACTGTAGCTTTTTGTTCTGTAAGACTGCACATGTAGCTTCAGATATTTAAGAATTTTTCTGCATACCTCTCAATTGTCTGGATTTTTCATTTAAAGAAGTCTGCCATTAGACACTGCATCATGAGGCAGTTGAGTGCCAGTTAACCAGGTTTGATTGTACCATGTGCAATGATAAATTTGACCCCATATACTTCTAAACTACTTTTGTCATTCTTTAAACAAAAGTCTAGGAAACTTACTGTGTATAATTAAAAGCTGGCAATTGATTAGGTTTTGCTTAACAGTGGACCAGAATGAAAAAGCACAGAATTGCAGGTCTTGGCTGAAGTATTTATGTGCAGATGTAAACAAAGTATACAGCTTGAATATTTGAAGTCTGATAGCAATGGTAGCTACTTACACGGTATGCTCAAGGAACTGATACCAGAAGGCAAGGGCAGCAGGGGTGTAGCTACCTACACGCGCTGTTTTGTTAAGGTTGTCATCAATTTTATCTGTGCTGGTAGAGGAACAAGTAGGTGCCAAGATCCTAGCGCAGAAGCCAGTCCATAGCAGACTGGCCACCATTAGTGAGCACCAGAACCAGACTGCCTGCAATGGTGATGTTCGGAGGTGTGTAAGGGCTCTAGAATCACTCGTTTCATCACCTTTTTCACTGAGACTTCTGCATCCCTGCCCCCAGGACAACAGATGCTTCGGAAAATCTTCCAAACCAGTGTCTGGATTTACAGTCCTCTGCCGTCCCTGCAAAAGAGGAATGCTTAAAGCTTCTACAAATCTGAATTTGTTACTGGCTCCTTTTCTTGTAGTCGGGAGCTGTTTTGTTTTTCATTCCTGTGCTGCTAAGCCTACTTCTCCATGTGATGCTACTCTTTGGATCACTGGCCATAGAGCTGACCATGTATATGTGTTGGCAGTGCATTTTTTGTATGTTAATTGCATTGCAGCGTTACCTTATTTTGCTTGCACACTGAGAACGTGCAGTATTGCTCTGGTTTACGAGCTACACATTTGAGAGGTATGATCCTTCCATATAATGTGCACTGAGATAGTGATACCATCCTTCTAGAGGGAAAAACTTTGAACGCTAAAACTTTTAAATAGCAATCTTGAGTTCTGTATGTTTAATCAAAAATACTCTAATAAAAGAGTATTTTGTTTAAAGTATTAATTGTTTCCTTCTTTCTTTAATGTGGTTATCAATCCTGTTGAAGAGATGTCACCATGTTACTCAGCAGTCCTTCAGAGTGAGTATTCATGTCGTTTACCTTGGATGACTCTATATGTTCAATTGTCCAGTACTGTACTGGTTGGACTGAGCTGGCTTTGCTGGTTGTACCTCACATCTGCAATTTATCTTCAGTCTCTCAAGTCTAATTTTTGATACATTGGCATTATTATGCAAAGTTACAGCCACCTTCACCCTGTGACATATTTTAAAACCAACAGCCTGTGTAATATATATAATAATTTGTGACATTGCTGAAATTTGAAAACTGATGGCAGCCTGTTAGTAGAAAAATAATGAGAATTGGTGGAAAATTGTTGTATTTTTGTTTTTGTTTTTTTCCTGGGAGGTGCAATCTCCCCCTTCCTACACCCTCTTACTTTGGTTGTAGCTATTGGGGTTTTCAGTTTATTGAAAAAAATGCAGATTAAAACGTTAACAACTTCTTCAGTTGAAACATTTGAACTGAGTAATTTGGCAATAACCAAGCTGCTACAGCTTGCACACCGTTTATTCCATTGGCGAAAACAAGCCAAAACTCGCCATGTCGCCTGTGGAAGTACAAAATTTGAGCGTAATGAAGAAAATCGCTTTGCGTCAGCTCGGCAGGTGGCCCCCCCCTGCCTGCTGTCAGGCGAGAAGGCGGGGATGGCGGTAGTGTGACGGGGCCGGGGGGCTGCGGGCGGGGATAGCGGCGGTGTGAGGGAGCCGGCGGGCTGCGGGCGGGGATGGCGGTGGTGTGAGCGGGGCTGCGGGCGGAGATGATGGCGGTGCGAGGGGCCGGGGCGTGGAGGGNCTGTGGAGCGAGGTGAACCGCTGCGGCCAGAACGGCGACTTCGCCCGCGCGCTCAAGTCCGTTAACAAGAGTGAGTGAGCGAGTGAGTGAGTGAAGGAGGGAGGGAATGCGCGCGTGCCGCCGCCATGTCGGTGTCGATCCCGGCCCTGCCTCCCCTCCGGGCCGCCCCGCCGCCGGGAGAGGCTGCGCGCGGGCCGGGCGCGGGGCCGTGCCCGCCGTCCGTTTCCCGCCGTCCCCCCGGCCGGCGTCCCTCCCTGTGGTCTCTGCCCGAGCGAGTTCGGCCTCGCGCAGGGGAGCGGCTGCGGTGGGGAACGGGCCGGTCTCCGTCGGTAGGCTTCGCGCCGGGCTCCGGGAGCAGGGCCGCGGGCAAAGGGCGCCAGCGGCGCTTCGGCACCTTCCGGAGGTTTTGCTGTGCCAAGGGGAGAGGCAAAGGCTTTCGGTTGCTTCTGGTGCATCGCGTCGCCCGTGCTGCGGGCCGAGCCTTAGGGGTTACTCGTGGGGGTTCCTTCAGTTTGGTCGTGGGAGGAAGGAGGCTCTTCTCCCGGGAGCTGGAGGAGCGGTGTTGTGCGTATGCACCAACTGACTTGGGGGAGAGAACTTGCTCGGGAGAGTCCACAATGAGATGTGTTGTTTCAATAGTTGGGCATCCACAGTAGGATTGCAACATGGCTGAAAGGTCTCCCTTTGCTGTTTGTAGGGAGGAGGAACTCGTCTCCTGTCCCTGCAGATTGGACAGTTGAGATCAGGTGAAAAAAAATCAAATATCAAAACCTCTTTCTTTCCCCTAGTTCTCCCTCACTGGCTTCCATTGGCAGGAAGTATTAGCCTATAAAGTGACTCCCTGTCTAGAGCCGTACTGCTTTTACTTATCAGGTGCTTTTCTTCCTGTATATGCTTTACGTGGTGCTCAGGTTTTGGCACCATGTGCTGTACCTGGAAGAGCAATGCCAGTGAAAGGTTTGTGCAGGTGTGTACGGCTCCTTTGGAGCAAGTCAGGTTAGCACAGTGATCACTTTGGGTAAGTACAGTATTTATACTGTATTCTTCTATGCTGACGTGATCTGTTTTGTGGTCAGAGCCAAAGCAGGCCATGCCAGGACCCTTTTAAATTGATGGGACTGTTCTCTGTGATGTGCTTTTGCAACTGTAACAACATATGGCTCTTATAAAGCCTTAATGCCTCTGATAATAAACATTGTGTTGATGCTGATTTCTCCTCCAGTACTGCAGATCAGCAAAGACGATGTGACTGCACTTCAGTGTAAAGTTGTGTGTCTTATCCAGAATGGGAACTTCAAGGAAGCCCTTGGCGTAATCAACACCCACACTAAAGTGTTAACCAGGTGAGTAGTGTCTTGTTGTACTCTACAAAAGATAAAACTGAAAATCCTCGAGAAGCTGTTGCAGCTTCAGCAAAGGGGAATAATAGGCAGTAAAATAAAGAGCAGGAAGTGCTTGGAGCCATTGGGACTGGGCTTCTCAGTAAAATACCAATTTATTCTGAGTCTACGAGGTGGTCTGAATGAGTTTGAGACAGTCTAACATCATGCTGTTACTGTTGAAAGGATTGTCCCTAATCTCGTTTTTGGCCACCTTCATGAGCTGATTCTGCTTGTTGACGTGATCACTCACCATAGCTGGTACAAGGGAGGAGGACAGATCTCATGGGGACTGAAGGGAGAAGCCCTTCAGTGTCAGTAAGCTGTTAGCTTTGCTTGGCTGTCTCATCGTACTGCTCCTTGGGGTCCTTTTCTAGCCCAAAGGAACTACTTCAGCTTTTGGGGTTGTGCAAGCCCTTTGTCCGTGTTCTCAAAAACAGGACCTTGGAGACAACTTGTGTTTGAGAACAAGTCAAACTTCCCATTTGTGTCATTAATCAGACTCTAATATTCTTCCTAATGAGGTGCTTCTTGTGCAGCAACTAGGATGAAAATTGCCACCCAAGAACTGCCTGGCAGTAGAATTTTTGTATTTCAGATACTGCTCTTGTTAAGGAACTTCCCAGAAAAGTGTTTTGTAGTATCAGAAACATACCCTGATTAAAACATGATTACCATATTCCCAAATTCCTTCCTGGCATGGAAGGGGTTTAATTCAAGATTTTTTAGCTTTTTTTAGTATGTGGTGAGAAGGAGGAGTAATTTCTCTAAATTCAACTAGCTTCAGAGTTCTCCCTATATTTTCTTTAACTTGGCTCTGCAGTGTGTTTGTCTCTGTATCCTGCAGAGCAGGAAAAGTGGTGCTTCTTGCTGTCTTGATATTGCCGTGTCCTGCACTGAGGCTCACTGCTTTGCCTGAATTCTTAATGCCTTTCATTTGTTTTCAGACTTACTTAATACTAACTAGGCTGAGATCATTTTAAATAGGCAAAGAAATAGCTGCTGACAAGTGACACCAATGATGAACTAAGGGAATCACCGATTAATTTTCCTTTGGCTTAAGTGGTAATGCAGGGGTTAGGTAGAACAGTGTGTTCCAGGCTCTGCTTCTTTGCTCATGCTTCCCTGCTGGTGTGAGCTTGCTTTGAAGCCAAATTTAGGTTAACTTCAGCAAGCCATTTTGCTTCAGTTTATCTGCACTGATATTTCAAAATAGGTCAGTGTTACTTTTGGCTTAGTATCAGACTATAAGAAGGACTGTGTTTTATACCAGTTCCTTTATTTTCCCGAGTCGACCGTCTTTCAAAGTTTTCAGTAATCATCTTTTTTTTGTAATGATATGCCTTCTCCTTCAGAGAAAAGAGTCATGTAATTAAGTTTGGTATTGTTTTACCTTTAAGCATTCGATTTGTGTAATCAGTAGGAGGCAGGGTGGGGATTTGAAATGTGAAATGTGCCTAGAATCACCAGGAAAAAAGGAACCTTCTCTTTTAGGTGAAGTTTTGATATTCCTTCTCTGTTGAACACAAGGTAGATTTAAGATATTTTCAGCGCTCAACAGATAAATAATTCAGTAATTTGGGATCACGTGCTTGCCTCTGGCATTTGGCTTTTTGGGAATGTAGCAGTCTGACTAATTTGGGCTGCTTAAAGATGTGTGTTCAGATGGGTGAATGCTGTTGAATGTAGAGTACAGTGTGTGCTGTCAGCCTGTGTCTTGTCCTTGCAGTGACGTTATTGCCTTTGAGAAGGCCTACTGTGAATACAGGTTGAATCGTATTGAAAATGCTCTCAAGACCATTCAGAGTGCCAGTCAGCAGACAGACAAACTGAAGGAGCTTTATGGACAAGTGGTAATTACAAGCTTTTCTTCTGATGGGAGTTTCATATGCTGCGTGCCTTGTCCCTCCTCCAATGCAGGGCAAGTGTGGGATCAGAATTTCCTTCTCTGTCTTGAGAGCTATACCTCTCCCGACCTTTAACTGTTCCAACTTCTGTGGAGCTTCAGTCACCTGTTTCTGGAGGCAGAGTTGTCATCTTATTGCCGCTGAACCAAAGCAATACATTTACGACTCCCTTTCCTGGTTCTGGCCTGTTAGCAGCCATCTGGCCTAGGGGATGGAAGATGAAAGAGAGAATTATTTGTGGTTGAGCCATCTGTTTGCATTAGATACCTCTCTGGGAATGGTTTCTGGGACCTGACACATCAGGCGTTAGAAATGAGACTGAAAAGAAGTTGTGTTTCTTCTCTGTTTTTTCCCTGGTTGATAGAACAGTTTTGTCTTCTGTCAGCTGTATAAAAGACCATTCGTTTAGTCCCTCTCATAGAGAGGCGATCTAATCTGGAAAAAGGTTGTTTGAGGGCAAAACTATGTAAACTGCTACTTTTAAAGAAGCTGTTTTAGAAGTAAGAACTGTGCCGTTTGTGTATCTGCTGTCACTGCTTGAGTCCTCACAAATGTAAACTGTAGGTAGAGTTTACCATTAAAGGTAGATGCAAATGTTAATAATGTTCAGCTTAGAACATAGGATGCTCTGCTGCTGCCAGTCCATGTGGAGGGAGGGAGGAAGGAAGTAGCTGTAGTTACTGGCACACAGAGCAGGGAAATACTATTCTGAAGGCTAATCCCTTCCCCTTCTCAGTTGTACAGGTTGGAGCGTTATGATGATTGTCTGGCTGCATACAGGGATCTCATCCGCAACTCCCAGGATGAATATGAGGAAGAAAGAAAAACCAACCTCTCTGCTGTTGTGGCAGCACAAAGCACATGGGAGAAGGTCATGCCAGTAAGTAAGTGCATGTGTGTATGCATGTAAGAGTGAGAGCCAAGGAATAAAGGATATGGAATCATAGATATTCAACAGGCTAGAAATGTGTTCCCATCTCTTAATGACTTCTGAATGTACTGAATATCACCTAGGGGTTTGTCCTGTATGGAAGAATAAATGCTGTTGTTGTTCATGAGTTATACTTCATCTTTGGTCTCTAGGAGACTCATATTAGTAGATGTCACAGCAGAGCAGGTAGTACATCTCTCTGAGCCTGCATTAGGCAGAACACATATGATGAGTAGTACACTGCTCTGTCTCTTTACCCTCTTGCCCAGAGTAAAGCTAACTGCCTGGATCACCCAGCCCTACTTGGGAGTATTTTTGTTAATGCACAGTGATTTGCACAGTGATTGTAATCTAATTTTTTCAGAAATCTTTGTCCTTGAGGGTGTGCACAGCAGCTCACCTTGTTGTTGAGTGCTGTGGGTTCACCTTCTAGTTCTCTAGAGTAGTGGTTCTTACCTGCCCTCTTTCAGCAGCCTGAGTGGTCCCGAAGTTCAGGCTGGAGTTTTGTTGTTGCCTTTATGCTGTCCGTGACTTTGTTGTGTAGTGTGAGGTGAAAGTCCTCTGCACTATAACTTTCTTGCCAAGTGCGTGCCCTTTTAAAATTGCCTCTAAATTTACTTTGCAAAGAATAGATTGAATGTACCTGAAAACTATAGTTTGTGTCAGTTGCCTGTCAAATCTGTACAGATGGGTCGGTGTTTACACAATGTTGCATTTGCTTTTCATGCTAGGAGGATTTGGGCCTTCGAGAAGCTACCTACGAGCTGTGTTATAACAGTGCCTGTGCATTGATTGGGCAAGGAAAGCTGAATGAAGCAATGAAAAAACTACAGAAAGCAGAAGGTAAAAACATGGTGAGGTGAGAGGGAAGCTTTGTGTGACAAAAGTAGTTACTTGTTCTCTGTAGACATGCTTAATCAGAGAGAAAGTTTTTGAAAATTTAAAAACTGACCAGCATCAGGATTTATTGTGAGTTTCCAGATGGTTCCTGACAGAACTGGTGTTTTGTAGAAGTGTTCATCTGCAGCAAGTTTTCCAGAGCCAGGTGGTGTGTACTACTATCTTCTGGCTCTCTTACAGCCCCCTGATTGGTGTTCAATGCCTTTGAGTAGTTTTTTTAAATTGAAAGTAGACATAAATGTTATCTTTTCTCATAAGCATGAGATGTTTCATCTATTCTGACTCCTGGTTTTGTTAGTTTTTGTATATACATTAAAATGTACTATAAAAATAAAGATACTTCATGGTCTGAATCAGGTATGAAATTAGTGTAAGCCAATAAATGAGCTTTTTTTTTTTATATGAGGTAGAAGGGAGATTTTGTGTGTGTTCAAAAAAAAAAAAGGCTGTGGGGGAGAGTTAGGAAGAATGAGTTTTGTTCTGATCTAATTGCTTTAAGATAATTAGGTCAGTTCTGTCCTGATTTTGATGATAGAATAGCAGCTCTCCCATGCATCTGATTTAGAAGACAGGTGTAATTTGAGCTTATGTGCTGTGATAGTCCTTTGGAGAGCAAAACAAGTGATGTTCTGGTGAAGTATACGAGAAAGTTAAGAAGTGATTGATATGTGTACTGAAAACCGATGGAATTGCTGCACAGTAAAGGGTGATGTAATCTGAATATTGCAGGCTTGCAGCACTTAAAATAAGTCCCGAGATGATCAGCAGTTGCAACTGAGTGATCCCTATGGAAAAGATTAGGAGCTAGGTTTAAGGAACTTTGCTAAGGAGAGAAAATGAATGTGTGACTCTGCTTTCAGGAGGCAGCTCTGAGAGGGACAGTATCTCCTGTGCATTTGATATTTCTTCTACATCATCTAGTCTTCTCCCTCATGCTCAGTGCCATCTATCATCAGATTTGTAGTCTGATGTGCCCTTGTAATGCTGCAGAAGTTTCTTGGGTACATGAAAAAAGTGTGTGTTCCCCCATGCTTTTACACAATTTTTTCTCCTAAAGCCTTCTAAATTGTGTTCTTCAATTTTATTTTTCCTTCTAGAGCTGTGCCGCCAGTCGCTGTCAGAAGACTCTGTAAGTTCTTGATGTTGTTCTGGAAAGTGTTTGCTTTGCACCAGCATGAGCGAGGATGCAGTCACTAAGCGTCCTGCTGATAGCCAGAGGAGAGCCAAAGCTGCTGTGCAAGCAAGACTTGCCACTGCTGCTGGTACCTGCCTGTGAGGCTGGGGCAGCAGGCACGGGTGTTGCAGAAGGGTAGCTAACCCTGCAGGCTGTTGGCTGGTGTGCTCCTTGCGCAGTTGCCTACGCTGGTGCAGGCAGGATGGGTACAGGTGATACAGAAAATTTCCGTTGAGAGAAACTTGCTTAGTCAAGGAGTTTAAAAGAGAAACTAGATAACAGTTACAATAGCTAAGCCATCTACAGGTATAGAAATGACTAACCTCAGCATTTGTATAGAAACAATTGTCTTGGTCTGAGGACCAGATGCCTCTGGTTAGATAAACTGCTATTTCCTCTTCTGTAAGCCGAGGAAACAAGGAGCATGCCCAGGAGGGATAAAGGTCAACTAAGCAGACTGAGATAAGGATGAAGTAAACAACCACAGGATGAAGTAAAGACCACTAGAGTGGTCGATGACACCAACTTCAGAGCCCTAGATGGTGGCAGAAACCAAGAAATCCTAAACTGATACAAGGGCAGAGATATTACAATGACTTTAAGGAAAGGGGTTGGGCATTTCATGAATGTGTATAATTTTAAAGCATAAAAGCATGTGGCTTTGGGTCAACAGGTGGGAACCCTTATGGAGGAAAATCCCCAGGGTGACCCCAGCGCTGAATAAATATACCTACTTTACAGTCTTACAGATTGTAGAGTCTTTGTTCCGCAAGTCACGGGTTGTCTGAAACCTCCCTGTGACCCTCCCCTGCTATGAATGAACATGCCGAGTGGGTGGTGAGGAACATAGGAAATTTGTAATCACTGTCATTGGTTCAAGCAGAGGGGCAGAGTCAGCGCGCAAGTTAAGGGTATCTTCAGATTCTTGCAAGAGCAGATGAAGCTTTTTTCTCTCCTGATTTAACCCAGCTATGCTTGTATTTGTGCTCTGACTACAACCTTCACCTGTAGTAGCTGGGGAGCTTTGCTTCTAATACTGCCCAAGAGAGCTCAGATATTAGCCAGCAGAATGCTGAAGCCAGGGGAAAGAGAGGTGAGGTGGCAGCTTTTTTTCCTTTTTCCTTGATTTTCCTTCAGGATGTGACAGAGGAAGACATTGAGGCTGAACTGGCCATTATCCACGGTCAGATGGCTTATATCATGCAACTGCAGGGTCGTACAGAGGATGCTCTACAGCTCTACAATCAAATAATCAAGTTGAAGTAAGGGCTTTTCTAAAATGCTCAGTCTTCCATCTGTAGAGAGACCACTGTTTAATAACAATGTACTTTCTGCTTTTCTTATCTGCAGGCCAACAGATGTAGGACTGCTTGCTGTCATTGCCAATAACATCATCACAATTAACAAGGTATAGAATTACCTAATGAACAAGGTATAGAATTACCTTGCCACTTTCATTGTGGTCCTTCCTGGTGATTACTCAGCCTGCTTCTCTGCTTTCATGCAGAGAAGAGGGATAATCAGGAAAGACTTTTTCCTAAACAGTAGTTCAATCACAGACCCAGACACCTTTTCTTCCTCAAGGAATGTAGTGAAATCTTCTCATGATGTGTGATTTCCCCAGGACCAAAATGTCTTTGACTCAAAGAAAAAGGTGAAACTGACCAATGCAGAAGGTGTTGAGCACAAACTCTCCAAGAAGCAGCTCCAGGCTATTGAATTCAACAAAGCTTTGCTGGCAATGTACACTAACCAGGTAGGGGAAACTGATCTGCAGTAAGCAGCTATGGATTTACTCCACAGGAGTTTGACTAGGCAGAAATGGATATGCAGCTGTTCTATGTTGGAAGATGAGACCACTTGGTTTAGGCACATAAGTGAAGAGAAAAAAATTCATCCCTAAGAGGACAGCCAGTTGTGTAGTGATATGAGTGTTGCTGTAGGGAGGAAGGGGTGGAGATGACTCGAAGACAAGAAAGGGTGTGGGAGGTTCTTAGATGCATCTGAATTGCTACCAAGAGCACTCGTTCTTGGTTCTGTGTGCCCATTTCAGGGAAGCCATCGCTAGCATCTCTTCTTAGGTACAACAGCTGTGTTGGCCCTGTGTTAGGTGCTTGCAGAGGTTGAGAAAAGTGTATTGTCTCTTCCCGCTTCTCAGGCGGATCAGTGCCGCAAGCTGTCAGCAAGCCTGCAGTCGCAGAGCCCTGAGCATCTGCTGCCTGTACTTATCCAGGCAGCCCAGCTGTGTCGTGAGAAGCAACATGCAAAGGCTGTAGGGCTTCTGCAGGTAGGTTAAGTGAAAGTATTCCTTTGGCCGAGCTCCATTTAAATTTGTGCTTTGTGTTCTCCTATGCTGTTTCCCTTAGCTTGTTCTGCCTGGTTTAAATTTCCAGGGGTATCTGACTGCTGATTTTGTTTTGATGTAATGCTGCTGGAAAGCATTTACGCCCAACTGAATGATGCTGCTTCTAAAGGGAAATAGTTCCCGTGCACTTCTGTTTTCTACACATAGGAAGCTGTAGTAGACTTCTAGAGTAAGCAGTGGGCTCTGCTGCTCTGCTTACAAGCAGTTTGCAACAGGCTCCTTTTGGGAGGGAGTGAACGGCCTGGGATGGAAATCTGAGAGGGTGATGGGCCATTGGCATGCTTTGGAGCCCTCCCCTGCTGTGTGCTGAAGCCTGCCTGTGCTGGAAATCTTGCTTTGCTCTTGCCAGCTTGCTGTGGCTGAGCATGAGATACGATTCATCAGAGCAGCAGCCTGGTTGGTGCCCACACACACATTGAATTGTTCTTTATTCTGACTCTCAGGACTTTGCAGACCAGCACCCTGCCAATGCAGCTGAGATCAAGCTGACGATGGCCCAGCTAAAAATTGCTCAAGGTATCCAGTGTCCTCCTTTATTGGGAAGTGTCTGCACATGATAATGGTACAAGGAGTGAGAAAAACAGGCTTTAGGGTAATCTTTGCTGCAGTCACTGTTGTGGCAGGGGTGCAGAGCAGAGATGCTTTCAGTTGGATATTCTATATATATATGGCTATGGCAGGAGAATGCTTATAGCTTGATGTCCAGGTGTTCAGGCCCCACAGATCCCTGGCAGAGATGCCTGCACTATAGGGCTGAATCTGTTCTGGGGCAGGAGGGTCTTGGGAACAGCGTGGGGCTCCCTGATGCTACTACCATTCCTGTATGCAGACAGCACAGAGTTGCTCCTGGAAGGGAAGAACACACTTGTAAAAGCTTACTCCTGAGCCTTTGTAGGATGTGGCAAGGGCTCTTTTGTGTAGAGACCTATCCTTTATTCCTTTGAAGTGGGGAATTCTGAGAAGGAAATTGTTTATCTTTGGCTGGAACTTCATAGGCAGGGTGAAGTGTTACCATGCCACTCAGAGTGTGTTCTTCCCTGTCTCTCTTCTAGGCAGTGTCACCAAAGCCTGCATGATCCTGAGGAGTATAGAAGAACTGCAGCACAAGCCTGGTATGGTAAGCAAAACTCAGTCTAAACTGTGTGAGGTTTTTCCCCTGTAGCACAGCTTTGTACTGCCTGCTCCCTGTTGCCTCTTCCCTGTGGTTTTCACTTGACCTGAGTGTCTGCAGGGAATTTTAGCCCATCTTCCTTGTCTTGGACAAAGGTGGGATTATAACTTTAATTAGGTGGTCTGAACTTAGCCGCAGAAGTACTCTGCCTGTCAGCAGAGATGCTCTCTGCCTGTGTTCCCACTCTTGTTATCCCTCAGACCTGCGTGTTGCCTGGATTTAGTTGCATAACATGACTGGAGCAGCTGCTTCCCTGGTACGTACTGTTGGGAAGTTTTTGAAGCAGTTTTAGGACAACTTTAGGCATCGGGGAGAAAGTGCCATGTGTTCCATCCCCAGAGCATCACCCTGGTCTGCACACATACTCACATCTGGTATTCAGAAAAGCCTGATGACCTTGAAAACGCGCAAGTGTACAGCATAAGCATCTTGAGCCATGGCTGACAGTTGTAGCTCTGTTACAGTTGCAAAGTGCAATGACCAAAGTAATTTATGAGGGCAGCCAGTAATACCAGCTCCTTGTCCTGGGTCACCTCTAATTGAATTAGACTGGGGTGTAGACAAACAGGTGATGTCTGTATCATCTTTTCAGTGCTGAGTTCTTTTTCAAGGCTCTTGGGATAGAGAATAAAGGAAGAAAAAGGGTTTCTAATGAAACTATTCAGGGCAAGCAAAGGAAGTGCCAAGACAAGAAGGTTCTTTTGCAGTCTTAAGCTTGTACTGTAAGAGAAGTATTGGTGGGGACATTTCTTTGGAAAGGACCTGGGTGGGAAGGTCTAGCCTGGGTGTCCTGCCTGTAACCACAGCAGGTTTTCAGGGACAGAGCAGAAAGCTCACGTTGACTATGCTTTTAGGAAATCCTGTCATTTAACTGCTGACTTTCTGGCTATAGACAACTTGTGTGAAGATCTTCTATAAGCTGCTCTTGAATGTTTGCAGGTATCTGCGTTGGTGACAATGTACAGTCATGAAGAGGACATTGACAGTGCAATCGAGGTCTTCACGCAGGCTATCCAGTGGTATCAGCAATTCCAGGCAAGTCAAACCAGAGGAGCTAATGTGCAAGGATTTGTCTCAGTCTTTTCTAGCTAGTCCAGCTCAGCTTTTCCTGTTAATGCATAGCCCCAGCAGCTGATCCAGTTGGGGTTTTGGAGACCTGTGAGCTCCTGTTTTGTGAGCGTTCATCTTGTCACTGTTTCATTGGTTTAGGTGTGTTGCAAACAGGGAGCAACACCTTTTGTCAGATTAGGAGAGTGGCAGCAATGGGTGCCCAAATGTAGCAATCAGGCTGTCTCCCTGATTGGAAAGCGCTGTGGAGCAGCAAGCTGCCTCGTCCCATGCAGTTCTGCCTCACATCCTAGACTGCAAAAGTGGTCTATTTTCTGTGTGACAGGGTGCTAATTCAGTTCTCCTTGGCCAGATCTCAGGGGCATTAAAGCCAGCTAGAGCTGGGCTCCTTGCTGTGATAATGAGGAACTAATTATGGTTACTGTGTCTTTCAGCCAAAGTCTCCTGTCCATTTGTCACTGATAAGGGAAGCTGCCAACTTCAAGCTAAAGCACGGCAGGAAGAAGGAAGCAATCAGCGACTTGGAGGAGCTCTGGAAGTGAGTTGGGTGGTTGCTGAACAGGAGGTCTCCACCCAGAGACCTCTGTAAGCTGTCTGGTGCCAGGCAGTGTTTGGCAATGTTGGTTGACTGGTAGCCATCCTTTAGAGTTGCTTTTGCACAGGGGCTCCAATGCAAAGCCATATTTTGGAAGGTGGGGAAATAATTCGATCTAAAGCTGATGTTTACTTGAAAACCTGGTTGACTTATCCCAGAGGCCTCTTATGTGTGGTGAAAGTTATTCTGGGTACTGGGATGCATTTTTTCTAGTGCTGCATAAACCATGGATGTCTAGGTTTTAGTTTTTATTCTGCCCTTGATGGCATTTTCTGGGGGTACTGCTAACTTGCCTTTGCTACTGGGACATGAGGGATTTTAATCTTTCATTGCCTGCTTAATGATGCTCTGGAGATGTCTGCACTTCCCTTTGTCCCCACCAGTGATTTTTGGTGATGTACTCTGGAGCAGACCACAGACTGACATGCCTTTCCCCACAGATAGCAGCTATGCTGCAGCAGCAAGCACTACTTGGTGAATACCAGGCTTTGGGATGAATGTGTACCTTGGTAACTTGGTCTTTTTCTTTTTTTTTTTTTTACCCAACAAAGGCAAAACCCAAAAGATGTACATACTCTGGCACAACTCATCTCTGCCTACTCCCTGGTGGACCCCGAAAAAGCTAAAGTGTATCCTTTTAATGGTAGTATCAGAGCAAAAAAAGAGGTGTTTGGGCATTGCTCCCTTGGATTTCATCTGTGCAGAATTCAGACCCACCCTCACCTGAAGAAAGGCACATAACTTCTCCAGAACAGCTACATATCCAGGTCAAGTTGTCGGGAGCTATATTATTTTCCTAATTGGTTTGATTACTATGGGATCCCAGGACCCTTTTGTGTCTGGCCTCCTTCTCTCTAAGAATTAATAACTTAAGCCTAGGTGGAACCAAAAATAAGAGCTGCTGGAATATTAAACCTGTGGTAGTAATGCAGGACTGTGCCTGATAAAATATGGCTAAGCTCTCACTGACCCAAAATCAGATTCACATACTGCATTTGCCACCCTGAGCAGCTTTCACAGAAGTTGCTGCTCTTGTCTTCATATCAAAGAAGGGGAAAATGAGGCAAATGGTGATTAAGCACCTCATCCCAGCTTGTGTAGGAAGCTGGTGAGAGAGCCAGAACTAGCCCCGTAGGCCTGCCTGGTGTCTGCATTGCTAACAGGCTGAATTTGTTCAAGCTGGAGTTGCCCATTGCTATCTGGACAAATGTGTGTGTTTATCATTTTGCTTGCCAGTTTGTATCCCTGAACTTGTCCCCCGCAGTCTTAGCAAACACTTGCCTTCCTCAGACACCATGTCACTGAAAGTAGACGTAGATGCGCTGGAGAACTCCCATGGAGCAACCTATGTTCGGAAGAAAGCTGGGAAGCTCACTGGAGACAACCAACAGAAGGAGCAAGGGTAAAGCGGGCTGCTGTAGCTCTGATGCTGTCATGCTTTGGGGTAGCATAAGAACCACAGTACTACAGCAGTAGGGGCATTGCTGTAGAAGACAGGCTGGTGGAAAGGAAGCCTGTTTAACTGCAAGGAGCTTCAGATAGCAGCAGACCACGTCTTGAGAGAGATGGGAATGGTTTAGCTTCTTCCAGAGCTAGTTTTTAATTGACTTGTGTGCTGTGTCATAGTGACTGCTTCTCTTCTTGCTTTTCAGACAAGGGGATGTGAAGAAGAAGAAGAAAAAAAAGAAGGGTAAGTTGCATTTTCTTGCTGTTGACATGGCACAGCTCTGGCGTTTGTCAGATTGTTTCTTCAAATAGCCAGTCTTCAGCTCCCTGGAAGCTGGAGCCTGTTCCTGTAACTGGGTCCCTGTGAACCCAGATCTTCATGATAGCTTGTTTGGATGGGGCATCTTTCTACAGAAGTGAGAGCAACATCCTGATAGGAAAATGTGGGTTGCTGGGCACTTTGTACTTCCTGGCTGCTGACATCCCATGCATATCCCTTGGTGATGCCTGTCTGGTGTGTTGACCCCAATCTCATTTCTGTCCCTGGATGTTCTGCAGGAAAGTTGCCTAAGAACTATGACCCCAAAGTGACGCCTGACCCTGAGCGGTGGCTTCCAATGCGAGAGCGTTCCTACTACCGTGGACGGAAGAAGGGCAAGAAGAAGGATCAGGTTGGCAAGGGGACTCAGGGTTCAACCACGGCTGGCTCCTCTGAACTGTAAGTACTTGTTTTGCAGAGCTTGATGTGGGGAATGTGGGGAGCTTGATGTGGGGAATCACTCTTGGGCTGCTGGGAGGGGCTGAGTTTGTGCTGCATGAGTTTGTGCTGCCTTTCTGTGGCTGTCACCATGCTGACCATGGGTAGCACAAGTGAAGCTGTGCTACTTGAACCTTCTAACAGTTGCTCTTCCCAAAGATCTTTATAGGTTTCTGATAACCAAGATGATATGATAGGCATACTTGAAGGTGCCAAGGCGCAAATGAAGTTCCCATAGTTTTTTAATATGCTTTCCTTGGCTTTGACAATGGGATGAATTTTGTGTGCTTTCTCTCAAGCTATTTGCTTTTAAGTCTTTTGGCAGCTGGAGAACCATTAGCTGTGATTTAGGAAAACACTCTGCTTCCTTCTGAGTTGACACTGATTATTTGCTCTGGAATCAGGGTTCACCATTGTGTATGAGGCCTGACAGTAAGATGGTGACTTACTAGCACCTGAGAGAAGGAAGTACTTCTAAAATAATAGCAATGCAGAGAATTGCCAGTGCTGTCTGATGGTTTCTCTTTATACAGCTGTCTCAAAACAGAGACATGAAAAGCCTTTTGTGGCACTTTTGGCTTGGGCAGTGTTTGCAAGGAGAGCTGGCACAAAGATGCCTTTGTTGTCAAGGAGAAAGATGTTGAGTTAGCACCATTTGAGCGTGGGGTCCTGAAAGGCCTCTTGTGTTGCATGAACTGCCACCTGTGTATGCAAAAGTTAGCCTTGCTTTTTGTTGTTGGGGGCTTAAACTATCTAGTGAACATCAGTTAGAAGGTGATTGCCTGCCCTTTGAGTCATGTTCCTGTCATCCATCAGCCTTTCTGTGTGTGTTGAAGCTTATTTAAGATCTCCTTGCATGAGTGCCCTCCCACACATAGTGCTTCGTGATGCTGTTGTATGGGGCAGCTGCTGTTTTTCGCTGTCAGCTTTCTGCAGTAGTGCCACATCTTGCAGGTGGTTGTGGATCCACGTGGTATCTCTTTCTCTCATCTTCCCTGCAGGGATGCCAGTAGGACTGCCAGCAGCCCACCTACCTCCCCTCGGCCTGGCAGCGCTGCAGCTGTGTCGGCCACCAGTAATGTCATCCCTCCCAGGCACCAAAAACCTGCTGGTGCCCCAGCCACCAAGAAGAAACAGCAGCAGAAGAAGAAGAAGGGGGCAAAAGGAGGGTGGTAAAAGCAAGCTGTGTAACCTCCCTCCCTCAGTGGGTGATGCTGGTTGCAGAATAAAGGTCAAAAGCAAGTGCTGGCAAAAGACTCTTGGCATCCGGATCTCTGTCCTGCTTATCAGTGCTTTGGAGGGAGGTGGGCATGATGTGTCTGCTCACCAACTTGCCCCCAGTGTCCTCACATTTGCCCACACTGTGTCTTAAGGTGTTGCTGTCAAACTCAGATGCATCCCCTAAGAAGAAATCTGTCCACATTGCCAAACATTTAAGATGTGGAATAGTCAAGAACTCCTTGAAATGTAGATTTGTTTCTCCTGCATTTTAGTTAAGGGCTTGAACAGATTTATCTGACAGTGACTGTGTGAAGCAAGCACTGTCTTCCGTGTCTCATCCCAGTCAGTCATTGACCACCAAACAGCACAGGCACAAAGGGTCTTGGTAAACAGCACATGGCCTAGATTATACAGGAGAAGATAATCTGCAGAGGGGAACAAGGCTGTTAGGATAAAACATGGTGAAGTGTGGCAGCTGCCTCTGTCTCTGCAAGCCAGCTGCCTTGCTCTAGTGGGCTTGACAAAACAAGAGCAAGCTAACATAAAGTGGCTGGTTGGGGTGCTGGACTGTGTTGGAGAAGCCTTCTGCTTCTCAGGTGGAAGCTGGTGGTGAGATGGAAGATGTGTCTGCTCTCCCAGCACCCTACAGATAACCCCCCAGAATCTCCTGAAACTGGTTTGGTCTGAATGTAGCAAAAACATTTTTCCACACATGGACTTTCAGTGGGTAGAAATAGCACTTCAGGGAGAGCTGTCAGATGTCAGCCCAAAAGCAAAGGCATGTGTCTGAAAGAATTTAAAGCAAAGGCCTGAAGAGGCAGGGTGCAAGGAAAATGTTTGGCTTAAAAAAACCTCCAAGCCCTCATGGAGCAAAAGTCTACCAAGTAGAATCCAGTTTTTGTTACCTTGACTGTACACTGAGAGCATCTGGAAAGGGGGGTGAGTGTGTGTGGTTCTCCCAGTAAGAAGGAATAACAGAGCATAGAGAAAACAGCTGTATGAATGGCTGGCAGAGTCTCTGGCTGTCTAGGGAGTGCTGAATAGAAAGGATTGTTCGAAAGGGCTTGCCTAGGTGATGTGCCTCCTCTCAGCCAGCACCTGGGGACTACAGGAGAGAGCACAATCCTGCAGCAACCAGTTTCTGGAAGCTGCAGAGAGGAGATACTGGAGGAGAACGCAACTCCCTTCTCCGGGCGTTTTCTCTGGTCAAACCCGTCTGAAACGCTGCCCAGATGGAAAAGCTGACTTGCGGCACTTGCTGGAGTCCTGATCAGGCTGCCCGGACGGTGCCTGGGCCGCCTCCCCGGGAGACGGGTGTCGGGTAGAAGCAAGCTGGGGGCTGATCCCACGGCGGAGGGGAGAGGGCGGCAGCAGCAGCAGCCGCCGTGGGGGAGCCCTACCCTTCTGTAACGGCGAAACGCCACCTGCCGCTGGGATCCCGGCGAAGGGGAGGGAGCCGTNGCCCGCCCGCCCTGCCGCCGCTGCCGTTGCGGCCGCCGCCACCGATCAGGTACTGGGGCTGGGTCGGGGCAGCGGGCAAGGCCGCTGGGTCGGGGAGCGCCAGCGGGGCCATACGGGGCCTTTGGCGGGGCTGCACTGCACCTGCCCGCCTCGGTACCACGGGGCCCTGCCGCTCCCCGGCGGCCTCAGCAGCGCGGCCGGGCCCGAGGCCGCGGCGGGGCGGGCAAGCTGAGGCCTCTCTCCGCTTTCCTTCCCAGCAGCGGGCGGTCTGGCCGGGGCCGGCGGGTGTCCCTGGCTTCCCATCGCCTTGCCTGCACTATGGTTAGGAGCCCAACCACCATCTTCCCCCTCTTCACCATCAAGTGGCTTTTGCTGTTCCCTCCAGACCCCTTGTTACGCCTCCTGTTTCCCCTTAGTCCTGCTAAGCTTCGCATATGCCCCGGCTGTCTGGGTAAGTGCACTGCTCCTCGCTTTGCAGGGTAAAGGACACAGCAAGCAGATACTGGTGCTGGGCCTGGATGGAGCTGGGAAGACCAGTGTTCTCCACTCCCTGGCAACTAACCATGTCAAGCGCAGCGTGGCTCCCACCGAGGGCTTCAATGCCATCTGCATCAACACCGAAGAGGCCCAGATGGAGTTCCTGGAGAGTGAGTGAACCTGTTCTAGTATAGAATATAAAATGTTCTCCCCTGTCCTAGGGATCAGGCCCATATTTTAGAACCACGTTTCCTCGTGCCTGCTCTGATAACATGAAGTTGTGATTATTTTCTCCTTGGGGATTCTGCTTTCCCACCCTGCTTCTTGAAGGAGAAGATACACTGGGGTTAGAGGATGTGTTGTTTCAGCCCTGGCCACCAGGGAGTTCTGCTCCCAGAGAGAGAATGGTAACAAGCCTGATTGTGTGAAACCAGTCCAAAGCAGAGATATCCCCCATAAGTCCTGTTTTGTAGTCCATAGCCATTGTGTGTTGTACAACTTCCCCTTGGTGCTTACGCCTAGCAAAGGACAAGAGCAGAAGAGGAATAAGGTGAAAGAACAGAGGAGGAAGAGAAAAGCTTTGTATACTTTTTGTTCAAAAGCCTCACAAGTAGTGTTTTCTAGTCTTTAACGGCTTTTGAATGTCTGTAGGTTTTAGCTACACTTTCTGTGTTGTCCTTAGCACTGATTTTTGGGTATTGTCTGAGCTTGCAGAGAGCATCTACTGTGATGCTTTTGGGATGTCACAGCTGTTCTAGGTGCAGCTAGCTGATGGGAAAGGTACAGGCCCTGGAGTCAGGTCAGTCCCTGGTACAGAGAGACTGACAGCCTGGCCTCGTTAGTGTCTGCCTTCTGTGGAGGCAGAAGCTGCCTTTTGCTTCCTGCTGTTTCTGCACTGTGCTGTACCAGTGCTCAGCTGGCTCACTTGGCAGATAGCCCATAGATGTCTCCATACCTTTGTCAGCAGGCTAGAAGGAATTGTGCTATTCCCGGGTAAGTCTCTGGGATGTGAGGATGAGGCTGCTAAGGCAGGTTACATTCCCCGTCCTACTACCATAGGAGTGTCTGCCATGTTTTAAGGAAATAGTCTCTCCAGAGATGCTTGTAGTCTGTGCCCCTCTCCTAGTAGGTATGAGGCACCTGTGTCTTCCACTGGGAGGTACTTTGCGTAGCTGAGCCCAGAGAAACCCACACTATCTCTGCTCCTGCCCAAGGATGGCCTGGGACCAGCACTGTGCACCCCACAGCAAAACCTGTTGTTTCTGAGTCGTCCTTCCCTCTCTGGTCCAGGTTGGTAGTGACTGAGATGTGATGGCTGCGATCTGACCCATGGGAAATGAAATGTCTCAGGCCAGTTTCAGCCAGGTAAATCTGTGCATGGCTCTCTAATCTGGTTACTTATCCAGTCTGTACCATCGCCTAGTCCTGGGGTTAGCAGCCTATGCTGTGATCACATGGCACAAGATGATCAGCAGACAGCAGGGTTTTTATTTTGCTGGTTTAGATAGAAAACTTATTTTTCTTTGTACCACCGTATGGTTAAGTGGGTGGTATCTTGCCTCTGCAAAAGATAGGAGCTCCTGGCTTCTGAGTTCCTACTGGTTTGGGGAAACAAAAATTGTTCTCTGTGAGGTTGCTGACCCCTGGGTTATGCTATGCATGAATGCATTTAACAGAGGGACTGGTGGTGAGCCCCCAAAATGTCACAGTACAGAATCAAAGGCATCTGTCCCAAGCCTGGTGCTGGGACAGTCACAGCCCTTTGTCTCCTTTCCACAGTGGCAGACTTGTAGTTCTGCCTGCAGGTATTCGGGGCTCTTGAAGAAGGGGCAGGCATGCCCTAGTGTTCCTTCCCTTTCTGCACTCTTGAAACTACTGAATCATTTTGAATTCAGTGAAAGTAAAATTGCTTGGAAACAGAAGTCACTCAGGGCAGTAAAAGATGGCTGACTAGCAAGTTGGTTTTGAAAAGAGCTCCTGTATAAGGCAGGAGACAATTAGAAGAAACCCCAGATGTGTTGCTTTGAAAACTTACTACTTTTGAAAGACTCACACATGCCTTTTGAACACCTCAGTACTCTTGAGCAACTGGCTCTGCAGTATATTTAGGAGAAGACCTGGAGAGCTGAAAACACATCTGAAATACATAATATACTGTTAGCTATGTCTGCTCCTATTAAATTCAGCAAACTACTGAATTCTTTTTGTCCCCAGATGGGAGCAATAGTCTCGAGCAATTTGCTGCGTAGTTTTTTCACCACAGAATTGTTATAAGGCCTGGTCTTGAAGGTGGACACTTTTCCTCTGTATCTATCGGAGAAGAGTTCAGGTAGAAATGTATCCTCTACAAAGATTTCTCCCAAGGATTGCTTGAAGAGTCTGTTGGGGATTGATTTTTCTCTCTTCCTAAGCACCTCTGGGTATTGACAGTATGAAAGCTGTGGGAGTGTTGAACTGGTCCCTGGTATCATACAAATCTGATGACAAGCCCTCCCCGCCTCAGAGCTAATTTTCTTTGGAAATTGTGGGCCTGCTTTGTCTTAAGATGAGATGGGCATGTAGAGGTGCACGGGGACACTCTCACATGGAATTTAAGGACACAGAACCTCTTAGTGCTCTCCCTACTTGTTTGAGAGCAAGAACCAATAATGCTGAAAGCAACCATAAAGAAATTGAACCCAGAATCATCTCAGAATAAGAGCTTTTTTTTTTTTTTCCTCAGACCATACACATATGCCTGCATGGGACTTGACTGGGGAAAATAATGTTATTTCCAGTCTTGTGTATAGTAGCCCAAATACTTTGAGGTTTTGGTAACCCCAATAGCTTGGGGTTTCAGCCCAGGGCCTGCTGTCTGCACCTCTGGGAGCAGTGCTGCTTGGATTACTTGGTGAATCTTGTGCTGCTGTTTTCTCTTCCAGTCGGGGGCAGTGAGTCTCTGCGTTCATACTGGAAGATGTACCTGCCCAAAGTGCTGTTGCTCATCTATGTCGTGGACTCAGCCGATCATGCCCGACTGCCTGTGGCGAAACAGCTGCTTCATCAACTGATCCAGAACAACTCCACCCTGCCGGTGGTGGTTCTGGCCAACAAGCAGGTAAGAGTTCCCTGCTGCTAGCTGAGCTTGGGCTGGCAGCAGCTATGAAAACAGCAACAGAATGTTTCAAAGGGAGGCTTCATGCCTTTAAGGAGGCCATATGGCTGGGAGCTGGGGGTCTTTCTGGGACACCTGCTGACCACAAAAGAAAATAATGAGGTTGAGTTTTGGATCTGCAAGATGCAGGTCCTGTGCTTGGAGATGATGCAGTCAGAGCTGTGGGTGGAAATAATGGTGAAAACTGCTGTAGAGTTGCAAGATTTGAGAGCTGCGAGGGAGACCACAGTTAGACCTGGAGTTAGATTTCTGTTCTGAATGTCTGTCTAGAATTACTACTTTACCTAGCAGCAGCCGCTGAAAAGTGAAGCACTGTTGTTTCCCGTCAGATTGTCTGATTGATTGCTCCTAAGGTCACTGCTGAAGCGTGAGAGAAGAGCAGCTTCCCTCACAGGACAGTGCTTTCTCCTAAGATCTTTGTGAAAGTGTCAATGACTGGTGCTGTTCCTGGAATACAGTTGTGCCTGTGGTACAGTCAGGTGACAGAACAGCCCAGGTTTCCTTTTATGAGCGCTGTGTGCTCCGTTTGCTCTCCATTGTTACCTCCTAAATTTCTAGTAAGTTAGGCATGTTGCTAGTAGTCATTCGTGTTAGTCTTGGGTGCAAATGCAAGCTTTGGCTTCATCAAACACAAATGCTGCTACTGATTCCCTAGGTCCCAAACCCAGAAATGCTGGTGGCTGAGAAGGTACACAGGGAATGACTCCTGTTACTTGGCCCTGTTCTTGTAACTCTGTAGTGAGTACCTGGGGTCTTGGGCCAGCAAGACTTTTGCCTGCCTTGTACAAGTAGTCCTGCATTATTATCAGAAACACCGGAGTTATGAGAAACAGAATTGTACCCTTATTACTTTGGGAAATTAGGTTGAGGATAAACTTTCCCAGCCCTCCCCCTCCCCCCCAAAGCATTTTAGGGCATGGGAACTTGATCTCATAGAAGATATGTAAAAGTGGGACTCCCAGAGCTTTTGAGACCCTTCCCCTCTCTGGACAAAGGCTCAAAGCAGGAACAGTGCTGCCACCTCTTGCAACTAACAGTCTTGTTTTGTTTTTGCATATCAGGACCTCGAAGGCGCGTATTGCATCACTGATATCCATGATGCTCTGGCACTGTCAGATATTGGGGACGAGAGGAAGTTGTTCTTGATTGGAACTCACGTGTCAGAGGATGGCTCCGAGATCTCCTCCAGCATGAAGGATGCCAAGGAGCTGATAGCGCAGCTGGTTTTAGAAACACAGTGACAGATCTACAACGTGGTATTTGCAGCTGAGGGAGAGGAGATGTTGGTTTGGCGTGTGTCGACTGAAATGTACAGATACCTTTTCCTTGTGGGTGTGGAATTCCTCTGAAACTGATGTCTAGTTGGGAGGAAAATTTAATTTATAGTGGTTTGAAAATACATTTGAAAAGTAGTCTTTTTGTAGGGGAAGCTAATTTGTAGAAAAAGATTAGTCTCCTTGATAGCAGAATTGAGTGTCCTCCTATTATGTAGCTTAGATGGGCTGAGATGGCTTCTTGCCAGGTGGAAATCAAGCATTGACTTCAGTGGAACAAAGTTGTATCCAGTGAATTTAACCTGGCTTGATGGCTCAGGCTTAAATTGAAATATGTTTATTTCACAGGCTTTACAGAACCCTGTTGACAGTGTTGTTTTGTTAAAAATGAGACCTCACTTCTTGACGGCGTCAGAAATTTAAAGTACTGTGACTGGTTTTTTTGACAGTAACAAATTATGTTGTTCATGTATCGGAGCTGGCTCTTAAGGGAGTGGCAAATGAATCTCTGGAAGTTGGGTTGGTTACTGCTTCTTTGGTGGGTAAGAACAAGAAAATGAAAGCAGTAAGACATTTAGTGTTTCTTTGCCTACAGGGGAAACACCAAAATGGTGTAATTTAAGATAGTGACTGGAAGCATTTAAGTTGAATTGGCCCCAAAGGAGGGAGACTCCTCTGTCAGGCTGAGCAGCTTGTTTTGGTTTAGTCGAGGTTGTCCCCAGGCAAGCAGTCTTACATGTGAAAACCATGTTGGTTTTGTAAGTGACGTCTGTTAGCAGAGCACCAAGTGAGGAAGATGAGCTGCTGACGAGCATCACCCTCCCTGTGTCCTCCAAGAATGTCACACCAGTTATGCCAAGGACCTGTTTTGCAACTGCATTTATTGTATGAGGGTTTTCTAGTCCTGTCCTTTATAAGAAGCTGTATAAAGCGTCACATTTCACCCAACTTCCTGGTCTGGGCCTCATTCCCCGCAGAAGTGCAGCGGGAGGCCCTCAGGGCCCTGTCCGACGGCTGCTGTCCAACGGGCCTTTTCAGGGGCCGGCGGCTCAGCTGCCTCGCCGCCCGCCGGGCTCCGGCTTCTCGCTGCCCGGGGCGCGGCTTCTCACCGCCCGGGGCCCGCCAGAGAACCGGAGGCCTCAGGACGGTTTCCTCCGCGGCGGCCAACGCCGTTGCCGTGGCGACGGGAGAGCGCGCCATGGCGGCGGGCGGGCCGCGCGCCGGTGGGTGGTGACGGGGCGGTGGAGGCCTGCGGGGGGGTGGCGTGTGTGTGAGTGACAGGACTCGGGGCCTGCCCGGCGGGGACAGCCCCCCAAAATGGCGTCACCACGGCCCCGGTGTCACCACATCTCTGGTTTTTCTGTCCTCCTCAACCTTAAAAGGTGGCGGCTTGTTTTGTGCGGCTACAAAACCCCAGCTTAATGCGGCCGCTACCCGCCCCCCCGAGGCTCTCACAACGACGCCGGGAAGTTACTGGTGACAATACTAGGGAGTAGCCACCTCTGGCTGCCTACCCTGGGCCAAGCGGGAGGCCAGGGGCCAGCAGTGGCTGCCAGCGCTCCTCCTAGGAGAAGGAGGATGCAGGTGAGGGGATGAGCAGCTCAGTCCTGCAGCCTCGGGGGTTGTCAGCACCTCCGGGTGAGGAGCAGCCGCTGGAGGGGAGCACTTCACATACAAGCGCATCCCTCCTGGAACGTGCTGGGAAAAACGGTACAAGTGCTGGCCAAGCAGTTGTATCCTGAGGATATGCGTGAACTTCCTCTGCCTTGTGATTATGCCACGCTGAAGAGCAGGCAGCTCAGGCTGCAGGGGTTGACAGGCTTTTAAATTCACCCTTTCTTGTCTTTGCAGTTTCTTGTCACTTGTCTGCGCGCTCACGAGATAGGTAAGAAACCCTCCCAGCCCCAGCCTCCTGGCTGGGTGTCCAGTCTGTGCCCCATGGCTTTTGGGGAGGGTGCGGTCACAGATTTACGCTGAGCAGCAGAAGTTGCTATATCGGATGACACTGTGATAAACACGCAGAGGAAGCGATGCCTTCCCCCTGCTTCTCATGACAATGTCTGACTGTCCTGCCCTTTCAAAATGGAAGCTGTGACCCTTTGATTTATAAGGAATTGATCTCAAAGGGAGCTGATCCTCCCTAAACAAAGAGTCTGTGTGAGCTCAGGCAGTGGAGGGGGGTGGTTTCTGTGTTCGGCTGCAGCAAGGCCTTATTCTCCCTGCTGGGAAGCATGAATGGGACCAACGAGTATAGGCTTCATCGGGGCTGTTCCCTTGTCAGTGAGGTGGCTTTACTCACTTCAAGTCACAGGGCTGCTGCAGGTGCATCCTGTGTGAGGATGCCTGCCTTTCCGTAGCTTTTGCCGTGATAAATGGGTAGAAATCACAAAAAAACCCCCCACCGAAACAACTTAGTTGTCAGTTGAGTTAGGAACCTGACTTGGACATACATGTGACTCGTTCCTTGGCTGGGTCATGAGACAAGTTTTGCACAGCAGTGTGCAAGCCAGTGGTGTGGGGCACTAGGGCCCCATGCGCTTTGTGCTGGGTTTGACTGTGGCTTTGTGGTGGATCTGTGCTAGTGGTGGAGAAAAAGCAAGGAGCTTGCCTGCAGGGAGAGGGTGCCAGCTCTGCAATGCAGCCAGGCTTTGGCAGGGGACAATGACCTCCACGTGGTAATCCTTCACCCCCTTGCATCTTTGCAAGGAAAAGCCTCTGGGGAGCCACTTGGGAATAAAAAGCTGAAACTGGGTTTTGGTTCCTGAAATAACTGCTGCTTTCCTGAGTGTGTCCTGTCTTGAACTGGTGGCAGGGGCCCAGACTCCCACGGGCAGTTGTCTCTGTGGGATCTCAGCGGGAACCCTTTTTGCAGCGTTGTGACCAGCGGTTAGGTGTGACAAGGAGACAAATCAGCAGTTGTCTTGCAAGGACCATGCATTGAGGATTCTCTAACAGCAGCCTGCCATTGCAAGGGTCTCTGTGGTGCTGAGCTTGTCTCTGGCAAGCATTTGCTGGGGCTTGACATCTCACTAGAGGTATCATCAAACCACACCACAGGTGTGTCGTCAAAGCACAGACCATTTTCTGTCGGCAAACATCTCTATTGGTGTCCTCACACCTCTCTAAGGCTATGCGGCCTGATTGCTGGGTGATACTAAGCAGGGAAGCAACGCTCCAGGCTTTCATATTCTATGCTTTTTTAATGATGGAGCACTCCCACAGCTGCCCGCATCATGCGGTTGTTCCCCAGCCGGGTGGGAAGCACAGCAACCCCAGAGGGTGGGCATGGGCTTGGTACATGAGACCAGAGAGTTCTGCAACGCACTTGTGGCACTGGCGTCATTTCGTCCTTCTCTTTGTACCTAGGCTCACAAAGCATTAGCACTTCCCAGGCCTGGGACACTTGAGCAGCAGGAGCAAACAGTGATACCTGATCTTTCTGGAAGGTTTCAGTCTCATGAATATTCAGTAAAAAAAATATCTGTGTTGCTACTAGGGCACAGACAATATTTATTCCTGTGTTTCTATAGCATCTAAGACTACCATGTTAAACAGACTGAAATAAAATGGTAAATATGTCTTCACCTGTGCTCCTAAAGCCATGTGGGAACAGTGCTGTCTCTATGGTGCCTTTTAGTAAACCACAAGAATGTTAGTAGCAGGTGTTTCTATTCATCTGGTCTCCTGTAGGCTGGGGCATCTCCTACCTTCTGGGGTTGCATGGCATGTTATTAACCAGAAAAGTAGCTGCCTGCTCTCCCTGCCATGTCCCAAAGGGACCTGCAGGGAGGGCAGAATTGCAAATTCGTGTCTCTGCAATCCAAGAGATAGCACAAAAATCCATGGGCTGATTAAACGGATAGGGAGTTACTTGGAGAGAGAGATCCCTTAAATGTACTCTCGCAAGGGATGCAAAGGCATGGGAGTTCAAGAAGGTGTTACGGCTTTGAGTACAGCAGTAGCTTCTTTATGCTTTGTTGGTGCAACTGTATGTTTAATGGTGTGTTTGTCCTTTTCTGCAATTTTGAAAGGATACAAGGACTTGCAGAACCCAAGAAAGCAGCTTGTGCAAATGATCCCAGGTAAGGAGGTGTCCAGGCAACCCTTCCTCAAGGGCTGGGGACTGATGTAGCCTCAGCTGGTGCAGACCCTTTGCCTTTGTTTTGCTGCTGCTTTCCTCTCAAGAGCAGAAGTGGCTTCAAAACAACAGATTGAGATGTTCAGTGCGTGAGAGACTCTCTTCAATTTGTTCTTTCTTGTTTTCTGTCCAAAATCTGGGCTTGGCCCGAGTCTTGCCTTTGCTGCCCCATGTGAGCTGTCCCACTGAGATGTTGCAGGGGAGGATAGTGCTGTGGTGCAAGGAGACTGGACCTCACTGGAGCCACAGGCTGCTGTATCCTGGAGGGCACAGACGAGCTGTAGGAACAGAGTTGCTGTCTGTGTTATCAGATCAAGCTATGGCTTGACAAGCCAGGGAAACAGTCTCTTGATAATGTCTCTTCTCCGCTGTCTGGATGGGTGTCACTGTGCTCAAAAAAGGGTCTACAAGCCATTGCTCTGCTGTTCCCTGTCCTGACTACCCTGATACCCTCTCCTACCATGGCCTCTCTCTCAATGGGGGATGAGCAACTTCAAATTTGCCCTATGGACAGGAGAGTAACCACTAACGTGCTGTGAAACCTCGCCCATTTTCCATGGCACACCCTGACCATAACATTATTATTATTTTTACTGTCATACCTGCGGTATAGTTAGGTGGTAATGGTGAGACAAGAAAAATGCAATCATGAAACTCCCCCAGGGGTTTCAGAGATGTAGTGAAATGACCCTTTCTGCACATCCACTGGTGGCTGTAAAACCAGACTCATCACTTGAAGGCTTTTATTTTTGAATTGACAACAACCACCTAGACAGTGTTAGGAAATTCAGTGCCATAGAAGGTGAGTGTTCAGGGCATGGCAGCAGCACTTTACAGCTGTGGGGAGCCATAGGGACTGTGTCCCATCCTAGGCAGAGAAGGATAACCCCAGCAAGCACAGTTCATGTTTGTGTGTGTTTCTAAAATTTCATGCCCCTGCTGTTCTTGCCAGGCTTGTGTGGGGAAACCAAGAGATGATCTGGACCCATTCGCAGGCTGCTGTCACAGCTCAACTGTCCCCAAGAATAGTGGCACTGGCCAAGCCCAAGCGAGATGTTGGCAAGCACCATTGCAGGTCAGTGATAGGGTAGCACATCCTGGGGAAGGAGGCAGCTCAGAGGGTGCTATCTAATCAAGGAGGTGTGCTGGCTCTCAGGGGAAGGGGAGATGCCATCTCCTCTCCTGCCACCGCTGTCCCGCAGGGAGCTCTATGCCACTGAGACTCACCAGGCTGTACTGGTGCTTGAAGCAGGGGCTTTCTGTAGCAGGGAAGAAAGTGCTATGGGAGCATAGTCACCCTGCACACTTGACTTCCAAAATGAGGAGGAACTGGGGGATGCTAAGTTTTGGTGCCCTTTTATTTCCTTATACCCACTCCTTGGCTATGGGAAGGGCTTCTGCAAAACGTGGTGGTTGCTGGTCTGATTAGAGCTCTGGATTCAGATCAGCTGCCATAGGAGCCAGCCTTGATCTCAGTCTCCAAGCACATGGCAGCATGTTCCTCTGCTCTAACAAAAAAACCCAACCAACAGCTTTGCTTCAGCTTGGAAGCGGGGACATCATGTGTATGTGTGTGTGCCTTGATGGAAACAAGCATGTATCACACCTATGTGTACAGAGGGACTGTCTGTCACTAGAGTCTTCTCTGTCTATATTGGGGCTGATGCAGCCCAGACAGGCACCTAGACCCAATTAGTGATTCCTTGCATCCTCTTGGAGCCTGGCCTAAGTCTTGAAAGTGAGGGCTAGGAAGTGCTATGAACAGAGTAATCTTGCAGCATTCTGCTGGCTGGAAGGAATCCAGGTCTCTTGCCTTGAGTTAAACCTCCACTGTCACTGTATGATGAAAAATTATGTTTGGGAAAAGGAGCGAAAAATTATATAAAAAATGTAAAATTCAGTGGTGCTGGGTGATGCTGCATTACTTCAAACAACTTATCTGTAGTTCTATTGGAGAGGATGAAGGCCTTTTGGAGACAGGATGGTGGTTGCTAGTCTGTAAGAAGCCCATGAGAATGGAGATGAAATAGAGTTGTCCTGCCTTTCTTCTACCTGGAGTGATGTCAAGACACACGTGTCTGTAGTTTTCTTTCCTCTGCCACTGTTCAGGGGCTCCCATCCTCCCAAGAGCTTCTGCCTCTGACTAACAGTGTATGTCTGACATCCCTTCCTGCTTTTCTGCTCACCTGTGCTCACCTCTTCCCTGATGATGACAGGCATCTTCCAAGAGTTGTGTTTGGATGAGCATGCACTAGGCAAGCCCAGGGAGATCCCAAGATGAATGGAGTTGCAAGAGCACAAGGTGCTATTAAGCCATTGAAACAAAGAGGTTTCTAAATTGGCAGAGCTGAACAACAGAGGGGTTGTCAAGTTTTTGTTGTGGAGTAGCTTCTTGAAGTGGTCCAGGGAAAGGCCTAGACTTTGAAAGCGATGCACTGAGGATGCCTGAAAGAGGACTCTGCATATGCAAACAGCATTTACCTATAAAGTCAGGAAATCTGAAGTTTAAATGTCCATTTGTTCATAGCTCTTCCATGTGCACTGGTGCTAACCTTTGTGCACACAGCAGACAGGGATGTTTAACCAGACTTAGGATACTGTCTGCCAGAATCACATTCTCTGTCAGTTGCATTTTACTAACTCTTCTGTGCTCTTCCTCAAGACCCCTCTTCTTGTATAGCTGTGGACAGGAATCAACGATCTGGGAGCGTCCTCCACTAGTGGATATTTTCTTCCCTTCTGATCGACTGCTGAAGTTGTCTGAGCCTAAAAAATACCAGGCTGCTTACCTTCAGCAAAGGTGAGATGCCAAAAAGCCTGTAAGGTGCTATAGGTAAGCCCTTGGGTCTTGAAGCATTGATGCAGCTTCAAAAGTAATGAATACAGGAACAGGATGGGTATAATAGAGGGCAAAATGCAGAGCAGGAACTCTGCTGAGATTAGGACCTCTGGACTAATCCCTCCAATCAGAGGGACCTGGATAAGCTGGAGAGGTGGGCCCAGGTGAACCTTATGAGGTTCAACAAAGCCAAGTGCAGGGTTCTGCGCCTGAGCCGGGATAACCAGCATTATCAGTATAGGCTGGGAGAGGATATACTAGAGAGCAGTCCTGTGGAAAGGGACTTGGGGGTGCTGGTGGATGAAAAACTGGATATGAGCCACCAATGTGCACTCGCAGCCCAAGAAGGCCAATCCCATCCTGGGCTGCATCAAAAGAACTGTGGCCAGCAGATCAAAAGAGGTGATTCTGCCCCTCTACTCTGCCCTGGTGAGACCTCACCTGGAGTACTGCCTCCAGTTCTGGAGCTCCCAGCACAAGAAGGATGTGGACATATTGGAGCGTGTCCAGAGGAGGGCCACCAAAATGAACAGGAGAATGGAGCATCTCTTGTATGAAGACAGACTGAGAGAGTTGGGGCTGTTCAGCCTGGAGAAGAGAAGGCTCCAAGGGGACCTTATAGTGACCTTCCAGTACCTGAAGGGGGCCTACATGAAGGCAGGGGAAGGTCTATTCAAAAGGGTTTGTAATGATAGGACAAGGAGTAAGGTTTTAAGCTAGAAAAGGATAGATTTAGGTTGGATATTAGAAAAAAGGTCTTTAGTATGAGAGTGATAGATCAGTGGAATGGGCTGCCCAGGGAGGTGGTGGAGGCCCCATCCCTGGAGTCATTCAAGGTCAGGCTTGATGGGGCTCTGAGCAGCCTGACCTAGGTAGAGATGTCCCTACTTGTATAGGGAGGTTGGACCAAATGACCTCTGGAGGTCCCTTCCAGCCTAAAACATTCTTTGATTCTTTAATGGGATGATGAGTTCTACACTGGAAATGACCACAAGACAAAGCTGCCTCTACTGCAGCAAACATGAGGCTTAAACATCCCATCCTGGTTTAACCAGTGTGGGGGAATACCTGTGAGCGGCGGTGTTGTGACTCTCTGCTTCCAGACCTCACCAATCCCCTCAGTGGCCTGTCTCACCAGCTGAGGTGTGAAGCCTCCCCGAGGATCCTGGAGCTTGCCCGGCCAAAGGTGGTGCACCCAGAGTTCCAGCTGGCCAGAGAGGTGAGGAGGTGATTGAGTGAGATTTGGAGGAGACAGTGATGCAGCAAACTGTCCTGAACTTTTGCACCCTGTACCCTGCCCCTGGATGTGTCCAGTGCATGCTGTGGAGAAGAGGAAGAAACTGATTCTGCTGGGGTTTGTGATACTGAAAGAAACTGCCTTTTGGAGTGATATGCTGTCTTTGAAAATCTTCTTGCTGAGAGACAGAAAACAGCCAGGCTGGAGCAGCCTAGAATAGCAGGAGAGTCAAGGGAGGCATCTGGGTCGCATTCCCTGATAAAGCAGCCTGGGAAAGTGGAGAAACATGATGGGAACAGCCCGTTTGGCTCCTAGGGAGTACAGTCACATTTGTAATTGAGCAGTTGTGCTCCTATCTCTGTATATAGGGGGCATGAGACTGCAAACACTATGTATATTTTAACAGTGTTTTACCAGAAGCCTGATTTAGATACATATTTATGAATTTACTCCTCTTAGGCGGGTCACTGCTTTGGCAGGGATGAAAGGGCTTGGGGCAATCTCAGATTACACTCATTTCCATGGCAGAGGCTAGGTTTTCTGGCTGCAGTCTCTGGGTGGAAAATAAGAGAGGCTGTGCTGGAGCAGGCTTTGGCATCAGTAACCCTGTGAAAAATAGGGGAAAAAGTCCCATGCTGGAGCAGTAATCACTTTTGCTGTAGGAATGCAGTTAACTGCAATTGCAGTTTTATCCTAAAATCTGAGTGTCTCTGCTTGGCAGGGACATTATTTGATTAAGCCAGAAAGATGAATATGAAAAACATTACTCTGGAAGGAATTTGGCTGCACTTTTACCTGGCTACACAGGCCCTCATTGCAGACATTCCTCTCCTGGAGTGAGTATCAGCTGGGGAAGAAATCCCAATAGCGCTAAAATTACCTTATAGTTCAGGTGAATGAAAAGTAACGAGTGCTAGGAAAGTTCCTTCTTTTGACCGTGTCTACAGAAGAAGGGTGGTGGGTGCTCATCCTTTTGGAGAGGGACACTGTGGGCTGCTGTGGACAAGCTCTGTGTCTGCACATCCCTTCCCCATTCTGAACCCATGCAGATGCCAACACAGGTTACACGTGTTTCAGCCTTGGCCAAAGCATCCTCACGGTTACAGCTTCTTGCAGAGCCTCGGATCAGGAAGGTGACCTGCTGCTATGAAAACAGCTTTCCTGAATTTGTCATTCGTCCGGTAAGGCAGCATCATGCAGGACCCCTCATGGTGGCGATGCTGGGCAGAGGGGAGGGCACAGGTGCTCAGTTGCTGGTGGCTCTCTTCATGGCAGCCCTGGATGTGCTGCTGTCTGTGAGACTGATGTAGCTGCTTCCTGGGCTGGAGAGCAGGACTCGTCCTCCATCCAGAGCATGAGCTGACTCCCAGTAGGGATCTGCAGAGAAGGGCAGACCTGTGCCTAGCCTGCAGATGTGAGGATGGGGAGAGGTGGAAGAGTATCTAATTGGGATCTCCAGTGCTGGAGGATGAGTTGGGCAAAGGGCTGTTGTGAGTAAGAGGAGGCTGGAGGCAGGTTGTGTGACACGCCAGGCAGTGATTTCTCCTTCCATAGCTTGTCTGGTGCCAGACACGGCTGTGGACAGGATCGTGTCCCATCTGTGTGTGGTCAGTGGCTGTGAAACCTGGGTACACTGAGTTGCAGGCTAGTTACCCTTGAATACCAGGAGCTTTAAGTCCTATGAGAACTTTTCTCCCCATTCTTCCATAGGTTTCCAAGTTCGCTCAGGAGGCAATTGCGAGCCCTCGGACCCTGGAGCTGGCTAAGGCAAAAAGATTGCGTCCCGACTATGTGTTCCTTCGGGATGCTGAGTGGCCAGTGACAAAGGCCGCAAAGCATGCAGTGGCCACACCAAGGCTTGTGGAACTGGCCCAGCCTTGCAAAAGGTAGGTGCTGCTTCCCAGCCATGAAGAAATGATCAGCTGTCAGTCCATTTTGTGTGGCCTGTGGCACCTTATTGATTTGGATTTGGCCGGTGTGATTAAGACACTGCTCTTCCCCTTCAAAACTCATGGATTTTATATGGCTGGATGTGCTAATGCTACAGGGATTGCTGGCTGCAGGAAATGCTGGGTAGGATGTTTCACAGAGGGTGAGGGAATGCCTGGCTGTAGTAGCCCTGACAGCTTCAGTGAGAGATGAGCATCCCCTCTTACTGGCGTAGGGGTGACAGCAGCTTAAGCATGACTGCTTTTGTCCTCTCTCGGCAGGGAGGAGCAGGGCTCAGGTGGCAGTGTCTCAGCTGGCAGGCAGCTTTGAGAGCTTGCCCTGCTGCAGTCAGAACTGACCAGCCCTGTCCTTGCTCCACCAGGCCTCCTATGGGCTCAGTTCAATTCAACCCAGATGCATTCACAGTGAGGAGACTGCAAAGAAGGCAACTTGTTCTGCTCGGATCCAAGATCTGACTCATCCAATTAGGTGCTGAGCTCCCTCAGAAACACGACCTGCTTTTGTGCTCTCTGCCCCCATCATCCCTTGGAACATCATCCTTTTTGGGCTGTGCTGTGGCTGGAAAACCTACTTGAAAATGACACAGAGGCAGCACCCAGCTGGAACACTTTTTTACAAGCAACCACTTTTACTGGGCTTATCTAAGGAGTTAAATAAAATGGTCTTTACTTAAGAACAAAATAGTCATCAAAGAAGATGTGCAGATTTAGACCTAATGTGGGAAGCCTCTCTCCATACAACAGGTCGTGTCCTATGGATTTTATCACTACTCTTATTTTTTTTTCTGTAATAGTTGGTAATGAAAAAAAGTACTGCAACAACTGCTGGGGGAAGCCACCACAGGAACTGTTCTTTTACATAACAAAGTGTGGCAAACCGAAGCCAACGGCATGCAGGAGGTTGATGCAACACAGCTCCTGACCTTGGTTTCAAAATTTTTGCTAAAGTTTAGAAATATTCTTGGTGGGACTCAAAAGTTTTATGCTTGTGACAGAAGTAGAAGCACAGGAGGTTGCAAGATTCAGGGCTGATTTGATAAGGTGCAAAGCTTTAGTACAGACTTAAAATGCTGGGGTGGCTTGTGTGTTGAGTTGGCTTGGATTTGGGGCCCGTTTTCTTAATACCTGGAGGACAGGCAGATCCAGCCTTTTGCTTTGCATACATCTTTGATACAAGTTACATCAGTGAGTTAAACCTGTGTGGTTCAGATATTCAGTTTTGTGATCCTGGGCAAAATAATGGAGCTCTGCATCGGGAATTTTGGAGCCTAACTCAAAAAAGCAGAGTTTCCCTCAGTGTAAGTGAGAAGGCACATTGCAAAGACTAAGAAGTAAACAGATGTCAGTGCCAGACTCTACAGAACTCTGAGCTCCAGTCAGATCTGAGGGAGAGTCAGTTTGGCAGCGGGGTTGCAGGGGAGCAACACAACCAGTGTAGGATGTGGTACAGGGATATGTGTTTTTATCTATTTCCTGTGAGTTTGGTGTGCTTTGCATGGCAGCCCCACCACTGGTGATGGGATGGAGATACTGAGGCAAGAGAGATGCTCTCCAGCAAGGGACAAAAGCCATAAATGAAAGCATGCAGTGCCCATGTATCTTAATCTCCCCTGTGTTAAGCTGATTCTCCTTCTAAGGGAGTAGAAGCAGGTGACCACAAACCAGAAGAGGATTAATCAGAGGATCCACTAATTGATTCAATAATCCACTAAGCAGAGGATTTTGGAACCCTTTTGAACAAGGTAAGGTCACTGGGCAACGGTGCTGGTTATTTTTTAGACCATGCATTGTCCTGTAGCAGGATGGATGAGGATTTGGGCTTTGTGCAAGATTCCCAGTCCAACTGCATCCCTCAGGCTTGACAGTGGCCAGAATGAGGCTGGGGTCTGGCCCCCCACCCTGCGGGGAAACCCCAGAATCATCAGCTTCTGCCACCTCAGGGCTTGGGCTGTGCATAGGGCTGTGTAAGATGGTGTGGATGGACCCACGGGTGCCCTAGCAGAAGATGTTGCCTTCATCTGTGGGCTATCCCTCTGGCAAGAGGGAAAACCCCAGGTGCCACTGAGGCTGCCTTGGAGAAGCGTTGCCCTCACAGTGGAAGGAATCTGCCTCCTGCCTTTGGGGCAGGGAGCACAAGCAAGGGATGTAACACAGTTCCTCTCATCAAAAAACTTCTTTTTTTTTATTAATGCATTGGGGGGAAAAAAGACTAGTTCTTTCCCTTTGGTGACCTTTAACAGAAATGTGAGAAATGCATTCAAGGGAGTACTTGGCCTGATCTGATTATGATGTAGATACTTGGTTTGCCAATATCCAGAGCTGACTTGGGCATCTTGAGCTAACCAAGATCACCTGAACAACGCATCTGGTTTTCCAGGTGCCATCCTCTCTGGATGATCTGTATATTAAAGCTATCACACATATTTTACTTCTGAGGATCGTAAGGAAAATAAATCTTTTTGCCCCATCCTGTGTTTGAACCTTTCATGGCAGCTTTTCTACAAGCCTGGGACAAGGGCATGAGATTGCCTTGCCCTGTGCAGCTGCTGTTAATGGATGGGAATCACTAGACAGATTATGCAGCTATTAGGAGCTGTATACATGTTTATATATATAATATTTTTTTCCTGGTTATGTACACTTTAAATAAAACTTCTGTTAAATAGCAGGTTATTACTTCGTATCTCAAAACCTATTGCAACAGAAGAACCCCAAGGAAATACACTCTGAAGAGTTTTGTCATCGTTTACAGCAGACACAGGGACTGGAGCAGCATCCTCTAGTCCCTGACAGACCCACTTTCTGAGGGCAGCCCTTCAGACTTCCTCCACTCTGCCAGGCGCTGCTTGAACCATTTCTGGAGAAAAAACCAAAACAACAGAGACTGAGTGCACTGGGCTGAGCAAAGCCTCTGAATAACCTTGCTGAAGGTGTAGATGTGGTCAGCATGTGGGACCAGGTGGGGGAATCTCATGTTACTGCCTTGTATCAAGGCACTGAACTGTTCCCAGGCAGTACAGGCAGCAGGACAGCCGCTCCTGCCCAAATAGTCTTGTTACCGATGTGTGTACCTCTTTCCAACTCATTTCTCTTGCTTGCTTCAGACCTTGACAACATGGGTGAATCCTCATTTTATTGCTGGGTTTTTCTTGCAAACAGAGTTATAGATTGGCTAAGCAGCAGCTGGATGGTGTCTATTTAAATGGCTGCTGCAGTGAAGCAATCACTTCAGGTTCAAAAATGATGGAAGTCAAAAGCCAACCTGCTTCAGAAAGGATGAGAGGGACAACACGGTGACTCTCAACAAATTTAAGAACAGAGAGATTTTGAAAATTGGTTAAAAAATATCTCGGTCTTTAAGTAATATGCATGGCAACATTATTGTGTAGTAACTTAGTGTCTCTAAGCCAACTCCCAGAGCTGAAGATGCCACTTCACAGCTACAATTTCGAAAATTAGATAAAATGCAGCTGGATAAAGCCACACTACCTCTGTAAGAGGAGAGTTATAACTCGTGTGTGCCGGAAGCACATCTCAGCCTTTTGTTTGGGAATGTGCCTGGGACTTGCTTTGTTGCTGCTCATTTTGTTGCTATATTTGCTCATGGCTATTTTTGAAGCTGTTGTGGTCCGTGATGATACAACCACGGCGCTCTCTGCAAGCGGCTCTCGCACTAGCACTGCCTTGGACCACATCCAGTCAGATGATTGCCTGCTTAGCCTCCTCCCAACAATTTAACTTCCTGCCCTCAACCGTTGTCTCCTGTTGACTCAGTAGGTCTTTTGATCTCATTTTTACTAAATTTTTTATTAAAATGGATGCTCTATCTAACCAATAAAGCACTCTAGATGTCAGGATAATGATTCTGTGTCATACGCAATGCAGGTACTTTGCAGCTCACCATCTCAATCTCGATCCTGTCCCTAACATGACCTTCATCTCCATGTCTCTAGGAGCACCCTGGATTCGTGGAAAAAAACAACTCTCAGGAAAGATTTTAAGAAGTCCCCAGAGGTGTCCTGGGCACATATGGCCTGTGTTTACAGCTTGCTTTAGGGGAAAAAAAAAAGCAGCAGTGCCACTTCTAAGGAGAAAAGTTATTTCAAGGGTACTGCCTCAAACAAGCAGTAGTACCTGCCTGTCACCAAAGCACAGTGGAGGAGGGGTCTCCTTTTCCACCCCAGCCAAGGATTATCCATGCAATGGATGTTACACCAACATCTTTCCCTGGGGCAGGCTAAATGCTGGCATTGCCTGCTTGGCTCTCATATCCCTTTGGCTTTGCCAGGGAGAGCCAGGCTTGGCAGCTCTCTGCAAAATGCTGCTAACTTCTCACAGTTGGATTTGTTTTCTATGTCCATCAATGCTGCTTTGGGTAAAACACTTGCATCAAAAATTGCTGCACCACAACCTGAAGGAATTGAGAAGGAGCTGTTTGCTTCTGAAGCCCCAGGTAGCCTGCAGGTAGCCAGATGGAGCACAGGGCTCTGTGGAAGTCCCTGACAATGGCAGCCTGTCTCTGTGGGGGGGACATTTGGAAGCCTCTACGTCTCCTGGAGAGGCTGACAGACTTGCCTGACATCTGGGTTTGGGTATGCTGAAGTAGCTAATTGCAGTGAGGTGGAGTGTGCACAGCTTGAGCATGTCCTACAGCACATTCTGTAGGAGTTGCATCTACCCTGTATCTGTTTTAAAATGGCTGTAGTTTCTTCAGTCCATAAAGCCAGCAGTGGTTGGGTACCTGAGACTATCAGAAATGAGTTGGAAGGAGAGGACAGCATGCATGGATTGTATGTTCAGGCCTCCACAGCCAGCCAGTGACCCTTGGGCTGGAAAGTACCAGCCTGATTTCCAAGTCCAGGCTGGGGATGGTGCTCCCAGGTGTGTGTGCAAGGATCTCAGTGGGACACAGGCCTGATGTGCAGGAGGCCATGGCTGTGGGATGAAGGGGCTGTGATTACAGCAAAAGGGTCTTTGAGGACACAGGGGCAGGAACATGTGGGGTGTGGGGAGGATGCGTGGCACAGGGAGGTGCGGTGGTGCAGCAGAGTTCTATGGGTGCAGGTCAGGGGTGTGCTGGGGGTTACAGAGGTGCAGAGGAGACTTGTTCATGTAGTGTGGGGTGCAGCAAGGAGCACACAGGGTGCAGAGTGGTTCAGGGAGTGCAAGTAGGGAGTGTATGGGGCACAGAGGGGTCAAGAGGTGGAGCAGGATGCATGGGGGAGGGGGGGGCAGAAGGCTGCAGGACGTAGTATGATAGAGACCTGGGGACAGGACAAGCTGAAGATACATAGGGAGTGTGTGAGACACAAAGGCATGCAGGGAGAGCAGGGCTGGTGCCAAGGTGGGGGCAAGAGGCACACACTCACCAGGGTCTGTTCCTCGGAGAGCCCAGTCTCAGCTGCAATGAGGCACAGCGTGGTGGCATCAGGATGCTTATTCACCTTGCAGAAATTGTACTCCAGGATCTCTAGCTGCTCCTCAGTGACAGTCACTGGTTTCTCTGTGGCCATCTCCTCCTGGGGCAGGGCTATGGAGCCAGGCACTGTGAAGAGGGGCTGGTGTTACCTAAGCTGGGAATGGCCTGTGGGGCCACACTTGCTGAGCCCCAGATTTGCCATCCCCCTCCCCACCAGCTCCCACCTCCCCAGTGGCCTCAGGCCATGGCAGGGCACAATTCCCTTCCCAAAGGCACGCTGGGGAGCTCAGCCAGGAGCCCCAACTCCCCAGCAGCTCCTGCCTCAGTTTCTCTACTGTGGCAACCGCACATCAAGAGTATCCAGCTGAGCTGTCTCACCATGGTTAGCTGGCAGGAAACTGCAGTCTGTCCTCTGCTCAGCATGCTTCTGCTGCTGTATTTATAGCCAGAGTGACTCCCATGGGGACGATTCCTATTTACAGCCGTATTTAGGCCTGGGCATCACTCGGGAGTGATGTCACAGCAACGGGCATGTTGAGGGGGTTAATTTAAAGACGTTAATTAAAAACCATTATTTATCTTCTGGGTAAGAGGGCAGTATCTTTCATCCAGTGTAATTTTTATTTTTTTTCATCTTCTTCCTGGTGACCAAGCAGAGGAATCACAAACCAGAGGATACAGGATCTTTTGGGACAGTGGGCTTGGACCCAGCAATCCCCCCATTTCCCTCCTGATCCTCCTCTGAGCACCATGGCCAGACATCACACAAAGCTAATGATGAGCAGGTGAGCTGCTTTGTTTTACTAACATTTAATGTAATCAAGCATGGGCATAAACAGTCAGTGGTGTTGCTCCTGAGCATCGTTGAGCTGTTTGGTTTTTGGTGTATAAGTGAAGGGTCAGTCCTCAAACTGTATCCCATGCATGTCTGTTGCCCAAGCACTCCCTATCTTCGGCTGTGATCAGTGCTAGGCACTCCCAGCAATGTCAGAAGTAAGGAGCCCACATTCTTCTACAGAGTAACGTTTGTCCCACTTGTGCTTTGCACAAATCTCTAGCAGACTTGGCACACAAGCACAAGCAAAACAAGTAAACCTTGGGTAGGTCCCACACCTCTCTTTGGCAGGGCCTCAGGTTTGCTCCCGTGTGGCAGAGGGTCAAGCCTGTCAACTCAGTCAACCAAAACATGAGGCGTTGCCCCCACAAAGCATGCAGAAGTCCCTTGACACTGAATCATTTTGGTGTTTCTGAAACTAAGTTGTGGGGTGTTTGCGGGGGAGGAGCTGGATGCAAAAATGTGGCCTTTCTTGATTTGCTCTCTTGCTGTCCGAGTTGCCTGGCCTGTCTCTGTCAGGCAGGCTGGTTGGTGTTGCTGGCTCTTCAGTGCTGCCAGGAGCTCTTGGCCTTCCTTAAGACTCCTCTGGGCCATCTGCTGCAGACCTGCCCTACCTCCATCTTGAAGTCCAACTTCTCCTCCCTTTTGGCTCTGGGATGTAGCCCAGGCACCTCCATCATGCTACATCGCTACTGCATAGCTTTAAACCCAACTGCTTTCCTGGTTGGAGGATAACTCACCTTAACCTACTTGGTACCTTGGGGTGTAATGAATGCTCCAGGGCTCTCACTTACTGACAGCACTGCTGGGATGGGGCTTGGGGCTCAGCCCCAGAATTGCCTTGCAGCTTGCAGAGAGCTAGCTCTGCTGTTCACAGGAGGCTGGAGAGATCCTCTTTGAGCTTTACCTTGAAAAGCAAAGGCCTCACTGAACCTTATCTGCAGGAGGAGTTTTGACTAATGGAAGGATCCTTTGGCATTTGAGTAGGGGCTTATAAATAGACCAGGGCCAGTTGTGAAACAGCCCACTCTCTTGAGTCACTTTTGGTAAATGCTGATTGTTACACAGTGGTTGCATAAGGCTGGAGTGCCTCTGAATGTGGTGGAATGTGCTAGTAGATGGCATCATCTGCTACCACTGGATGGACTGGGGAAAGACCATCTTTAACCCCAGGTGCTGCAAGCTGAGCTGGCCTTGTCTGCAGAGTGTTGTGGCCATAGGTGTCCAGCAGCAGCTACCTGGGCTTTCTGGGGGGTCAGCTCAGTTGTGCCCATATAAGAAGGGGGACAGACAAAGTTCAGTCCCTCATGCATGTGAGATGGTGAGGGCCAGGTGAATGCTGCTCACCTACTTTGGGCATTTAAAGACCCCTGGAAAACATGCAGTGGGAGAAGGAGGTCCCCTGGACTTGAGCTGCTGCTCTCCAGCACTGTGGTTGCCAGGCTCTCTATGAGGTCAAAGTGCAGATGAGGCCAGGCTCAGGCCCCAAGTCCTTCCTCTCCTCCTTGATTAGCAACCCACTGAGCCCCCTGCCCTTCTCCTAGAAAGCCCAGTCAATGTTGGACTCCTCATCACCTCTGGATCATGCATCTATCCTGGGCCACCAGCAGCAACATGTCCTGGCGGTTCATAAGTCATCATTTGCAGCCTGCTGCATTAATGTACATTAATGTATGTGCATTGATTTGCATAGGGAACTCGTGCTTCAACTCTAATGTTTCACCTGCACAGCTGTTTCTATTTCTGATAATCTTCAGGTTCCTGAGGCATTTTCCCGTAGGACATAGTATCTTCTACCTGTTGGCAGCCCAGGGTGCCACAGCATGCAGGATGTAATGCCTGATGTTTTTTTCCTTGTCTTGCCTCTATGCCTGCTCTGGAGGGAGAACCATTCCTAACTCTCAAGGCTGTGAGATGACTTTCAGGAAAAGGTCAAAACTCTGGGGGATCTGCAGGTCTTCCCATATTGCTCCACTTGGACTTTGGAGGTTTTCAGGAGCTGTGTAGCTCTGTGCAGCATGTGGCACCCAGCACTTAGCATCTCTTGGGTGCTAAAAATTGAGTGTATATGACAGGGCTTGAGGGCGCCAGGAGTCCCTAAATGTCCTGTTTGGCCATGTATGAATCACTACTTACATCACTTACCTGCTACTTAAATGGAGACCCATTTAAGGCCAGGCCTGGAGCCTGGCCTTCAGGGTGCACAGGACCTCTCCCCTGTACAGGAGCAGTGATTTTCTCACTTATATTTCTTTAAGCCTGGCATAAATATGGGGAATCACAAGTGTTTTGCTCAGCTGCTGAAAAGCACCACTGCTCACTGCTTTTTTTTCTGCCTAAATTTTTCCAGGCGTTGGAAAAAAATGTCCTTTTCAATGCAAAGGATGTAAACCATCTATTCATCTTTCAGAAAGGCTGGGGGTCTGTGGTCATCATTCAGCTCTATGAGCAGACCCACTGCTGTTTCCCCTGGGCAGCACAAGAATGAAAGTTTGGTGGCAGGAGGTTACTCACCCAGGCAGAAATGACAATGCCACATGCACTGTCACAGTGAAACCACAGCATTGGTGACATTTGCTCTGTCCTACATGTCAAGCTAAAGAACCTTGGGGAATTCACACTTGCCTCTGACTAACTGTCTTGGTTTAGGTGGAGCAATGTGAGAGCAGCCACCAGCGGAAGCTTGCAAGGAGTTCATCAGTTGCCTGGGCTGTGGGTGGCTCCAGCTAGCATTGCTGTGTACATGGAGGCAGTGCAGGCACCTGGTGCTCTTAGTGTGGCTGATGGGGCACTTAAATGCTCCACCAGGGCCCTTTTGGAATGAGCCGACAAAAGGCAATGGCTGATGGACACAAGTTGAAGCAAGAAAAAGTCTTACCGGATATGAGGAAAAAAAGTCTTCATAGTGTGTGTGGGTACAGCATGGGGACAGGGACCCAACTGGTTCAACATGGGGACAGGTGGGGGCACCTCCATCCTTGGTGACGTCTAAAAATCAGCTGGACAAGGCCCTGAGTGATCTGACCTAGATGTGAGGTAGGAGCAGTGGAGTAGAGAGACCTCCCTCTGCAATTATACTGCCTGTGTCCTGTGGTTGCACCCAGCTCCCCAGAGACACCCTGGGGTTACTAGCAGAGCTCCCAACACTGACCTGAGATGGTAGAGGACATCCCTCTGTCTCCAAGTGCCTGCCCATCATTGCTAGTGCAGTCAGCATTTACTATCCTGGCAGAAAGCAGCCACTTTTCCAGAAAAGACAGGATCTCTGTTTGTGCAGCTTTGCTTTTTGAACAGCAGCCACAATAGCTGTCTGGCTGAGCAGCTTTCTAACGATTTACTGCACCCGAAGCCCCTGGAAAACTCTCTGAGCACTAGCTCCTGCCCAGCTGATGGGGCCACAGAGGCTCTGCTGGGCTTCTTGACCCCTTCCCCAGTGCTCTCCCCACTGTCAGGGCTGGGATGTGACTTGAGGCATCTTCATCTGGTATTAGCTCGCAGCTACTTCCTGCCACTGCAGGGTTCAGAATAACAGTTCTCAATACAAATGAGTCCTCCCTTGTTCTGCTGCAGAGCCCCATCCTGTCCTGAGCTTTGCTCAGCCTTCTGCTGTGGGGTGGCTGTGGATAAAATCAGCCTGTATGGCACACAGGATAAGGTGGGACGGAGGCTTTAAAAATAAAACAGACCCTGCCATAAATAAGGAAAAAACACCTGTCATGCATCCGGTAAACTAACTGTTCAGCCTTTTAGAGGATAATATCAGATGGGAACAAAGCAAACAAGAGCAGAGCAACTGCTGAAGTAGAGGCAGGTCACCATGATACCCCCATCCTGGGGTCTCTGCCTGCTTGTGTGCCTTTTTCCCTGCCCCAGGTACGAAGCTTTCCCATCACAGCCCAGCTGGGTGCTGCTGCAACCTCCCCAGCATCAATAAGCACAGGTCAGCTCCTTCCTCCATCCCCCCCTCTGCCCCATCCCCAACTGCAAATCCACCCCAGCACCCCCAGCTCAAAGGCTGCACTTACCTGGATCTGAGAGAGACCAGCAGTGTGTAAAACAAGAACCCCGCAGGTCCTTGGGTGACTGCTTAAGTATCTGTGTGTGTGTGTGTGACAGGCAGGGACCTGAAAAACCTGCCGCAAATCACAGGAGCTCCCGGGATCCACAGGCACTCTCTGGGCTGGTAATTCAGGTTTGGCACCCACTCTCCTTGGCAGGGCTCAACGCATGGTTGTAGGCGCTGCTGGGCTCTCGGACGGGTGGCACCGGGAGCCGTCGGGGCTCGTCCCACCACGCTCTGGGCTGGTGGCCAGCCTGCCACTGGGTCCCCTGCTATGGGGAGCCCCACTCCTGGCTTTGCTGATGAAGCACGGTGGTGGTCACTGCCGTGCAGGGCTGGCTTCTCAGCTCACTTTAGTCCTTGCAAATGATTTGTGCAGGTCTAAGGTTCCTGGCTGTGCTGTCGCTTTAGTCGGCCCTGTGATCCTGCCAGGTATAGGGGCAGGACTGGGTCCTGGATCTGACGTTCTGCTGCAGCCCAGGTGCCCCCAGAGGTACAGGACAGGAGCCTGGCTGAGGATGGGGAGGAGGGCAGCGCATCTTTTTCTGCCAAAGACCTATACCGTCCTGGATTAAAGTGCCAGAAAGTCCCAGTGGGGTGGGCTGGAACCATTAGACAGCAGCTTAAAAAGAGGCATCTTATGAGGTGGAGTGCAGTGGGGAGGAGTTGATTTTCTCTCAACTCACAAACATCTGGAAGGAGATGCTGGAAAATCAGAGGAGCTGGAGAAAGGGCTCATGAGAAACTGAGCATGGGTTGCAGTGGCTGAGGTATCTGCCAGAGCAAAAGGAAAACTGGCACTGGATGCAAAAAGCTATGGAGCTGGCTGGAGCCAGGGGCAGGGAGCCTGCACCTGGGGAGAAGTGGCTGGACAAACCCAAGCAAGAAACCTGCCATTTGTTTAGCAATGAGCCAAAACTGTCCTGAAGATTGAGTGGTTCTGTAATGTGGGGGAAACATGGGCCAAAGCAAACGGATTGTGAAGAGATCTGCACCAAAGAGCAGGCAGATCTGTGTCAATTTTCCTAGTAGGATGATATTTATCAAGCAAGAGTGCTTTTGCTACAAGGATAGCCTCACTGCCTGATAAACCAAGTGGTGCTGTTCAGTGGCTGCCAGGGGAGGTTTCTGGGAGAAGACTTGATCCTGCATGCCTTGGGTAGGCACCTGGCCAAGGGGATATGTCATGTTTATCACTAGTGCTAAGCAACAGGAGCATGGGTAGAGATGGGCAGGGGCAAGCAGGTTGCAAGATGTGCCTGATGGGATGGCTCCAGCAGCCGTGGCTTGAGGGATCAGGATATGCTCAAGGGAGCTGGAGCAGACCCCTGCAACAGAACACAGCCCTGGATTTTGAACCCAGTGTGGAAAGTTGAGGCACAGGCCTTGAGTTGCGTACTGCCACATGCTTTGGGAACCTCTGGTAGATATTGCTATTTACCTGCCCCATGCCTATTCTCTGCCCTTGCACCTGCTCTTGGCCACCCTTGGTGACAGGACAGATGGGAAGATATTTTGGCCCAGATTTTCTTATGTTTGTATGTTGCCTTTTAATTTTTTTTCCATGCATGCGCCCCAAGCACTGCAAAATGTGAGTAAACTGGCCCTTGGGAACAGGATTGGCTCCTCTCTTCTCTTGTTTATTACTGTCAACAGAGAGAAAGTCTTTAATGTGGAAAAAACCTTTACCCGTAGCCTGTGAACCCAGCCTAGACTTGCAATGGGAGAGCTGGCAGCAACGTGTTTCAGGCTGAGACATGCCACTGACATGGCTTCAGAGGCTTTGGGAGTCCTGCAGCTACAGTGCGAAAGTCACGTCACAGATCTGTCCATCTCTGGCTGGCAAATACTAATGTTTTTCTGATGCTGAAATCTATCAGGCCCCATTTCTCTTCCTGGGAGTGGGCCAAAGTACTGCTGGAGTTTATGCCTCACCTGATATGAGGAGATCCTGGCCCTAGAGGACGTACCTTTGTCAGGAGAGTTAGAATAAATTGAAACAAAATTCAGGGTGCATCCAGGCCCATCACAGAGTTTTCCTCTCTAGAGAGGGAAAAATTCAGTTGTTGTGATGTGCATTTGACAATTTTGTATGATACTGTGGCTTTGCAGTGAGGAGTTGGCAGCTGCAGCCTATGCTCAGCTTCCCACTCCTCTGGACCCCTCTTGTAGAGCCCTGAATATCATCCAGTGCTTGCACTACAGCAACATGTTGGCTGTAGTAACTTTGTGGAGGGCATTGGACACATAGCTCATGGCCATCCTGGCCCAAATGTTGTCCCTCTAACGTTGTGTGGAGACAGGATGGAAAAAAAATGAAGGGAAGAGGGGGGAAGCAACTTGTCAAGACATCAGGTGAGAATGGGATATAATTCAGCTTTTCTGACTTGTTCATATTGCCTCCTCTGCATGCATGTGTCTCTCCTGAATTTGACCATGTTTTCCTTCCTGAAAATGAAGCTTAGTACCAGCATCTCTTGTTTGGGCATTAAGCAGAGGTTTTTTTTCTAAGTGAGTGAAAAAATGTGTCCTTTCCAGAGACTCCTCCTGCAACCCAATTGTCAGAGCAAAACCTTCCCTTCTCCCCCTGAACACACCAGTGCAAAGGAAAACTGCAAAAGCCATCTTCTGGTTTGTTTCCCAGTGTTTTTTTCCTGACGTGCTGGGGTATTCTGGCTACTAACCCCAAAAATGTGACTGGAAACAAGGCTTTACAGACTTTCTTGGCCTCCATTCAGCTAGAGAAGAGTTTCCTAATCAGCCAGTATTGACTCACAGGACAAGTCTTGCAGCGAATCAGATGAGATTTCTATCTGCAAAACTCACTTGTCCCAGAAGAGCACAAAAGATCAGTTGCTATCCAGGGTGCAGATAACAATTGCCTTTGTCGGATACCATTAAACACAAGAACCTGACTGAATCATTGACCTTTTGGTCAGTTTTCCCTTGGGAGAGCAGCAACACTCGCTGCAGCCCAAGAATCAGCAGCACACAGTGTTCACTCAGATCATGCCCCAGGCAGGAGGAAGAGGAGGAGGTGGCACAAGTGGCTCATTGCTGCCCTTGTTGCTGGAGCAGGGCTGCCTGCTGCCCACCTGGGCTCGGCAACTGTGCTCTCCTGATATTTTCCTTTTGTTTTAGTGGGCAGGGTTCAGACTATCTCTCCTCAGCACCAGAACGGATCTAGGCCAGACAGATATGAATTATATGTGACTTCCAGCAAGATCCCTCTCTTTTCTTCATCCACGGGATACAGCTGTGGAATGGAAACTGCTGTGTTTTATTGCCCCTCCAGTTGTTCCAATATTTCTCAGAGAACAGTGTCATCTCTGGTATTTCCATGTGCAATCTCTGCCTCGGGTACAGTCTTCCTCTGTCCTCTCCCACTTACCAACCAGATTGTTTTGAACTGACTAAACCAGGGGCTGATACATTCAGTTCCTTGCCAGGAGGCTTTTCAGCAGTGCTGCCATTGCCTGTAGGCAGAGCGTGCCCCAGCATGTGGGGAGAGCCAGCAAGGGCATCACACGAGGGAGCTGCCCGCCATGCCCAGCCCTAGAAAACACGGGCTCCAGCACTGGTGAGAGGCAGGGAAGAGGCGAGAGGAGACATGCAGATCTTCTCTCTGCTCCTAGAGTGCCAGAGGGATGTGAAGAGAAGTGAGTGCCCTTTCAGAGATTTGGGTGGCCATGCATTTTCAAGGGAGCAAGTCAGGGAGGGAGGAGGCTGGAAAATGCCTGCTGAAATCTGTCCTGGTCTGAACCTCAAGGCTGAAGCTGCTCAGTTTTGGAAGTCCTGTCTCAAATACTTGCATACAGGTCAATGAAGGGACTTCACCCTCCCTGGAGCATCAATGAGCTCTGCCAGACCACCACCATGCCACCATCATGGCCCTCTCAGTTGCAGCAGGTATGCTATCCCAAAGGCTGACCCTGAGGAGAGTGAGGGCCCTTAGCATGGTGACCACGAGCACAGACCAGACTGTAGCTGTGCCATCAAGCCCAGACACTTTCTTCAACCTTCACTGTGAGGGACAAGGACCATGTTTTCCCCTGTGCTGTCCCAGGCCAGGCAGCCCATGGGTGCTGCTCGCTACAAGGAACAGGGAGGGTGCTCCTGGCCCCCATCCCTGCCTTGTGGCAGTGGTGACATGCAGCTGGAAGCAGTCCCTGTGGTTTCTATCGGACCAGTTTGGGTGAGTGGCACAGGGCATGATTGGCACCTGCTGAGAGGTGACCTCGGCACCACCAGCTGCTGGGGCATTGCTGCAGGCCCCAGGACTGTGAGCAGGATGAGTTGTCTCCATGCAACACATGCCACAGCCCCCAGCACACCACTGGGTCCCTGTGGCACTGGCAGATGACCAAGATGACTTGCAGAGTGACAATGAACAGAAATGGGACTCAACAGAGAGTATCCCTCTTCTCCGGCTGCCAGGTATCCAGGAGTGGCTTTAGTGGCCCTATGCAATTAACTTAAAAAATGTTTTTTCCTTTAGCAACCTGGGTTTTGCTGCTCTTGGGAAGGCGGCACTGATGAAGGCCTCACAGCTACCTGGATGCTAGCTGCCAACAATCTTATCTACAGGGCTAGCCATGGGGACAGCTGGGTGAGCCCAACAGAGGTGCTCATGGCTGACAGCCTCACTGCCCCAGGGAGCGGGTCACCCACAGTGGGGCATTCCCTGCTCCTGGGAGCTCCCCCCCCAGCTTCAGCTTTGAGGGCTGTGGTACTTTGCTGTCAGAGGGTTGGTTGTGTCCAGTGTGTCTGACAGAGAGGGTCCTGGCTGGAGCAGGGTGCTCCTTGCTGTCTGCCTCAGGATGCAGTGACCAGGCTGGTGGATGGGGGTGCCTTACAGGGAGGAGCAGTGGGAGCAGGGTGCTGTGCTGCACGGGCAAGCAGCTGGAGAGTGCTCAACCCATGGGAAAGCCCAGCAGGCTCAAACAAGCACAAATGCCCTAACAAACCTGAGCTAAAAAAGCTGTACCTGCACCACTGCTTAGGGAAGTTCCACTCTTCCCTATGGCATGTGATTTTGGTCCTTGTCCTGCTGGAGAGGAGTGGTTTGTGAAACACAAGTGGCTGGGGGTGCCAGTTCCCCTTGGCAGTGAGGTCAGGTCCTGGAGGCTCAGTGTCAAGCTAAGGTAGTTTGAAGCAGAAGGAGGACTTCTGGCGCTGGTATGGGGTTGCCTTCATGTTGCTCTGAGTGTGCACCCATCTCTTGGCTGGCTGTTACTACACACAGCCAGTGTGTCTGGCTTCCCTGGGTGGGTTTTCCTCCCTTCTTTAGAGACTGTTTCTTGGCTCAGGCCTAGTCCTGGCTAGTAAGATCTCCAGAGAGGGCTTGGTGTAGGGTGGTGTCTCCTATTTCTTAAGTCTATGGCCTGGCCACAGGGAACTCTGCTCAGTGGGACTGGCACAGAAGAGCAGAGCTGGGAGAGCCCACTGGAGAGCTGTGTCTGCATCACTACACTGCTCCTGCTGTCCAGTGCTGGCCTGTCTGCATGGCAAGGAAGCACTGGACCAGGTTGCCAGGGCTATCCAGAGCCTGCTCCCCATGAAATGCATTTTACTTAGCAGATATGGGGTTTTTTAACAAGATATGAATTCTAGCCTCTGCTGCCCATTTAGCTTTCCTGCACGAAGACATGGCTTTGCTGACTTGTGAGGCTGAGCTGGCTTTAAGTCAGGAAATGGTAGTCTTAAGTTCTTCTGACTTTATTCTTCCCAACTTGATTTCTTTCCTCCATCCCACTCCCATTGTTGGGTCGTGGCACTGGGAAACCTCTTACAAAAGTGAAGAAGGAACAAACTTTCTCCAGCCAGGGTGACAAGATCTGTCTAGGGAACCTTACTGCTATGCTGTGGCATAACCTCTGTGCTAGATGTCTGCATGGCTTCATAAGAAATGGTTCATGGCAGTGCGCTAGAACACTTCCAGCCACTCTAGACCTCTGGCCTAGGGGAAAGCAGGGACAAAGCAATTCTCTCTGGATGAAAAATGCCTGACCCTCAGCTAGCAGGCTGGAAGGACAATGAAGTCTGGAAGAGAAGGAGCAGGTGGCTAGAAGGGGCTGACATGTCAGTACCAGTCACCCTGGATTGATTGCACTCTGCTTGTCCTTAACTTATCATTCTATGCTCCCTCCCTTGGTGTCAGGAAAGAAGGTCCCTGCAGCTTGTACATCTCAACCTGGTGCAGAGCTCAAAAGTGAGCTCTGGAGCTTGGCTACACCCTTGGTGTTCACAGTGACATACTTCTGGACCTTCTTCAGACTTAGAAATGAATTGCACAGCTAGAGAGCAACTCTGCATGTTTGCGCAAGACTTGTGTCACATCATTATTCCCTGGGATGACTAGGATCCTCCCAAGGGAACTTGTTCAATTGAGCACTGCTGATCTTTTCCTGATATGCAGCCCTGATATGTGTAGCTCCCCATTTTCAGGGATGACTTTAGGAGCTCCCAGGGCACAGAGTGAATCCCAAAGCTTCATGCTTTGTCCTTACCAGCCCACTGGAGGCCTGGCTGAACACCCTGAAGATGTGCACCCATATATTCCATGATGAACAGCTCTGGACCCTGGAGCTAAACTCTTCATCTGCCAGGGGGAGACTGCAGTCATCATCTCTCTTGTTTGAAGGCCAAAAGGAGGCTGCTTTCTCACTGATCCAGACCTTATGCCCCTTGGAGAGATGGCAAGGACACAAAAGAACCCTTCACTGCTGAGATCACTCTGTGTTTTATAACCAGGCCATAAATTGACACAGTGGAGCACAGGGACCTGCTCTCTCTGCTCTGCAAGTTCTCACTGGTATCTGAGACCTCATCACTCACAGCCCTGACAATCCACTGACACTTTCCTAGGTGCTCCCAGCCACTGCCCAGTTTGACAGCAGTGTCACCTCTCAGCATTAACTCTCCTGGGAAGAGGAAGAAGCAGGGAAATGTTTGTCTAGGTCAGGCCCAAACCAGCAGCTCACTGGAACTGCCCTACCAGATTCAGCCCTTGGGACCCCTTGGGAGGCAGTCCTCAGAGATTAAGGAGCAGAGCAGAGCTGGCAGATCTTTAAGAAGGCTTTCCATAGAGCACAAGAACTCTCAATACCCATGTGCAGGAAATCAAGCAAGAAAGGAAAGAGACCAGCATGGCTGAGTCATGAACTGCTGGTTGAACTAAGGAACAAGATGAAACTGCACAAACAGTTGAAACAGGGACAGGTAGCCTGGGAGGAATACAGGGACCCTGCCTAGTTATGTAGGGACAAAGTCAGGAAGGTCAAGGCGCAGCTAGAGCTGAACTTGGCGAGAGATACGAAGAAAAACAAGAAGGGATTCTAGAAGTATCTAAATCAGAAAAGAAAGGTCAAAGAAGGTGTACCCCCCCTGGTGGCAAACAACGGTGAATTAGTAACAACAGACGAGGAGAAGGCTGAGGTACTCAGTAACTTTCTTGCCTCGGTTTTCACTGGCAACCTCTCTCCTCACAGCCCTCAAGTTGGTGGCCCACAGGACAAGGACCAGGTAGA
>VYZX01025573.1:165372-207558 GCA_013401335.1 Brachypteracias leptosomus | reverse complement strand
GGCCAGCAGATCAAGAGAGGTGATTCTGCCCCTCTACTCTGCCCTGGTGAGACCTCACCTGGAGTACTGCCTCCAGTTCTGGAGCTCCCAGCACAAGAAGGATGTGGACATATTGGAGCGTGTCCAGAGGAGGGCCACCAAAATGAACAGGGGAATGGAGCATCTCTTGTATGAAGATAGGCTGAGAGAGTTGGGGCTGTTCAGCCTGGAGAAGAGAAGGCTCCAAGGGGACCTTATAGTGACCTTCCAGTACCTGAAGGGGGCCTACATGAAGGCAGGGGAAGGTCTATTCAAAAGGGTTTTTAACGATAGGACCAGGAGTAATGGTTTTTAAGCTAGCAAAGATTTAGATTGGATATTAGAAAAAGGTTCTTTAACATGAGGGTGATAGATCAGTGGAATGGGCTGCCCAGGGAGGTGGTGAAGGCCCCATCCCTGGAGTCATTCAAGGTCAGGTTTGGGTAAAAAGTGGCTGGATGGCCAGGCCCAAAGACTAGTGGTGAATTGAGTTACATCCAGTTGGCAGCCTGTCACAAGTGGTGTTCCCCAGGGCTCACTACTGGTGAAAGTTCTGTTTAGCATCTTTACTGATGATCTGGATGAGGGGATCAAGTGCACCCTCAACAGACAACACTAAGTTGGGCAGGAGTGTTGATCTGCTTAAGGGTAGGGAGGCTCTGCTGAGGGATCTGGACAGACTGGATCAATGGGCTGAGGCCAATTGTATGAGGTTCAACCAGACCAAATGCTGGATCCTGCACCTGGGTCACAACAACCCCATGCTGTTAACACTACAGGCTTGAGGGGAGTGGCTGGAAACCTGCCTGACAGAAAAGGACCTAGGGGTGTTGCTCGACAGCCAGATGAATATGAGCCAGCAGTGTGCCCAAGTGGCCAAGAAGGTCAACAGCATCCTGGCTTGTATCAGAAATAGTGTGGCCAGTTGGACCAGGGACACGATCATCCACCTGTACTTGGCACTGATGAGGCTGCATCTCAAGTACTGTGTTAAGTTTTGGGCCTCTCACTACAAGAAAGACATTGAGGTGACAGAGAGTGTCCAAAGCAGGGCAACGAAGCTGGTGAAGGGTCTAGAGCACAAGCCATGAGGAGCAGCTATGGGAACTGGGGTTGTTTAATCTGAAGGAGGCTGAGGAGAGACCTTATCACTCCCTACAGCTTCCTGAAGGGAGACTGTAGCAAGGTGGGGGTTAGTCTCTTCTCCCAAGTAACAAGCAATAGGACAAAAGAAAATAGTCTCGAGTTGTGCCAAGGGAAGTTTAGTTTGGATATTATGAAAAATTTCTTCACTGAAAGGGTTGTAGAGCACTGGAACAGGCTGCCCAGGGAAGTAGTGGAGTCACCATCCCTGGAGGTATTTAAAAGACATGCAGAAGTGGTGCTGAGGGACAGGTTTAGTGGTGAACTTGGCAGTGTTAAGTTTATTGTTGGATTCATTGATCTTCAAGTTTTTTTCCAACCTAAATGATTCTATGATTCTTATTAGATAAACTTAATCATTGATGTGACTTCCCATTCACAATCATTTTACTACCACTTTGTACATTCTATCTGTGTTTACGTCTCCTAACATAAGCTTAAGGAAGGCAGGAACATTACGGGGCAAGCTCCATAAAATAAAAAATCCCCAGATAATCTCTGAATCTCATGTAAATGCAAAGCTGATTTTTAGACATTCACAGAGAGAAACAAGCTACTTGGATTTTCCCAATGCTTACCAGCAGGTAAGACTATGCACGCAGATAGCTATTGAAGAGCAGCCCCAAGGCTTCCTAAAGGGCCCACTCTTCATTTTAGCAGATGCTCTTCAAACAGAGATGAAGAGAGAGGGTTTACTTACTTCAGGTGTCCATTAATGGATATCTACAGCTTGCTGGGTATCTATTTGACAGGGACTAGCAGATAAGAAAAATCACTTTAAGGAAACCCAGGCCCTTCCAAGGAAGCAGTCTGATGTTATTTGCTCAAATATCCCACAGAACCTACAATAATACTGGACTATTACTGGACAAATTCAACATCTCAGTCGCAGCCCCTCAGTCCCACTCTCTGCTCCAGAGAGTCTCATGGCAGGATTTTTCAGCCTTTTTGCCCCTGTCACTGGGGGAGCTGAAACAGACTAGCTTAAGTAGGAACAGTTTTAGGTCAAGTCTAAACACTTCTGTATCTAATATCTGGAAGAAGAATTCAGATCTGCTTAAAGGTGAAATAATAGAAGTGTACCAGAATCTTATCTGATTTCTCACCAGTTGACAAAAAAGTTCCTAAGAAGGGTTAATTTTTCCTCAATGTAAAGCTGGTACTCAGTCACATGGGAAAATAACTTTTTTTTCCCCTGATGTTATCTAGTTCAGAATGCTTTATCCAGAAACCTGTGCTGCTTCTATAAACCTTTAGGCTTTAGAAAATCAAGCAACTGCTATGTGACCAGCTAGAAAATCATAAAGCTAAGACAGAAACCAGCGCGATCCTATGCAAGGCAATGAGTGTCACAGGTCCATCTATGAGACACCTGTCCACAGAATAAAATGTTTACAAAATGGTATACTGTAGAGTATCTTGCAGCAAACATACTTGGGTTCAATGATCAGAAAAAAACCCAACCAAGTTTACTTTGCCAAGTAAATGAGATTGACTGTCTATCAAGGACATTAAGAATACAGATGAAAAGAGCCAGCTCCCAACAGAATGTTCATGCATACAAATGATAATTATTAACAAAAAGTCTTTCCTACACCCCTGCTGAAAACACAGAGATTTAAAAGGAATTAAATACTGCCGCCTAGTGAGCAAGAGGAAAATCCCTAAGTTCAACAAGTTTCAGAGAAAATATCCAACCATCTGAGCTCAGACAGAAAATAGATCCTCCTATATCTTGATTCACAGTCAAACATTCAGCTGGTATAATCCCTTGTTAACATCCTGCAGATGTAATGGTCTAACAGGAATGCTTGACATAAAGTTTGTTGATGTCCAAAGGTTACAACACCATCCTCTTTGTTACTGATTTTAGCTAGTTCATAAATGCCATGAGTAGATGTCGGTCGACACTCTGAGCAATCAAAGTAACATATGGATTTTAATGCCTCTGATAAATCAAACTTGGTGATCACTGAACACCGGTGAGTAGCCCCGTACTAGTCAGTTTTTAATTTCAAGGAGCCTAGGATCTTATAAATTCCTGTCAGAGCCAGGCATGATGTGATTCAATGCTATACACCAGCCTGTTAAAGAAAAATAAACCTCTTTGCTCCAGCTGGAAATGTATGTTTAAACAGCTTTAAGAACAGCAAGAAGTATAAAGCACAATTTAAAATGCAACAAGAGAGAGCAACATAGCTAACATAGCTACAATAGTTGCAACAAACTTTCAGAACAATTCCACCCAAAACACAGTTTGCCTTAAGGGTGAATAAGATACATGAAAATAAAAGTCTAAACAGAAGAAGTTTACAAAAATAAGGAGATTCTGGGTAACTCCTACTTTCAATGATTCTGTTTATTACAATAAGAGCAATGTAAAAAGTTTAAAAGAAAAATGATCTCAAAAGAAAAGAAGTACTTCTGCTTTGGTTTAGTAGAAAAGTTAATGACACCTGCTCCAAGGATCTCCGGGTACCAAGACTGAGAGGGTTGCTAGACCCAGTGCAATGTGGCTATGGCCTCAGCACCTGGGTTCTTACTCCATCATGTTCTGAGCCTGCCCAATCACCTTCTCCAAGTAACACACCTCTAGAAATAAGGACAGTAGCATAGGCAGGCTTCAAAAACCTCCTTGCTGAGTGTCTTCCTGAAGCAGCAGAGGCTAGAGCTTCCAGGAGCAAAACCTCTCCTGCAGCCAAAAAGGCAGCTGGGCGACAATTTCAGGAATTAGATTGTTGTCCAAAATTTGGGCAATTAGAGCACAAGGAAGTCATTAGTGTTGACCCACTGTAGCCAGAGATGCAAGACCCACAGGTTGTCTTTCCCCTCTTTGCCACTTAATTTTGCTACTCTAACACTCTTGTCATTTAGACAACTTTCTACCTCATTTGTATGTAAAATGGACCTTTAACAGCACTGCTGAAGGCAATTGGATTAAATCAGAGCAGTTAAGACTCTTCATACAAGTAAGCCTTGTCCTAAGGGTTCACATAAATCCTTAGAGTCCTTCTCTAGAAGTGTAAGAGTCCTTCTCCTCATATGAATAAGACCAGCGCTGTCCTAAAGGTAATGTACAATTTTAACTTAAACCAAAAATTAAGCACATCACACTAAAATTCACCAGCTTTTCAAGCTATAAAGCTTCATAAATACCTAACTGGAATATGTTACTGTTTTTTTCCTGAGTTTGAGAAACTATTTTTTTTAGTAAGGATTATGATATAATTAATGATCAATAACATCATGATTAAACATTTCCAACATTGTCCCACATGTACCACAAAATTTGGAGTTGGAAGAAAAATCAAGTCCACCATACTGAAATTCGGAGACATCAACTTTTTTATCTACAAAGGCTCATAAATGTCAAACTGGAGTAAAACACTGATTTGTTTTGTTTGGTTTTGACCCTGGAGTCATTCAAGGTCAGGCTTGATGGGACTCTGAGCAACCTGACCTAGGTAGAGATGTCCCTGCTGTGTAGGGAGGTTGGACAAGATGACCTCTAGAGGTCCCTTTCAGCCTAAAACATTCTATGATTCTATGATCCAGCTGACAGCACTGGGAGTGTGTTATTTTCCTACACTTTTGTTTTCATCCTTGCAAAGCACATCAAGAAGATGGCACTACATGAAGCAAGAATACAACTTCATAATAAAACACATTGTAAGAAATGTTGAAACACTACTTGAAAACGTATCAAATGCCCATCAAGATTATTTCAGACCATTATAAGGAAAATTCTGCTACCACAGATAGGAATCCTTCTCCCTCAGTCTTCATAGACAGCAGTGTAGAAGTTACTGCAAATTGGTCTTCACCTCTGAAGACTCTAACTTGTTCTAGGCATTACCAAGCACAGGAACCATTCTATCCACCTTCTCTGTAGATCTCTGCTGAATGAGAGGTATTTTGCCTTGGGTAATACTTAGAAAGAAGTAGAATCTGTGACATACATCTGCACTTCTTCACAAATCTCGCAGTCAAAATTACCTGTGGGAATTGCCAGAACTTTTTAATGTACAGAAAGAAAATGAAGCACAGATGTCAAGGGTGGATTCGGTGAATAATTACATGCAGTGCTGAACTCACCACTTTTGAAGTATGCAGAAAAACAGGAAGATTTAAAGTCAGCTCTAAGGGTATAACTTAAGCATTCATATGCTGTCAGCAGTGCTTTGGTGTGATTATAGTTGTCAGCCTACATACTGTTTTTATTTGGATTTGTTTCATTTAGTGGTGTTTACAAAATCATATTTTTTCTGAGTTTTGTTTTTTTTAAAATGCAATGCCACGCACACTTTCATCAAATACTGAAGGAATATTTCTACAACTAACAAGACTGGAGTTGTTGAAGGTCCTTTGCAAGAACAAGTTATCAAAATAGAAATACAGAAAGAAACAGCTTATTGTTTCCATCCACTTATTAATTCATAGCATAGCACACGACTGCTTTGGCATTGGGTACAATTTGAAAAAGTGAAAATTTCCAGATCTGGACATGGAAACGACAGCTAGGAGTGCACAGGAACTTTCTCAAATGGATTTGCCTCTAATAGAGAAATTGATTTTCCATCCATAACTGATACCTTGTTGGGAGGCACAGATCATCTTGCTTTTCCATCCATGTATTCATGTCTCCACATGACCACTTTATCATAAGCTTCTAGCCCTCCAGTTGTGCCATGCATGACATCCCTCCATCAGTGATTAGTGTTTGCATGAAGGAAATGAAAACAGGCATGTACTGGAAGTTAACAATAGCTTCAACACTTTGAAGGAACTATAAGACAAAAGCATTATTGTTTTTCTAAACCAAAGTCACTGACCTGTGAATGTTGACCAGGCATGAAGTGTACTGTACATCTCTACCTGCTCTGCTGCTGCCCAACCAAGCCTGATAAAGCCATTGTCTGCGGCCAGGGCTGGAGACGGTGCCACTTGACTTGGGACAAAGGTAGAAGCCATCTATATATTACCAACTCACCATAACACAATGAAGTGCTGGGGCCTGGGCTGTGGGCCCCGAGTTGGAGTTGACCTATGGATGAGTCACAACCCAGGAACATGTTTTGTTCCCCAAGGCCCCAGAGGCAGAACCTGGCCCACCTGTGTAAGGCTCTGCCTTCCTCCAGGTGATTGTTGTCGGGGTGGTGGGTGAGGCTAGAGATATATCAACCAGGAACTGAATCAGTTAGAGAGAAGCAACAGTGAGGAGCTGATCAGTTGGAGGAGAGTTCCTGTTGGGTCCAGTTTGCTGAGCTTGCTCTCAGGGGTGTGTTCCCCCTTGGGTTATTCAAGACAGAGAAGAGCAAACAGATGAAGAATAAAAGATGAAGTTATGCAGAGGGGGTGTTGCTGAGTTTGGTGTTGGCCTGAGGAGGGAGACAGCTAGCAGCACACACAACCCAAATACAATNGATGAGAAGCATTTGTGTGAAAAAGACTTGTAATGAAGATAACCACAAAGGAATTGGGAACAGTGATGAGCAGAACTCATTTTAGTAAGGAGATGAAGTGGACTTTGATAATGATATGGGTTCTCTGCTGGACGGTAAAGAGAAAATGCAAAGAGATAGAGTGGACTTTGGTAATGCTGGATGGTAAAGAGATAGTGCTGCAGAACTTCACCATGTAATGACAAACCTTGGGGAGAAGCTTGGAGATGAAGAAGTAGATAGAATACGTTAAACTAGGAAGAGTGTGTGTAAGTGGTAACAGTGAAGTGAAGATTGTATACAACGTGAAATTTCTTGTTGCTGTTTGTGTGGTCTGTTTGTAAAGGAAATTTGTTGATACTGTTTGTATGTCTGGTAACTCTGACATGTAAAAGGTTTTTCCTTCACTGTTTAATTTGTATGCGTAGTAATTGGAAAACTCTGCCTTTGTGCTTGGGGTAAAATTAAGGTTGTGAATCATCCATAGGTCAGGGGAGGCCGAATGAAGTGCTGGGGCCTGGGCTGTGGGCCCCGAGTTGGAGTTGACCTATGGGTGAGTCACAACCCAGGAACATGTTTTGTTCCCCAAGGCCCCAGAGGCAGAACCTGGCCCATGTGAGGCCCTGCCTTCCCCCAGATGATTGTCATTGGGGTGGTGGGTGAGGCTAGAGCTATATCAACCAGGAACTGAATCAGTTGGAGGGGAACAACAGAAGAGAGAAGAAGCAATAAGGAGCGGATCAGTTGGAAGAGAGTTCCTGTTGGGGCCAGTCAGAGTGAGTTTCTGTTGGGTCCAGCTTGCTGAGCTCTCCCTCTCAGTGGTGTGTTCCCCCTTGGCTTATTCAAGACAGAGAAGAGCAAACAGATGAAGAATAAAAGATGAAGTTATGCAGAGGGGGTGTTGCTGAGTTTGGTGTTGGCCTGAGGAAGGAGACAGCTAGCAGCACACACAACCCAAATACAATTTATTTCAAGGAACCTACAGGAATCAGGGGTGTTTAGCAGAACAGAATGGAACAAATGTAAGAAAGGCTACAGGCCCATGTGCATGATAAGCACAAGGGGAGGATGGAACCCTGGTACTTGCACAAATTCCTTGTGGGAAGGTCCATCTGGCCCACTCCAGAGTACACCTTTTCACCCAAGTCTTGAGTTTTCCAATTTTGCTTTGATGTTTGCCATGGGATGTGGCTCTTGGGTGACACTGGGGCCCCAGGAATAAGGGGGACATGGCTGCCCTGGCTGCACCTCAGGGAGCAGAGCCCAGATGGCCAGGAGCCCAGCGGGCAGCACATGCCTTGGCTGCACCTCCTGCGGTCCCAAAGAGCCCTTACTCAGCGCAGGAGTGCAGTGTGCCTAGGTCATTGTCCTCTGCCAGCAGGACCAGCTGGTATGGAACTCAGGGCAGAAGCTTGGTATATGTCACGCTGTTGTCACCAGTTTGGTAGCCACCATAGCAAACCCATCTGGTAGCTCCCCAAGGGCCCTTGGCATCTGTGGGCTGAGATCTTCCCAGAAACACTGAGCAGCTGCTGCAACCAGCACTGCCTGTGACAGAGGTGCTTGTGTCTCCTTGCTCCCAGATGGTGCTATGGGAATGGCACTGGGGACTCATTTATTTCCTTCTCCAAACCACTGACCTACTGGTATGCAGTCAGGACATCTCTTTCTTACTCTATGATCTGTTGCACATGACAAAATAAATGAGGGGTTAGGGTTGTAAGTGAACTATGGCTATGCTTATAAACACTGGTTTTAATACAGTGAGAGTACTTTGTTTAAACATGCAAGCTTATTTATTGAGAAAGGCTACATAGAAGGCACACTTAAAGCATTGTTTCCATTTGGAATGTCTGTGGCCCTCACATTTTCTTGAAAAGCAGCCATCTGCCATATCAGCATAGTCCATCCTTTAATATTTGTACATTCTTATTATTTTCCCTAAAAGCAGAAGAAAAATATTTTAGAAGAGGAGCACTTCACTTGAATTTAACACAAGCATTTCACAGAGTGGACTCTCTCATATCTTTCTATGTGTTCAATTAAATGCAGCGATGCATTTAATTGCATTACTTAGAGCAAACATTACTGCAAAGTAACTGTGATGCAAAGATTTATGTATCACACAGAGTAACTTAACAGAGGCAGCTGCACTTCAGGCTTTGTTTCCTATAAAAACTTGATAAAGCCATCTGCAAATCTGAGAAGTATCAATCCCCATGACAAATCTCACCATGAGGACTAAGGTGTCCATTACAAAGCACCAAGGCAAGTCAAACTTCACAGTCCCTGAAGTGGGAACCAGTTCTTAGTGTACAAAACGTTCCCCTTTCACGTGGGACTTCAGTGGGAAGGGTGTGCATCCTGATGCATCTCTATATCCCAGACTTCCCTTAAATTTGAATGTGGCGTTTTCTGGATGTTGGAATCTTGTTTAAAGAAATGTTAGCCAAGTCTCCCTTAGCTTGGGAACACAAGGGTTTGGGGTTTTTTTTGAAGTCACATACATGGTACTTTAGGTGCTCCATTTAGAAATCTCAATTTACCAAGCAAGTACAGATACAAAAAGAGAGTGATAGAATCCAAACTGTCCTAGATCTTCAATTTGATTCCCTATGCTAATAGAATCAAGCTGGTTTACTCCTCATGGAATTCAAGAGACTTATGATTACCCAAAACCAGGGACAATCTGTACTAACCTTTGTATCAAGGATCTTTTAACCAGAAGGGAGTGGAGCAGATTAGAAATATGAAAGGAAAAATCAAGCCCAGGGGATGTAAAACAGATGTAAAGATAGATGTAAGGGAAAGTTCTGGCTGAAGGACAGCCCTTATGCTATACCCTGCAGAGGCAGCTCAAGCTGCAGCATCTGTTTCCAAAGAGGTGCTTGTGGTGCTGCCAGACTAGGTTTGAATTAAGATCAGCTGTTGTCACTGCTACTGGACACTAAGTATGGAAGAGACCTGGAATTGGCATTTATGCTGCTGCTTTAGATTGGGGGGAAAAAAAAAAAAAAAAAAGCAAAGCAGGGAGAAAGACCAGAATTTGTCTTACAGTTAACAGCCTGCCCTTCAGAATCAGGGTGGGTAGGGCTGGTGCTGCACCTTTGCTCCAGGTGTCCCATGTTATCATGGATCAACCACAGCAACCTCTCCTGCAGTACCATTGATGCACACATGGGGCTCTCCAGGTGCCCAGACAGGCTTGCATGGCTACAAGAGCTCGTGGACAGTACTGCCTTGGCCATCAGGGAAGTACAATTCCCTTTAAAAAGTCCTTTCCCTTTGAAGAGTCCTTTAACGGACTTGAACATGGGCTGGAAGTGACCTGTAGGTTGGCTGTTGAGAATCACCCAAGTTCATTTAGAACTGACTGTTCCATAATTCACTATAGGTTATGCCCATACATCTGTTTCTACATCACCACATTATGCTATTTATCTTGGCAACTACTGGTCATGCAGCTTGTTAAGAAGGGCAGAAAGATCTCTCCTAAGGAGTGGGTGGACTGTACCTTAGACTCTTTGAAGTGAAATGACCATTGCTTATGACTACGAACCATTTTTCAAAGCTGAAACTCTTACAATAAAAAAGTGTTTTATCCTTGTTGTGTTCACGTCAAGTCACACACTTTAGAACAACTACTCCAGGCTGTACTAGAAGTCACTGAGTATGTAAATGACTGAATTATTAAAGAAAAAAGAAATCAGGATAGTATCTGATCACCCTGTGCCCCTTCAGACCAAAATGCATGTTTCTGAGCATGTAAGATGCCAGCAAAAAAAGATGCTTAAGATAAAAGTCTATATTGTGTGTGTAACTGGATTAAACCCCATGTTTCACACAAAACATGTACATTACATCTCATACTAATAAGACATAAGCCCCATCATGAATTACTTAAGGGATTGAGTGGAAATACACAGCAGGTTTGCCTAAAGGACACTTTGTGCTATGTGCAGTGATGTATTCAGGAATCTACCATGCACCCACCTGGAACTGAGGGATCATGTTTAAAAAACTTTAACATCCTAGAAATGCAAGGCTGGATCTCAAAGCCCATCATTCTGCTCTGAGAAAGGTTCAAATATGCTGTTTTAGGTTGGGAGACACTCTCCTGTCTGTATCTCCACCACATGGATTTGCACTCTGTATGTAATAGTTAACACTCCTCTTCGATTTTTATTGTACTGATATCAGACCATTTCTCCAGATCCCTGGAGATTTTGATACTGTCCTGCACAGATCATTGTATCTCATTGCCATTTTGCAAGTTCTTGTTGTCTTGTTTCCAATATCCCATTCATTACAGAAATACTGAATTATATACCACGCCTAAATGAAATCCCACTTAATAGCTCTTTCAAGTCTGACTGTAAAACGCTGACTACTGCTTTTAAACCACAGCATTTCAAACTAGTGTGACTTCATACTTTAACAATTTCAGCTGAATAACTATTTGTCTGCTTATGTGAATGTCAAGTGGAGCTATGTAAAATGTCTTAGTGTCATGGATCATCACTTCTGTTTCCTCCTACTCTGCTAGGCCAGTTATCTTGCAAAAAAAAAAATCTCACAGATTTGATGGGATTATTTCTAACAAATCCGTATCAGATTTGTTTACTCTCCTTTTTACCTCTGTCTGTCTACAAGTCAATCACTTAGTAACTTACTCTGACATCTTTCCAGGCAGCAAAGACGTATAGGCTCCTAATATGTAACATATCAATCATAATGGAGGGGTAACAATGCTCATTAAGCACTGATTTTCTATGTTTTCAAATTATTTTTTTAAAGATTAAATTATTAAAAAAAATACTCTCAAATATTAGAATTTTTTTTCTTGTTTTTTAAACAGTCTGAATGGCAAAATAGTATTTTCTCCTAACATTTGGCATTCTTACTGTTCTCTGAGAAAGGAAATACAGGAGACTGGACCTTGACCATAAACATTTTGTAGTAAAAGCTGCATTTTGGGTGGGATCTTCCATGTTTTCTGATTGAGAGCGTGGAAGAGTCTGGCATTATATTTAATGGTAATGTGGCACTGTATGAATGTGACAGGCACCCCCCCTCTGAGATACTCCTCCTTAAGAATTACAAAAGCAAATACTCAGTACTCCCAGCTAACTGCATCCAACCTAAGCCACTTACAGGTATCATGATAAAAGCTGTTACAAGGGATTGACGATTGAGAGGACACTGCTAAAACTGCATTTTAACAGAGTGTTAATGATTCAAAGCCAATAATCTATCAGTTAACTGGGATGTCAGAGTGAATATTTTGCTGCACATAGGGAAGAGAAGGTTAGGATGTCAATTAAATGACTACCTGTTTGAGAGGCAGAGCATACACTCGTTGGAGTAGGTCTCTCCATCGGTCCCACAAACTGGGCTGTAGTCCCTTGGACATCCAGGCACACCATACCTGTGGCAGGCAGGCTAGGGAAGACAGGTACATTAGAAGTCTAAGATACACCATTTGAAACAGGTCTCTGATCAGCTTCTGCTCTGTGAGCTTCTGAAGAATATAGGCATGCTTATGCACAAACTGGAGTGCTTAGAGGAGCTGGCATAGCATCACCAAGTGCCACATTATCTTTCATGCTCTTAGGGGAATTTATCACTTGAGACTCGGCCTCTGCTGCCTGGCAGGACTTGAGCTGCAGTGTCAGGACACTGGCATGCTACAAACCTCAGCTCCATCCAACTTCTTAGCGTCACAGTGAGCCACCCGTGAAGGGCCACTGCAGATGGAGCTGGTAGGAGACGGGAACCACCGGGGCATGTGTGCTGCAGCCCTTAGCAGGAGGGTGCCGGGCTCCCGGGGGGTTCCCTCAGCTGTGGGGAGAGACCCCCCGCCCTGACCCGGGGCTCCGGAGCCAGGGCCAGGCGTTCCTGGGGGCTCTGAGGAAGGGGCTGCCCTGCACCCCAGGCGGGGCTAGCGGCAGGGAAGGCTGGTGGGATCCCCTTCCCAGGGACCACGGGGCAGGCGGCACTCACCGGGTAGCTGGCAACGGCGCCGGGACACGAGAAGAGCCCTGTGGAGAGCAACCAGCGTTAACAGCGCCTGGTCTCGCCCGAATTTCCCCCGACCTCCCCCGGGAGCAGCTGGTGTCCATTACTGGTCCCGGTCCCGACCAGCGGTGTCCGGTCCCGGCACCCCCCGACCAGCCGGTGTCCGGCACCAAACCGTGCCGATTCTTCCCTGTGCCCCCGGATGGTTGACGCCCGCTACTGGCTTAAATTCTACGGCCGCCACCCCCAAGCCGGCCGGGGCCCGCTACCGCTTTCCCCTTCCCTGTGCCTGGACCAGATGAGACTCGCCCCCCTCGACCGCCGCTGCCCCTACGCCCAGTACCGGCAAGGAGAGCAGGTATCAGCAGCAGCACCGGCAGGTCCATGTCAGCGAGTGCAGTAACGGCGGCGGACGGGACGCTATAACGGCCACGGCGGAGCGCGGGGGCGGAGAGGCGGGCGGGGACGGAGGGGCGGGGAGGGGCTGGGCAGCACTCGGGTGCCAAGGGGTGGGGGTGGGGCATGGGGCTGGAGGCGCCGGGAGGGATGTGCCATGGTCTCACCTGAGGGTTAGGGATCAGGCAGCACCTCCAGAGGCACAGGGACAGGAACACTCCCTCGAGGTGCTGAGGGAATGTGGGGTTAAGGTGCTCTAAATGCTGTTCATGGCAAGCCAGTCTGTGCCAGCCCTACCAAGCAGGTCCCCATGGGGTCGCTTACACCTGCCATTTCCACTGTGAACCCCCAAAATATCCCGTAGTCAGCAACTAACCAAGCTCTACTTCTGTGATGCACAGAGCAGTGCAGAAACGTTATCAGGACCACGCCCACAGGATGAGGAGCTTTAACATCAGGGCTGTGTAGGGGAGCAGCACTTAATGGTGGGCACTTGCTGTAATTTCAGCGTTCCCCACCCAGGCTTTCCCTGCTTGACTTCACCTCGTTGGAGTTGTGCTTTGATTGCAGAGTCTCTTGGGCAACGCAGGAAGAAGAGAAGGCTGAGAGGGAGACCTCATTGCTCTACTACCTAAAAGGAGGTTGTAGCGAGGCTGGTGTTGGTTTCTTCTCCCAAGTAACTAACCACAGGACAAGAGGTGCCTCAAGTTGCACCAGGGGAGGTTTAGGTTGGATATCAGGAAGAAGTTCTTTACTGAAAGAGTGGTTAGGCACTGGAACAGACTGCCCAGGGAAGTGGTGGAGTCACCATCCCTGGAGGTGTTCAAAAAATGAGTAGGTACAGCACTTTGGGACATGGTCTAGTGGTCAATGAGATGTTGGGATGAAGGTTGGGCTTGACAATCCTAGAGGTCTTTTCCAACCTTAATGATTCTCTGGTTCTATGAAGTTGGAAATTATGTGTGCAGTGCCATGTGGCTGCTAAGGCCATCGCTCCTGTATCATTCTAAAGTGACATGAGATGGCTTGTGCTGAGCTATGAGTGTGTTCCTGCTAAGAGAAAAAGAAAATCAATACAGCCTGAGCAATAAAGCCAACCTGCCTGCATCCAAAGTCATGGAAATCCAGGCCAGCAGGGGCTGGAAAGGCTTGGCACATTGTCCTGCCAGCACGTCTGTGTGTCTGGGCATCGTGGATCTCCAAAGCATATCTCATCTATTAGTTACTGATGAGTGGTTAGCTCTACAGAATCCTGGGACTAGATTTAGACAGCATCTGTCTCTGGAACTGTTTTTATGCAGTTTCTTAAAATCTGGGTTATGGAGTTCTTGTAAAATGGCCTGTGTTTGTGTGTATGAGCTGGAGCTTAGATCCCTCAAATGTTCTTATTCCTCCAGGCAACCTCTGCAAGTTGATGATGGTGTTAGGTTAGCACAGAATCACAGAATCACTGTGGTTGGAAAAGACCTTTAAGATCATCAAGTCCAACTGTTTTCTATCTCTACCAAGCTCACTTCTACAACCATATCCTTGAGCACTTATCACAAGGGATGTTTCATGCAAAAGCCTCTGGCTTGGATATTTTAAACAAGACGCCTAATCAGAACATTTTGTGACTGGTGAAGCATGTAGAGGGGTACTTCTCTCTGCTTGATTTCCTTCCTTAGCTTTGCCCAAGTTTTTGCCCCTGCTTTGCCTGCTAAACCACTTGAGCAGAGAGCATCTTTCTGTTACTTTGTTATTGGTGGGGTGTTTCCTGGATTTGCCATCCTTGTGAGACCTTTAGGTCCCAGAGAGATTTCCTTGGAAAAGGAGCATCAGAGGGTTAAATACTGAAGAGGTAGCCCAGGGTTGGTTTCCTTATTTCTTGAAGGTAAGATTTTTCAAAGGAAAAGGTGCTAGCTGAAGGTGAAGAAAGCAAAACCAAGGGAAATGTGAAGAAAGCAAAACCAAGGGCAGGAGTTATCTCTTAAGTTGTTAATTTCTTAAGTCCCTGTCACTGAATGGTTAAGTGACTGAATGGTCAAAGCTCTTGCACAAAGCTGTATTTGCACAGGAAAAAACCCAAATACAACAAACCAAGTAGGAGCTCAATGACCCAGCTGTTGGTAGCCCAGACAAGCTTTCTTCTCAGCAACTCCAGCGAAGCAAGCACAAGATGGATATGCACTGCCATCATGTCACCTAAAAGAGAATAGCTGTTCCTGCAAAAAAATATTCTCCATGTTAATATATTTTCCAATGAGTTAATTACAAGCCCATCAATTTGTTGCACTTGATCCCAGATAAACGAGGTGAATGGAACAATTTTGTCTTAACATTGTTCCAGTTGTCTCTCTGTGACAGGAACATGAACTCAGTTACAGTCATGTGTTCTGTCCTGGATGCTTCCCTTTGATGTTGCAGAGAAAATATAGAAAAGTAACCTGCAGGTGCTTTACTAACTCTCAACATGACACTCGTATTTTTTCTTGGTGCCAGTCCAGCCCCCTCAGTGCTGAAAGCATTTCATTTTGCTTGTTTAAATTCTTTCCACTGAGAGTATTTAACTTTGCCCTATTTGAATAAAATTTGAGAGATGGGTCTTTAGAGAAGGGAGAATGAAAGAAATGAGATTTTAAACAGAAGAAAAGATAACTTACACAAGTTTTCTCCTGGCAAGATGGAGTATCTCTTAGAAAATACCCGTTTTCTTCCACAAATTATTAAGAACTGGAGGCAAGGAAGAGAATAATTATGCAGAGGGCTTCTTTATAGCCTTTGTATGCTGTTAACACATTTGTGATATGAATGCTGAGTCACTGGAAAAGAAAACTGCAGAACTATTTGCATATCTCCTGGAAGTTATCTTGTTAACATCAGGTAGCTGATTAATAAACATGGAAGATGATAATAATGATCCTGGCATATAGGCTGCAGGGAGCAATATGTAATTAGAAGTTATATTTCTGCAGAGGAGGTCTGTTTCTGCCTTATGCTTAGTGGAATAACACTCTGTTCTTGGAAGCTAGAATTTAGCTCAACTTCAGTCACTTTTCTAAGTAAATGTGCATGACTCCCTGAAAGAAAAAAGTTCCTTCAGTGAGTTTATATGTACTTCAGGTTCTCCTACTGCCCAGCAGTTAGATACTAGCAAGGTTGCAGCCCAAGATATAGAGATTTTGTGATGGAAAAACGTTAAGAGCAGCAGAATCGACTAAGGGCAGGTTTCACACCAGAAGTGTGTGCCTGTGACCTTCTCTTGGAGTAAATAAGTGTTATGCGTGAAAGTCTATGTTTGACCTGGAGAACAAAGGGCACAGTTCAGAGTATCAGGTTCACCTAAGAAGACAGTGGTTGTATAGGAAAGAGTGACTGAGTCACTCTCTTACCACTGCTTCCAGCAGGGCTGGCCGGTTGTCTGGCTGTGACTTGGAAGAAACAAAATAAAACAAGCTGCTGAACAAAACCTTTGGGGTTGAAACTCTTCTGGCACTCCTTGGACTTGCTGCTGCTTCAGTGAGTGCTAGCCGGGTGCTTCTGAGATGCACTTGCTGCAAAGATTGGCCCATGATTGCGACCACCCTAGTGAAGGTGACAGGAAGGTCCTTTTATGGCTCCACCCATACAATTTATCCTCAACCACTCACGACTGCCTTGCTTGCTGGAGATGCTTGACCTTGGGTTTGCCTGTGGGAGTGTTTCCTCTTTTAAATCTGTGCAAATCAGCCAGGCGAGCAAAGAGCTACTGACAAAAATCCCCAGATACCCCAGCCACATTGGACTGAAGTGGCAACCTCTGGCATAAGGTCATCATGTGGGCAGCTCTAGCTTATTCCAGGATGAGAAAGTTTTTTCCCTGTCTCCCCAAAGCATGCGAAGCAAAAAAGAAATAGTTTTTATATACAATCTGTAATGAGTAGTATAGCCAGTGATTAAGGTGAATATCAACAAAACACAGCAAAAAGAATTTGGGTGAATGTAGAACATATTCAACCTTAAGAAAAGCTTTTAGACAAAGAATGTTAAATGCCATTATTTGATATTCCTTTTTAAATAATTGTGTCCCCTTGTGAAAAACTGAACTTGCCTCACTCCTGGTATTGCTTGGAAAGAAAACGTGTTGAAGACTTGCGGACTCTGACATCTTCATCCTTTGGGTTTTCCAAGGTTTCTACTGTTGGCAATAGCTCTTTTCCAAGTGGGAGGGTGGGTGAGAAACCCCAGAGGTCCCTGCCAGCCATCATTACCATGACTCTATGTCCTTGTCTGTCCCTGGAATCCATTCAGAACTTTCATTGGCTGTGTTTACTTATGTTGCCTATCCTCCTGAGATCAATGTGCATCGGGCACTGCAAGCAGGGAAACTTCCAGGGAGAGACAGCCCAAAACTCATGCCTGTGCTGGGAACTTCTACCAGTATCATTTTGCAACATTTCAATATCATCAAAACATTGGATATACAGTTTAATGCAGGTATAAAAAAAAATTGCTCGGTGGTACCATTTATTCCTGTTATTTGAAACGGTATCACTTTTGCTGGTTGGCATACCTCTGCCAGGATTGGTGTGCCAAAGCTGAAGGGAGAACAGATTGTTATTTGTTGGATCCTCAGGAACTTATCAGTGGGACGCAGGCAACTTTTGGGAACATGGAAATGCCTGCATTGCAGTAGAAAGGGCTTCAATATGTTCCCTACTTTTTTACCACCTGGAAAAATTGGGTGGAGATCTGGGTTATAAATGTTAGCAGCATTCTTTGTTATTCTCTGATTCATGGAAAGCATTTGAATTAGTGGATTAACATCTACTTTGGGCCTCTCCCAGTGCCTCCAACACTAGTAAACACCTAGTAAAAACCCATGTTATTTCATTTTCATGAACATTATTTCACATTCCTCAAGCACAGGAGTAGCATGGGCTTAGGTGGCAGGGCAAATTGGGAACAAGCTAGGAGACACCAGTTCTCAGTATAAAATGTTGATATTGTGAGCATTATCAAAAGAATGCTGATCTATCACCTCCTCTGTTTAAAAAGGATATAGGGAGATATCTTACCCTGTTGTAATGCCATGAAGACTGGGACTAAGTCCCTAGATTGTCTGCTGCCTTAGACTGGAAGGTTCAGCAGTGTGGTGTGGAATATCCTTTGTCACAGGTAGAGGATGCTAAAAGTTTAAAAATGGGGGTAAAAAATAAAATTGTAGAGCAAGAAACCACAAGTGATCTTAATAGCATGAAAATTCCCACTTGAACAGATTCCTGTGGACAGGAAGGTGGCACAGGAGAAGTCTGGCTATGCTTTTGCACCAGTTTTCTCTTCTCTTGGCCATCACTGCTGGCCTTTCATGGAGAGTGGAGACTGGTGAGAAGGATGCTACAGTCCCACATAACCTGCAGTTCATGTCCCCTTGCAGCCCCCAGTCATGTGGGGGAGGATGTTTACATCCAGTGGAGCAGCAGGAGAGTACAGCTGACTCATCTGCGCTGCTTCAGGCAGTCTGGCAGGGCACAGTGCTCGGGCACATCCCAGCTGGACTCATGCCATGCGTGTGAGTCTCTTGCTTCAAGTACAGAAGCTTGTCTTTCCACCTGAGTAATTACTGGGGTACAAGCAAGCAACACCCTTGAAGGAGCATAGCATAGGATGATCAAAAATGCTTCTGAACTGCTTTTCAGCATGTCAGAGTGGCACTGCTGAAAGCCTCAGTCCTAAGGGACTAAGGGCCCCTGCTTCTGGTGAGACTGGGAATGCCCTAGAAATGTTTTGCTGCTTGCTAATTGGCCTTATGTGCCAACTTGAACCAAGCATAGCAGCAGAGCAGAGAGGGATAGAAGGGAAAGGGCTGATTTTCTTAACATTTTAGTTTCCCTGACAGTGATTCCTGTAGGGAAGAAGTCAGCAGCACCAAGCAACTAATAAGCTTTTGGTGTAAGTTGGGTTTGTTGTGCAGTGGGGATTGGTTTAGGTTGACAAGCTGCCTCCCTGGCCAGGTCCCGAGCACTGAGCTGTGGCATCACCTCTAATTTTAGAAGACTCCTTCAGGCTGTTTTCATAAAGGCTGGGTTCAAAGGTTCACAGAATGATGTGGAGGAAGCTCCTCGTCTCATCACATTCCCTCACCATTCTCAGTGGCGTTGCTACCCCCACGCCAATAAGAGATTGCTCTGGGGGTCCTATCCATCACACACAGCCCATGAATCATTCACTTCAGCTGTGCTCCTACATTTGCAATCCCACATAGCCCAAAAGATAGGTTCCAGGCCTCAGGGAGGCAATTATGTACATGCCACTCAGTCTCTCCTTCCTTGATCTCTCCATGCCCATTCATTTGCTCTATTCTGCAATGTTCTCTGCTGTATCAGTCACAGATAGGCAATTTATCCTCTCCTGTTTCCCACATGAACCCCATCTATCACCTGTTTGCCTTTGAAATTAATTTACTGGCTGGTCAACTGCCTACTTTTGTCCCTGGTTCCCTCCCATCCGTGTGTAACATGGGAGGTGCTCCCTGGAGCAGCGGGTGAGCATCTCCTAGTTACTGTGACCCTAAGGAATGTTGCTGACCTGTGGGTAGTGTGGCTGGACAGGACTGCTGCATGTTCTGTGGGGTGGTGGGGAAAAGGTTGCTGTGAATTACCCATATGCTCCTGAAGCATCTGCTCATGCCATCAGTCAGCTGGGCAGGGAGAAATTTAATGAGGTTCAATAGGGCAAGTGTAAAGTACTGCATCTGGGGAAGAACAATCCCATGTATCAGCACAGGTTGAGGGCTGATCTGTTGGAGAGCAGCTCTGGGGAAAAAGATCTAGGAGTCATAGAGGACAAGAGGATGACCATGAGCCAGCAGTGCGCCCTCGCGGCCAGGAAGGCCAATGGCATCCTGGGCTGCATTAAGAAGAGCATGGCCAGCAGGTCGAGGGAGTTTCTCCTTCCCCTCTACTCTGTGCTGGTGAGGCCCCACCTGGAGTACTGTGTCCAGTTCTGGGCACCCCAGTTCAAGAAAGACAGGGAGCTACTGGAGAGAGTCCAGCGCAGAGCCACTAAGATGGTTAAGGGAGTGGAGCATCTCCCTTATGAGGAAAGGCTTGAGGGAGCTGCGTCTCTTTAGCTTGGAAAAAAGGAGACTGAGGGGTGACCTCATTAATGTCTATAAATATGCAAGGGGCAAGTGTCGGGAGGATGGAGCCAGGCTTTTCTCAGTGACATCCAGTGATAGGACAAGGGGCAATGGGTGCAAGCTGGAGCATAGGAGGTTTCAGGTAAACATAAGGAAAAACTTTTTTGTGGTGAGGGTGACAGAGCACTGGAACAGGCTGCGCAGAGAGGTTGTGGTGTCTCCTTCTCTGGAGACATTCAAAACCCACCTGGATGCATTCCTGTGTGGCCTGATCTAGGTGATCCTGCTCTAGCAGGGGGTTTGGACTAGATGATCTTTTGAGGTCCCTTCCAACCCTAATGTTCTGTGATTCTGTGATCACAGCACAAAGCAGCAGCAGCCTTCTGCCTGGCAAAGGCATGTGTGTGGATTGCTGTGATTCACAGCCTTGAACAAGGGCTTCACTAGTCCCTGCAGCCTCCAGAAAGCTCCTGAAGGGGTGTCCTGATGGGCAGTAATCAACATAGATTTCCTTTTCTCTCTCCTCCATAAATTTTTTTCTGCTGTTGTTTTCAACTCAACTAAGCACATCTATCACTTGATCTGTCATAGATAGACTTACAGGTGCTGGCTTTGACCTCTGCTGCCTGTCTGTGTGCTAGTTCAAATGATGCATGGCAGAGCAGGGCCACACATCTTGCTAGAGGAGAAATGCACTTCAGCTTAGTGATTTTCCCTGGGATCATGAACACTTTGGAGGGAGGTAGCTGGTCCCAGTGTCATGTCTTATGTCAAAAGTTTTCTCAAAGAGCAGAAACTTTGAAGACAGGCTGTAAAAGCATCTTCTAAGTTCTGAAGCTGCTAAAGGAGACAGGGTTAAGGGAACCAGCCTGGAAGGCTGCTCACCTTTTTCTGGGTGCTAAGGGTAAACTCCCTAGATGACATACAGGTATAGAGCAATAGCCAGGCTGGTGGGACAGCAGAAACTGTTTTCAGCTGGGAAAGGGAAGAGATTGTCCATTGGGGTGGGAGAAAAGCTGCTACTGAGTCAGCACAGTGCTTGAAAGTTAGTTGATCCAGCAACATTTGTCTTATTTCCATATGGGATGACACTTTGAAAAGTCAAAGGCATCTTCTTTAACGGCCACATACTTCTCACAAAGTGAGTGGTTTCGGCTAAGGCAGTGTCCATCCAAAGCTGCTTTCAGAGACATCCTCAATCCCTCTTCTGTCTCATCCTCCTGCAGAAAAAGGCTCTGTGAATGGAGTGGTCACCTGAGAAATGGCTAATCCAGGCAAAGCCTGTGTTCCCCATCTCTGTCCCAGCAGAGCTTCTGTCCACTGCCCTTGGGCTGGTTTGTGGGACAAGGGCATTGTATCTGGTCAATGCCAGGGTAAAAGGTTGCTGGTAGCTATCACCATGTCAGAGGGAGGGCAGGTGGAAGGGAGGACAGGCAGAAGGATCAGCATCTCCATTTTCCCTGTGCCTTGTTCATGTAGTGCTGTGCCTTCAGCATGTTTCATGGCAATATGTGCTGCAGCTCTTTCTGACCCCATGAATGAAGGTATTCTTGCCCTGGGAAAACTCTATGTACTTTATGGTCTCCAGGCAGGAGGAAGAACTGAAGATAAGAATTTCAGAGTTGATCAGTGACAGTGATAGCCAGGGTCAGTCAGGCTTTGATGCACCGTTTCTGAGTGGCACTGCTGGATGGAAGACCTACAAAAGGCAGGAGTCCCCAGAACACTGCCTGGGCTTGAGGAAGGTAGAGAAAGGTAAATCTCAGCCTTGTTTCCCCCTCACACTTTTATGGCCTGACCTCACCCATACTCTTCTGTCACAAAGTTGTGGTTTCTCTTGCTCTTCTTGCTTCTACATTTGAGGCAGTATCTGGCATCCAGGGTGTATATTGGTTGATCTGCATTCTAAAGAAAGCTTTTTTTAAACAACGTTTGAAATATTTTTTATCTGTATGATGTTTTTCCAACAATAAAGGCAATTTTCATCTGTAGTGGAAAGTAGATTTTCATTTCATCTCTCCCCCACATTTTTGGGAAATATTTTGAGGGGGCTGAAAATGAGGAAGAAAAAATGTTTTTCTGTCTTTTGTAGATGATTCTGTTGTTGCAGAACAGAATCAGTTACCTGAACATTCAACATTAGAGGCCAAGACTCCAGCCATTATTGGAAATATATGCTTTTGGATTAATTCCATGCCTACAAGCAATATGAGTTTAGGAACTGCAAGACCTTGGTATATTTTTGTCTATCAGTGCTCTCAGGCTCTGCAGAGCCCAGACTTTTATGATCTTTGGGACACACTTGAACTAGTTCACTTGATTCAAATCATCTTTAGTGAGAACAGCCACATCTCATCTGTGCCTTAGGAATCCCTGTTTTGCAAGACTCTGGTGGTTTCTTTGCAAGATACTTGAATGACTTGGAGGGGAAGGAAGGGTGTAAGAGCAACAGTTCCTGACCAAATTACTTGATCAGGCTGAGACAGAAGGATTTGGCCATAGCTGGTTAACGAGGCCAGGGCTGGTTGGAAGTGTGAGGATGACTTTCCCCTCCTGCTCTGGCTGATGGAGTCTGCAGGCTTGTCCTTGTGCCATGTGGTGGCAGCCTTGCTCACAGTACATGCTCAGTCTTGCCTGCTTGCATGGCTGGTTTTGTTAGCAACATTTTTCTAGGATGAAGAGCTCAATGGACCATATATGCTGTCAGTGGATAATATCGTACTGTAATGTAGTGTGTTCATCCCCATAGCATCAGCAATGCAAAACTGCTTCCTTTCCTTGTTGTGCTGAGACATCTACAACTCAGTGTGAAAGAGCCCATTCTGCTGGGCTAGGTGAACCAACATATAGGTCAGAGGAATGTGAGTGACATGGTTGTGCAGGTGTGAGGACATGAGGATGTCTGGAGCATGTGAGACCTCATCCAGCCTTTCACATCCCTGCCTGGCAATCCCAGAAGTGACCAGGAGCTGGTAGCAGGTAGCAAGCACCATTCCTAGCTGAATCCTTTCCCCTTTCCCCTGCTAATTCATGCAGGATTTGTCTGCTCCTTACTGTGTGTCACTCTGAGCCCCATTTTGGAGGACTGGAGTCTCTTCAGCTCACAGGTTTGCCTGTGCTGGTGCTTGGAGGGAGGAAGGATACAGGTGATATTTATTTTGATTGAGCTGCGGTGTTGTCTTTGACGGTGCTTTCCAGCAGCAATGGCTTAGCAGGTTGTGGGCATACTTGGGAGTGAGTCATTAGGCAGTAATGACAGTACAAAAAGGAGGAGAGAAATGCTTCAAGAGTTGCTCAGCTTTTGCTGATGGGGACCAGACACAGGGACAAGGTTTACTTGGAGTGACAAAGCATCTAAACCGAAAGGTCACCTGAGGTGATCTGGGAACAGCTGTAGTCTTTGCCTTGAATCCTCATGTGTCCCTGTCACCAGCTGATGTGGAGACTTTCTGGCAGATACATATGATGTTGATGGGAGAACTTTCTACCTGCCAGCTTCTCTAGCTGCCAAGAATCTCGTCAGTCTGATGTGGCTGTCCTAAGGCATGTCTGCTTCAGTGCAAGTTGGCTTTACTAGAAAGCATCCAAACACCTCATATTTAAAGAGAAGCATGTATAAGGTGTAATAAAAACACCTGCATGGAGATAAAAGTGTGCTGCAACTGGTCTACTCTTCCCTGAGCCCCAGCAGAAAGGATGTGTGTGGTTTGCAATATTGTTTTCCTCCCTTAGTTTTGTCTTTCACTGCTCTTTCTGATTAGAGATGCATGTATGGGGTAGTAATTAGTTAGGAAATATTTCTTAGGTGGAATTTTGACAAATGCAAGTCTACTACTGGTGGCTTTGCTCTGCAATATATGCTGGCCAAGGGGCCTAAATGAACGAGATCTCTTCCCTCCATGTCTATTGTGCTTCTGACATGTGAGCCACATTGACTACTGGTACCCTGTGGGCACATCACCACTACTATGGGATCCTGCAAATCCTGGTTTTCTTGCATTTAGAGACCCTGTTGCTTGCAGCTGCTAACTCCATTATAATGGCCATAGTATAAAAACTTGCAAAGAAGATGAGGGTTTGGGAAATTGATCTCACAGCATTTTTCTCAAATGTGCATTTGAATTATTTGAAGAACTGAGTCTGGGCTGGTGGGTTTCCTTTTCAGCTTATCTTCAAGAGGGGACCCTTTGCAGCACATCTATTTAGTACAGAGAGGACAGGCTGACCTTGCAAAACCTCTGTGGGCATCCTCCAAAACCTATCAACACCAGGAGCCAAAGAAGTTGCCTTGGAAACTGTGATGAAGCTGAAGTTGCAGGGAGCTCCTGGCAAGCTAACTGGAATTGCAATGTAGATACAGGCCTCGACACTGGCATCAGGCAGAGCTCAGCAATCCTGGGGATTCTCATCCCAAGCCGAATGTTAGAAAGGGCCATACTGGTGTAGCAGGATGCTGGGCAGCTTTTGAGTTGCAGATCTGCCCACTCTGGGGGCATGACAAAAGGCAGGGTTTATATAAATGTACTTTATTCCTAGGGAAAAAGCGATGTGAGTCAACCGTGCCTGTTCCTTGGTTATGTTATCATCTTAGAAAAATGTGAGCAAAGTAAGTAGATTTGTAGCAGTGGAGGAAAGGGATTCTGCATGGAGTAGGAAAGGAGATGGACTGGAAGTCCATAGTTTGCCTAAGGGACAAAGACAATGCAACGGGTTGCTTTTTTTTTTTTTTTATACTTGCCACAGGCTAATTAAGGAATCAATGTAATGCTGGAAACCTTTGAAAGCTTAATGGAAGAGCAGCTAATTAATTAACATTACAAATCATAATCATTAAGGAATTATTCTTTCATAAACTTAATTAGGAATGGTGAGTGAATGGGTACATGGGAGGATGACTTTAGGAATATGAATTATGGTTGTTTCTTTCTGAATTGCTGCTGGTTAGTGAAAACATAGAGCAATATTACTGAGCAAACAATGCAGAAGGGAACAAGGCTGTGTAATGATCCCAGCTAGCAGTGGTAATTGATTGGTTTGTTGGGAAGGCTCACAAATTTGGCATGATCGTTCTGTTGCTAGAGATGACCATGATAATGAAGGGCTAAATTATTCTTGACTGCCTGCCTGGAAGGCAAAACTCCTGATTATGCCTGAGTTTTTGAGTCCTTGGCTGCGATCATTGCCCAAGGATCTCAGGAGTTCTCTCCTCACAATGTAATACAATGTAGATGAGAAATAGTTTTTGAAAGAGGAAAAATGGCCATAATGCTTTGTGAGGGCTGTTTAGAAAGTGACTGGAAGGCCTGAGAGGACTGCAGTGGTCTGGACCATGAGATTTCCCTATCTGGCATTTTCCTAAGGGAAGTGTGCTGGCTCAATCTGGCTTTAAAAACTCCAAGTGATGGTTCCCAGGGTGTGTGGATCCACCTGTGGATTTCCAGACTGTTACAAATGTATCTGTCATTTTGGGCCTGAATTAGAGATCATCTTACATGGTCTGACCCCCTTCTACTCCCTTCTGCTGAGCAGAGGTCTTTTCTGCACCAGGATGGTGTGAATGTGTTGGAGCTGCTCCCAGTGGTGCCAGGCAGAGGTCAAAGTGAGCACAAAACCTGGCTGTGCTGTGGAGAGCTTTCTGCCTTAATCAACTCTGTTTCCTGTTCAGTGCTCGTTTGGGGATCATTCTGCTAATAATCATTCTTTAACTTGGCAGTCGGACAGACAGAGAATTGAGTGAAGCTAAGGACTCATTTGGAGTTGGGAAAGAGGCATATCTTACTGAGATTTACCCTGGGGAGCACATGATGATGGAGTTACACTAGTTACATGAGTAGAAAAAGGAGGGAACATTGGCCCTGTTCCCTCCTCTTTTTATTTCTTATGTAAGGTTCCTCCAGGGGCTAGAAAACTGCAAATTTGGAAGAGAGGCCAATGAATACTCTCCTTTCTTGAAATATTACTTAAAGTACATGGTTAGATACACATTGCTATATTAGCACAGTTCTTCTGTCAGCAAGTGATAGATTTCTCTTACATTAAAGAAGCTCCTTAAAAACCTTATTCTTCCCTCTTTTTTTTTTTTAAATGAATTTAGTTTGTTCAGAACACACAAAAAAGTGTATGTCAGAGGCTAACACAGTCAAAGAATAAAGGATGCTTATGGACACCACTCTTCACTGAACATTTCTTTCTGGTGCTGTGCACCTGGAGTTAGGCTGCATGTCTGTGCAGACATCTGTTTGCATTCTCCCCTTCCTGCAGAGCAGGAAGTGTGTTTTTCAGGTGGAAATGGTAGGAGGCACAGGATGTTTTCAGAGCTTTGCTGTTGCAGGCTCTCTTTGAAAGTTCCAGTCCCTTCTGTGAGTTGACAGTGGTCTTCAGCTAGTGCCCAGTCTTTGGGATGCAGAAACTTGGTATGTAGTACTTGTGCAACACAGTAAGGAAGATACCTTGAAAGAGGCAGTGGAACCAACCTTGTGGGTGACGCGCATGAAGTGGAAAGAAGACAAAGCTAGTCATGGACCTTGCTTACAAGAAGTTATTTTGATTTGGTGCAGAAAGGCCATCGTAGACAAAGAGCTCTTACAGGTTGTCCATTAGAGACTTTTCAGACTGAGCTTTGCTCTGAGAATGACCCCATCCATAAAGTTCAGACTTGCTTCTGGAGTGAGTGCTTGGACTGTTTCCCCACAGAATAATGTGTGATTGTGAAGAGCATGCAATAGCCCTTGGCATCACTTTGTGTGTGATGGTCTGTATGGCAACTGTGAACAAGCCAAATGCCAACACAACTAACCTACAAGCAGGAGTTCTGAAGCAGCACTAATTTTTTCATGCTGGGCTCAGTGGACCTTCAGCAAGGGAAAACTTCCCACTTTTTCAGGAAAGGCTGTAAAAAATGTCTATTTAAATAAATAAATATATAAAAGAGAGAAGGTTCTATTAACATAGCTTTTAGGGTCCTGAATGCCTTTGTGAATTTAGTCTTTAGATATTAGGCAGAATTAAACGCTCATGGCTCATATCATGACTTGAAGGGTTAGACCAGCCCCATATAACCTTTACGGATTTTACTAAAAGAAAGAAGCGAGCGAGTATGTGCTTATCAAGCACTTCATTAGGCTAATTTGCTACAGTTTCATGAAACTAATTAAAGAGGAACAATACAAGGATGAAAATAAGGTCACAATTAAGACTGTATCAATAAATCACTGGATTCAGCAATTTAATACAGCAAGTAATTAAACCGAATTATGAGTTTGGCATCAGAAAGAATGACTTTTTCTGCAAATCCTGTTCAGGGGAAGATAAAGGAGACCTAGCTCTATTTGAAGTGTACAGCTCATTTCCTAGTGGGTTAGTGCATTGAGTTAGCTTGGGAGAACTTGAGAACTTGATCCCTCATGGGCAGAAGTCTGTAGGATCTAGGCACTAGGTCCTGTCTTAGGCCCTCCTCAGGTGTTGGTGTTCAGTGCAGGCTGCTCTCTGTCCAATAAGACTCCCATGAGAAAGGAAGCAACATGACTATCCAGAGCAGCTCCTTCTTAACACACTGTCCTTGAGTACCTTTGTGCTTACATAGTTTTATCTTGGTCCTTATTTCCCTCTTCCAACTTTATGCAAATATAAAAGGACCTTTTCACACCTTTCATACAGAAGCAACTGCCAAATCAAGTTGAATAGCAGTTTTAAGCAATGGTCTTTTAAAACCACCTATATTTACTGACAAACTGGGAGATGCACGTACTCCAAAATAAGAAATTGGACCTGTAAGGATCTTTCTGTTAAAGTAAAAGTGAAGATATCCTGGGGCATTCCTTGATGGCTTCAAGTGGTGTTGCAGAAACCAATAAATTATTTTGGATGTGAAGCTTTTACTGGAAGACTGTTGCTTGCTTCACAATTAGAAGCAGACTTTTAAAGAAACCTATGTACTCTATGATGAAATCAAGTGTATTGAATGAATATAAATTTAGTATTTCTTTAAATAATCAACTGTATATAAAAATTGCCAAACTAACAAAAAAAGCTGACTAATGCAAATAATTCCTTCATAAACAAATTAGCAACTACTACAAAAAATTTTTCTGTTGATCAGAATTTGTATGTTGAACATTGAATTCCAGAAGTTTAGGTAATTCCAGAAGACTGGAATTTGCCAGAATGCCCAGATCCTAAACTACAGAGATTTTCCAATTTTTTTGACTTCATCATATGATCCACTATACACCTACTAAAAATGAACAAATCTTCCAGAACTGACATCTAATCTTGCAATATCTTCACCATGGCCCAGTTTCTACTGGGCTTGTGTGAAACGTTAACTCTCAAAGTAAGGGACATTGCCTATGAGATTTCAACTATTTTCAAATAGGGTAATTTTATCTTTAGCTATTTGACTTTATTGTAGCATTGGCTTCTATCAGGTGTCTCCGTCCAGGACAAGTCTTGGGTGACTGGTGGGGCTTGCTGCCCCTTCTGACATTTCTGGGCTTGCTGCTGCTTGTGCTGCTCTCTCTTCTCTGATGGCATTAATTAAACTTTATGTGAGAAAGATAATATGTTAACAGTAATAAAGACCTGATGAACTGGCCAATTCCTCTAGTAGCCAAGTATTAATTTTAAGTGTTTCTCTTCATTAAGAGGTCTTCAAGAATCACAGTGCTGTAGATTATTGTTCCAGAACACTTGATATTATGCCCTTACAGCAAATTTCGTGCTGAAATGAGTGACAGTGGAGTACTTATATGAACTGGCAACTTTTAACAGTTATGTCCTGCTCCTAGTGACTACCTACTGCTCTTGTTTCATGATTCCCAGACTGACACCATAATGGAAGGTTGTCATAGCCCTGCCTGTTAGCAATAGCACTGAGAGGTTAAGAGTGTGTCTTTGTGGTGCTGGCATCTGTGAAGCATGGGAATGGTGCAAAAAGTAAACCGAGTTTTCATGGTAGCCATGCCATACTGAAGAGAAATGGAAACACATTTTTATTTCTAGGCCAGCATTCTTCAGCAACAGGGCCTTTTTGCAGCTGACTCACCTTAAAATGTGATTTCTGTCCCAGCAGAAAACCAATTATTTCCTGAATTTTTCAGCTGAGATATCTAAATGCTATGACAGAAGAATCCCTGGCCCCCTCCAGAGTTGTTTCTGCCTGCATCATGTAGTTCCTCCCCTTGTGCTTGCAGCATCAGTACAATTGAGGCTTGCACTACCATCCCCATTTGAGACCATCCCCACAGCTTACTTGTTTGTCTTCTGCCATTTAATTCCTCTGGCTTCTACCCCCAGAATATCATTCACTCATTCCTGATGATCACTCACATGTTACTACAACTCCCCTAACAAGCAGGCAGCAACATATTGTTCAGGGCTGGTTTTGCCATCCCTTAACATCCCTTGACATCTTGTGGATGAGGAGTCCTTTACTTCTACTCTCCAGAGTATCTTCCTGGACATGAAAGAGGTGAATGTGGGCAGCAGGACTCCAGCAGAGAGTGGGTTCAGCAAGATCTTTTCAAGGTCATGCTGCTACAGCAGGAAAGACACAACCGTTTGAGTGAAACAAGCCACAAGGAATCAATGAGCTTCAACTCCGTGTGTCTCCTTCTGTCAATGTATTAAGGTTACCAAAACTAATGCTTCAAATTGGTGCCAGCATGTGATTTTTAATGGAACCCTGGTCTCTCTCAGAAGGAATTTTAAATAAATTTATTTACAAGGCAGGATCTGGGGAGAGACAAAGAGTGGCTTGGGGTTTTTTTGACACAATATATTGAAAAAGAAGTTTGAAGCATGACCATCAGCCTTGTTAAATTGCTGGACTGTCGAATGTGTCTGATATTGATGCTGCTGCTTCTAAAACTATTGCTCGCAAGGGGTCAGTGGTGGTGATTTACAGGCTTGCAGAAACTCAGGGAATTAGTCTGGCATTGCTAAATTCCAAACCCAAGCACACTTTCAGAGATGTGAAATCACCTGGAAAAATGTGAAATCACCTAAAATAATTTGTTGTTAATTGTCTCCTACTGTTGAAATGTCTCAGACTTCTTCCTCACTCAATGGAATTGAAATGGACAAAAGAAAAAAAGAAAACAAAAGGACAAATTAATGCTCCAAGATCTGGTGCTTTAAGAAAAATGGCACTCTGGGGTGAAATTGCAAATGTCTGCAAAACTGTCGAGGAATGGTGGAATCTGTAACTGGTATTGCATTAGATGGATGCTGATCTCAGCACCAGCCCTTAAATTATGAGTAGCTCCTTTGATTTCAGCAGAGTTACTGAAGATTATTCCAGTTATAAATGAGATCATAGACACAGAGGAGCTGTAATGTTTTTCACTTATGTATCTTCTTAGTATGAGGTAGATCTCTGAAATAACATGGCCCAGAAGAAGAAATATGCAAACAACAGTTTGTTCCCATTTATTCTTCTTCTGTGGACAAATGTATTAATAAGGTACAAATAAATGCAGTGAATGAACTACAGGTAAGTGCCATGTTAATGCACCAGAACAGAGTACTTGCTCTTATGTCTAGATTTTTGGAGAATGAAAATAGTTGCAGATTAACCCATCAGTCAAACTCACTTTAATTAGGTTCTGTGTGCAAGTGGGGGTCTTTCTCTTTAAGCAGAATGATGACAGTCCCTTGCTCTTGTAAATCGTCCTTCTCAGGATCTCATGAAGGAGGATGGCATCACAGTGCTGTTTTACAAAGGGGAGCTTGGAGGCGGAGGGAGAAGTGAGGGGATCTAGCCAGCTGCAAATACCAAGGCAGTGTAAAGGAGCATGTGGCTTTATTCCAGTGGTCCTCTGAATCACAGACTGCAAAGCCTTGTAGCTTTTTGCCCAGTTGTTCAGCCTGGCCCCATGAGCTCAGCTATTACCTGTTACAGGAGCCTAGGCATTACTTTAGGTTAAAAAGGAGAAAAAACAGAGAAACATGGGGAAAATGCCTGTGAATTTTCCAGCAGGCTCACACAAATCTCTATGCCCCAGTTCCTGGAGTTCCCTGATTATTCCAGGATCACTGCTTGCAATGAAAAGAAAAGGGTACATTTGGTTTTTGAAATTGCAAAGTTAAAACTAAACACAGGGAGGTGTAAGAAATCCTCTTTTGGGATGTTAATAAATACAGTTTGTATGTTACCTGGTGGGAAATTTTTAGCAAAACTGGGAAGTGACAAAGAGCATAGAATCAGGAATATTTTTTGGCTCCCCAAATACGTGTGCATTTTAAAATTTTGTTTCTTGCAGTTGGTAAAAGCTGGCATGACTTTTGTAACAACTCTTCTTGCTCTGCTGACCACTTATCTAATGCAGACCAGGATGCAGTTTGCTCTGTTTTCAAGGAAAGTCCTCTGCCAGCTCCTTCAACTTTGTGTCCAGCATCACCCCCAGGTCCTTTCCACCCAGGACTGCCTGTGGTCTGAGGGCTCACAGCTCCTGAGTGGTGTGAAAGCTAGTTCTCTCCTCTTACCCCTCTGCTGGGCACAGCTGCTTCTGATTTGCAGCCAACAGCTACCCAAGGAGCCCTCTGGCATGGGTCTCAGCTCTCAGCTTATCATCAGTACCCTCCATGGCCAAATCCCTGCCCTGTGGGAATCACTGTGGAAGTCAGGCAGATGAGGGGGGTGCAGCAACAAAGATTCCTGTGAGGAAACAAAGCTTGCGCTTGATGTGCAAGCAAGGTGCTGGGAGTCCTCTGATATATATGTGTGCTGACAGATGGTCTGACTTGAAATACTCTCTCCAAATTCCATTGAGCCCTAGGAAGGGAGCAAGCAGCTAGCAGCCGTGAGGAAGTAAGTGGTTTCTTATTAACCAGCCCCCCTGCTTCTCAACCCCTGCTAACAGCAGCTGGTGGAGTGTCTTTTCCGGATGTCAGTTATCTGTCCATCTGGCAGGTACTTTCAAGCCTGCCAAGGCGAGTATAAATAGAAGGGCTTTTAGGGAAAAAATGGCATAGCTCTGTTGCAGACCCTATATGTGCCGGGTTATGAGGAATTCTGGTGGCTCTTGCCTCAAAGCCATGCTTTGCCATGGATGTTTTAATACTGGTATGGATGAGAAAGTTTTCTTTAAAAAAAAAAATAATTACTTTTTCTAAGAGAAAAATTTTAGGCTGCTGTCTTGCCTCATTTTTAAACATTGCAAAGAATGAGCCTGGAAGCTGGGCAAAAGGTTTCTCCTGATGTTTTTTTCACCAGAGAAATAAAGACTGATTCAGTGGTGCCAGATTAGGATCAGAGTGACTAAGTTGTTTGCATTTAGAGCCCTAAAATGAAGTTTAAAGGAAACTGAATCTAGATTTTATGGGGTTTGAGCAATGTTGCAATCAGACTCTTGTATAAGCACCATCAGTGTGCAATATTAACAGGAGAGATGCACTCTGGCAGAGATGCTTTTAGCACTCTTTTTTTGCCCACGTCCTTCAGGACATTGTCTAGAAGAGCATCTTGTTTTCAGGTGTGGATTTGGGCTGGAACAGACAATGCTCAGATTCAGCATTACTGGGCCAGCCAGGCTGAGTGTTGGCAGGTGAGTTAAATGTCAATGGGGTGAGAAGGATACTGGCTAGAACTCTAGGGTGCTAAGTGTGTATTTAGACACTTCATTTCCACCTAAGCATTGCAATGTGTGCATAAACCCATTGCTCAGTGTAACTGTTAGTGTCCTTGTTAAGATTCATCCGTCCACGTTGAGATATCTCCAGTGCCCTGATCTGCCCCTGTGTTGGTGGTCTGAAATTCCCTCCTACAGACTGTAGAGAGATGAGCACTTTGGCTTATTCTAAGATGGGCACCTGACATCAGATGAGATGACTCCTTTTTCATATCCAGGCCCTAGTTCACAGCAGGGGCATGAATACTGAAGATGTTACGGTAATGGAGACTCAGGTCCTTATGGTGGAAAACCATTATGAATTTCCTTATGATCACTGTTGTTTCTAGGTGGCTTATAAAGTGGATATTCCCTATAATAATGCAAACTGGGAGCTAACCAGTTCAGATTTCCATGGCTGACAAAGTGCAGAGAAGTAGCCAAGTTTTGCTCTTTGGGCAAATGAGTATGTTGGTTTTTCCTGGTTCAAGTGGGCACATACTGATGTGAAAAGGTGGAAAAACCACGGGGAAAAGCAGCAGAGAGCTGCTCAGCAAGATAAAGGCCTAGCCCATTCCAAGAAGCAGGAAAAATTAACTTTTCTATCTGGCCAAGTCTACTGTCCAGGTAGTCAGGACTAGGTCCCATAGTTAGGGTGCATGTTAGTCCCAACTTCTTCTCATTTTTAAATATGCCCATCTAAAAGTAACCCTAAGAGCTGAGAGTTACTTCAAGTGTAGTGTTCTTGTGAGACCCATGTCACTGCTGCTGATCCTGTCCCCAGTTGGCCTGACCAAGGAAATTGAAAGTGATTGCTCAGAGAAGAGTTCTTATGTTCCTTCAGAAGTGCCTTGATTAGGTTAACTCTTCTCACTGTTCCATTTGCAGCCCAAACCAGAAGACATCACATCCCACCAGCCAGCAGGGAAAGGCAGCCATGTGCTGCTGAGACTGGGAGTGTTGCAAGTTCCCTTGTCCTGTCAGCACCAGCTTATTCAAAATACAATATTAGACCATGCTTACAATACTGTTGAAAACTGAAACCTCAAAACCAAACCCTTTGGAGGGTGTCTGATAGTGTCAGAAAGCAGAGCTGGCATTCCTCAGCAGCTGGTACAAGAGATTACAAAGGACCCCAGTGTAAGAGTCAGTTCCCAGTATTGTCTTGAAGATGGATGATCAGTATTGTCTCAACCTTGTCATCTGGAATGTTCTACCTATGCTGTACCTCCAGCTAAACTGTGCTGTTCACCTCTGGAGAACTTACATGCGGAACTTGGCCCTCATATTCTAACTCACTCTTCTGCACATGTGCCCAGGTCCAGGTCAAATGAAGCACACGCCACCTTCAGGGTCCTAGAGACTCTGAGGTGGTTGTGGGACCACCTGAAGCCCGCAGAGACAACTCTGGGCCTGCGCACCGGTGCCACCTGGGAAGAAGAAGTGAGGACAATGAGTTCTGAGAAAAGGTGGGGAGTTTTGGAGGGAAGGCAGAGCAATGTATCAAAAAATACAGCATCGAGAGGTGAGGAGTTGGAGTGCTTTCCTACCAAAAGGTCAACAGGACCAGAAGATTGCCATGACCAGCAGGATGTCGTGGGATCCATGGTGGTAGCTATACTCTCTTTTCCTTCTTTTTTTTTATTCCCTCTCCTTTTTTTTTTGCACATGTCTATAGGCTGTTTTAAGGTGAATTTTTTGTAAACAGTAAAGTTTGATAGACTCTTACCCCTTGGCATAGTCGCCTTAATTTTGTACCTCAAGATCAAAAGGAGAACCTTCACGAGTCCCTAGTGGACCGTGACACCTTGGACTCAGGTTTATGTGGTGACTTTTAGCTTGGTTCTGAATATATTGTGTTGACCTGAATGGGAACTCTCAGTAGTATGGAAAATAATCTGTCTCCATCTATCAAGATGGTATTTGTGCTTTCTGCCTAGCTCTTTGGGAAAGCAGTGGTGCTGGAAGATGGCTTTTCTCCTGTGGTCTGGTTCTTAGGCTATGATGTAAATGTATATTTTCAGAGTATATGTGAATACCCCAGAAGACAGTCATGATCTAGACTACTTGTCTTTTTCTCTACTGCGGTTCTGCTGAAGTACCAGACAAATGAAGAATAGCCAGTATGATATCAGAGACAACTCAGCCTGGATGATGCCTTGGTATTTCTCATAAGCTGTTTCCTGCCAGGTGTGCTTAACCATGCTCCTATATTTAACCATTGTCTCAGGCCAGCTTAATGCTCATGTGGAGAATAAGAATGAGGATGCTGTATCAAAACAGGTACTCCTGGGTACAGAGGTCCATCATGTTTCCATCCAAACTCACTGATTTAGCAGATGCTATGTCCTTAAGGAGGAGATCTGGGTGCTTCTAGAGGGAAATTATCCTTGGACAGACATCTGAAACTGCTAAGAAGACAGGCTTATTTCTCTCTGTTGATTATAAAAGGAATCTGAATGATCAGTTCAAATGTAGGTGTGCTTGTTTAAAGGCTAGGAAAATAAATCCCACCACTTCTGGCCCTGATCTTTGATCTTCAGGATGTTCAGTATGGTGTAGAGTGAATTTTGTACAATGTATGGTTATTCTGGAAGTTCCAGGGTGCAAAGCTAATCCTGTGGGCTGAGATTTAGGTGAACGGGATGCATGTCCTTGTGATTTTTCTCAGTTGCTGTGAAAATATTTGGCAGATGAGTTTGTGTTTTATAAACTGGGTGAAGTGGGTTTGTCAATAGAGAGTGCAGCACATGAGTTTGTACACTTCCAAGTCTTTCAATCATTTATGACTGTAAGATGCCATATCCTTAGGATTGGTGTAAATCATGTCCATGTCCCACAAAGCTTGAGGATTTCTGTGGTGCAGGTAACACTGTGGGATAATGTTGTGATGTGTTTTCAGCACTGTAGTATCATGGAGTATCTTCTTGTCTCATGAGAATGGGTGAATTAGCTGACCTGATGCTCACCTTTAGTAGTATTTTTTGCCTTATGTATTTAATCTATGGTTTTTTATTTATCCTCCTTCTGTATGGAATAGCCCTCATCCCCTTAGAGTTTCTGGAACATACGCACCTCTCAAGACCTCACTGTGTTTATCAGGAGCTCTTTTTCCACTTGGAGCTATTATGCTGCTGTCTGCTGGGTGAAATCCTCCAGTCAGAGAAGGCAATTCACCAGCTCATTTGCTTGCTTTCCATATCATCTTCTGGAGGTTGAAGGCATAGCAGGGAGGAGAAGAGCTAGCTCTGCAGACTGCTTGTGAATGCTGCCTGTGTTGGTGGCACAAGGCCAGCTGGGATGCCCTTTGGCAGCGTGGGACTGTAAGATGGATTGGACGGCATGTGGTCTCCGTGCTCGAGTGCCCGGGGAGCTGGCTTAGAGGAGTAATGGAGCACGCTCCCAGGCACGCGCTCTCCTGCCATTGATTCAGCAAGCTGTTCTTCCCCGTCTGTCAGAGCTTCTCCAGGCTGCCTGAGCAGCCCCTGCCAGGACAGGATGAATGAAACTCTGGTAATTACTACAGCATGACTTCACTAGAACCATATTGGTAGGGTTCATCCCCAGCTCATTAATTAAATAGTTGCCATGGTGACGGTTGCCTTGGTAGCATGAAATCCTTTCTCCTCCTTTTCCCCTCCTACTCTCCACTTCACAGGGTTTCTCATTCATATTCTTGTGTTTCACATGAATGAAGCCAGAGGGGATCATGGGGATAGGCGAAGAGGTACTTGAGGAAAGATGATGCCTGTTTCCCTGCTATGCCTGTCCCCTTGTAGGCCTGAATAATCACTCAGCTCTGTCCCTATATTTTGCTTTCTTTGAGAACATGAAGTCTGCCTCGTATCCATCCTATTTATGTTCATTCGTTGCTTACAGCTCAAATCCTGATTAACTTTGAGCACCTTTGTTCTTCTGGGGTCACAGGACCAGCTCCTCTAATTGCCAGTGGAGCAAGTGAAGGACCAGGAACTTCATTTGCAGCCCAACTGCAGAGACTTGGCAGCCTTCCAGAGCTGAGGCTTTGCCCGTGTGGGTTTTCTGTGCTTGATTAAATCACAATATTTCCTCTGGCTTTAAAGCCAGAAAGGACCATTAACTCTCCTAGGCTGGCCACCTGCATAGTACAGATCAGTGTCCAATGCCTTCTGCTTTGTGCCTGAAAGCTTCTGGCTGAGTTGTAATTTCCTTGTCAGAAAATGTCTCATCTTTGTATAAATATTGATAGTGATGGAGAACACTGTGCTCTGTGGCAATACGTTGTCCAGGTGTCAAAGTACCCCTCACTGCTAAGAATCTGCCTCCCCAGTATGCATGGTGAGTCTTGTTAGGCATTAGTCCTTTCTTTCACTGTCTCTGATTTCCTGTGAGTGCTTTCTCACAGAATCTAGCAGCTCCCTTCTTCGCATAGAATTGGGATCCTTTCTAGTCCCCATGGATGCAGATGGATGGTTGATGATTTGCCCTGAGCTCACCATACTGCTCACATCTCGCTGTAGATATTCAGAGAAGAAATACACCCTCAGTGGATAGCAAGACATGCCTGTATTAATTTTGTAAGAATGGTTTTCTAGTCCGAAGTATTTGAAATAATGACAAGGATGTATTTCAGTACCCAAGCTGCTGGGACAGTGTCAGAGGATCATACAGTGTCACAGAGACCAAACTGACCTTGCCCGTATAGCTGTTGGGAGTGGTCACTGGTGTGTGCTGTCCTTCAAGTCATGTGCTGGGGAAAGACACAGATGGTATGAGCTAAAATCATACCTGTAGTGTATGAATGGTTAGACAGTTTGGAAAATCAGGGTTCTGGAGTTCATCTTTCTCCCTGGCTTTGTTTTATTTAAGAGTCTAGACATTACATTAGAAGTGGGGGTTAAGTTTAGCCCATGGCATGGATGATCCCTTGTTTGCTGGCTACCAGGCTTGACTCAACCTTGTCCAAAGTGTCTGGCAATGACAATGTTCTGAAGGAGGTCACTGGAGCAGATGGAGCTAGAGTCTGACCAAAATGGAAAATTCACATTTCTGACTTGACCCTACCAAGAAATGTGAACAATTGCCAGGTTTATAACATCAGATCTATTTTCTCCAGCCCTGATGTGTTCTGATTGGCTGCCTGTCATTTTGGAGGTGCATAAAACTCTTGTGAAAGTGCCATGAGAACAGGGACACCTGGCAGAGGAGGGGACCTGCCTCCCTGGTAGCTCACAGCTGCCACATTTGACTCTGCATTGGTGTGTCTGTAAAGCTTACTGAGGACAGATACAAGGATAAACAAAGCCAGACCACATCCCCATTGTATTCTGTTGCCAAAATACTTACAGCACATCTGAATGTAAAGGAAGAAGGACCCCAGTTACATCCCTGCCTCTGAGGTACTGGGTGAGTGACTAGGAAATGCTTGGCTCTGTGTGGAAAAGCTTCCTATACTAGAGATGGGAAACCTGACACAGTTTGGGCTTGCCCCTTTGTGGGTTTTACTTGGTTTTTCACTGTGGTTTTCCTTCCTCTTGAGTTTTCTGCACTAATTTTGTAATAACAGTTAGCGCTGGGTTTCATAACACAGACATACAACATGCAATTAGAAATTGCTTTGTGTGAAATAAAGTAGCTGTGAGTCATATCCAGACAAGTGAATTATCTGTGATTATTCAGCCAAGAAGGGAGACAGTGGTAAGCAGAGGAATGTGCACACCAAGGGCTACACATCATTATTAGCATTTCCATGCTATTTGGAAGCATAAGGAGGAAAGCAAAGCCATACACTGTGCCAGGGTTGAGCTTTCGAGGATGTCTCTGTATAAATATCCATGCGATCAAGTCCCCATGGGATGGAAAGGGCGATCTTCCTCTGGTCTTAAGACTTGTGCATCCAATGGATGGGGCAGTAACCTTGCTAGGTCTCTCTCTGTTTCTTCAGAAAAAGGGGGACACATGGCAGACACTTGTCTCTTCTAGAGTTCTGGAGTTATGTGAGGCGAATCCTGCATACAGAGATTCTTTCTAGAGATGTACTAAGCCTTCTTCAAGTGAAAATAGAAAAAAAATAGATTTCCAGCACTGTCCTTCTTTGATGTGCTTAGTGGATTTGCTCCTTTTCTTTCTTTGGGAGTGAAAGGTCACATTAGGAAGGGTCCCTTGGCTGCCCATAAACAGCTGGGAAAGCTCTAGGGGTGAAAACTTGCCAGCTCTGTACAACAAGGTGGTTTCTGCAGTGGCCTCCCAGTATGTTTGTTATTTATTGCCAGATAGGCAACTTAGTGGCTGTGGCTGCAGTCAGGGGAGAAGGGACAGGAGGACAATTTGCATTTCCCGAGGGGCCGTTAATCAGCCAGTGAGAGGCATCGACAGCGTGGGGTGATGTGTGCAGGGAGCATGGCCACTGCTGGCTTCACACAGTTGCACACTTGTCATAGGAGGGTGGGGTTTTTTTGAAGGCGTACAGTGAAGCTAGAGGTCCTTCTGCAAGGCAAGAGCTACATACAGGGAGGGGGCCAACAGCACTTGCTAAAGACCATCTTTGTAGTCCTCGTTGTGTCGCTTCAACTGCCTAAAGAAGCCTGTTTTCCATCCATTGCAGAGAATCAGCTGACCCTTCCTCAGCCAGTCAAAAACGCCTCCATCTGTAAAATGACAGTGAGAAGTGCTTAATCTTCCAAGATGAATCTAACAGATGCTTCTCCCAGGAAATGAACTAAAGGTTGCAGCTTTGCTTCAGCAATTGTGAGTCAGGTATGAGTCATTTCTCCCTTGAAGGGCATCTGGATGTGCTTTGCTGATAAACACACAAAGAGCACAAAGCCTGGGGTGAAAGGTTATCACAGGAAGGAGAAACTGAAAAAAAAAATCCACAAAAAACCTCTGAGATACACCAGTGTACCCTGAAACCTCTTCTGTGGCCCACAGGATGCATTAGCTGGGGGTTTTAAAGGCAACTTCCACTGCATACTAACTTGTAAAAAGCAGACAGGAGCCTTCTTTTTTCATGGAATTTGGATATTTCTATTATATCGATTGCTTCTATTCCTTTTGGTAGCTGCAGGTGCCTTAAGCCCAGGGAACCAGGAGTTGAGGATAAAGTACAATTTCAGCTGTTTTTCTATATTAACACAAAGTGGTTCAAGTATAGATTAAAATCAGAGCCGCTGAGTGTGATAGCACCAGTATTTGACACCCCAGTAGTTGGTCTGTGTGAAAAAAGTCATTTGCAGGGAATAGCACGGTACTGGATAGCTTTCCAAAGTGATCATAAATGAATGAAGTCAGTGCAGAAATTGCTGGTTTAAATTACCTGGTCTTGTGCTTTGAAAATCAGAATAAGGGATCACAGTAATTCTGCTTGGCTTTAAAAAAAACAACGAAAAGAGGCACTGGTGTATAAAGAATTGGGTGTAAAACTTGTTTCCAGGAGTAGACCACAACTGTTTTTAGAAGATCCTGTTAGTTCGATGGCAATCCCTGTTCCCATAGGATCAAAGGTAGGAAAGCTGGCTGCAGCAGCAACAAATTAGCATTAATTGTGCTTCATCTAATGGAGCTAATCCTAGCCAAGTGCAGGCAGACACTGATTTTCATATATTGCCATTCTGACCATTTCACTATCAAGCTGTTTCTTAGTGCCTTAGGAAGCCAGTGGAGTGTGGTCTGCAGGAAGAGCTTGTATCTTTTACCAGGCTGACAGATACACCAGGGAGGGGGCAGACATGCTTGCTGGCACACGAGTCTCCATTCCCAAGTTGGGAATGGAAGCTGCTTCTTCCAACCAGATGCAGGTCAGGAGTAAGAACTCTGGGTTAAACTTAATTATGCTAATCAGTCAAGCAATTAGAGGGATAAGGGTGGCTGACTTGCACTGATGAAGAAGTAGCTAGCCTTTTTGGGAAAAGAGAGAGACTATAATTAGCTTAGTTGGGGCTGGGAGAAGAAAAGGCGGTGGGGAAGATTGAATTAAAAATCTCTGGTTGTGTCTCTGGCTTTAGGTGTCTCTGGGGGTTATGGTTTTTAGATTTTGGGCTCATCAAGAGCTTACACTTTGCCATAGGGTTGGATATACTGTGGAGGTGCTGTTTCTTCTGGATGCTACCTGCTCCAAGCTGATGCTAGCAGATGCATGCAGTATCAATGTTCCTTGTTTCTATGTGTTAGTATTGCTGGAAGCCCCATCCCTGTCCTCAGGCTGAGAGAGAAAGCTCTAGCTCATTCTCTGGGACCAGCCAGGCTACGTTTTTTTAATACAGCTCATTTTTCATATTTGTCTTCATGACAACCGGGGAAATGTCAGATTTGGACCGTCTCATAGCCAAACAACTGTGTGTACCCCTGACATGTGCAAACATAGTACCTCCTACTCTAGCTATTCATAAACTGCCTTTCACCCATGGCTTTGTGCCTGGCACAGCCATGGGTTCAAAATTGTCCAGAGAATGACAGTGAGGCCAGAATGTGGCCAAAGTTCAGAGGTTAACCCTTGTAGCCCTGTGCTGTGGCAGACATGAGAGATGCCAGCCCTCTGAAGATGTCAAATCTACATAGCCATAGCCAGAATGAAGGAATAGCACAGAGAAGAGTCTATTCTGGCTGAAACATGTCTTCTAAAGATGTTCTTAAGTTTAATGAATCTTAATCTGAAGAGCTGAAGCATTTATTTTATCCCTTGAAAGTGATTTTAACTACATCAATTACCTTGACTGGCAAAACTCAAGGCAAGAGAGAGCATATCATTCTCAGAGTGAAAGCTGCAGCTGGACAAAGAATGTATTTTTGGTCCTTCTTCAGGTCTGAAACAGAAGCAGCAGATTTGAGTTATAGAATCATAGAATCGTCAGGGTTGGAAGGAACCTTAAAGATCATCTAGTTCCAACCCCCCTGCCATGGGCAGGGACACCTCCCACTACAGCAGGTTACTCAGAGCCCCATCCAGCCTGGCCTTAAAAAATTTCCAGGGACGGGGCTTCCACCACCTCTCTGGGCAACCTGTTCCAGTGTCTCACCACCCGCATGGTGAAGAACTTCTTCCTAATGTCTAATCTGAATCTACCCACCTCTAGTTTTGACCCATTCCCCCTAGTCCTACCACTACTCAACATCCTAAAAAGTCCCTCCCCAGCTTTCTTGTAGGCCCCCTTAAGATACTGGAAGGCCACAATAAGGTCCCCTCAGAGCCTTCTCTTCTCCAGACTGAACAACCCCAACTCTCTCAGTCTATCCTCGTAGGAGAGGTGCTCCAGTCCTCTGATCATTCTTGTGGCCCTCCTTTGGACACATTCCAGAACATCCAAATCTTTCTTGTAATAGGGGCTCCAGAACTGGACACAGTACTCCAGGTGGTGTCTCACGAGGGTGGAGTAGAAGGAGAGAATCACCTCCCTCGACCTGCTAGACACACTTCTCTTGATGCAGCCCAGGATACAATTGGCTTTCTGGGCTGCAAGTGTACACTGACCACTCATGTTGAGCTTCT
>VYZX01025573.1:86244-165301 GCA_013401335.1 Brachypteracias leptosomus | reverse complement strand
CTTTTCCAGTCAGTGGGGACTTCACCAGACTGCCAGGACTTTTGGAATATAATAGAGAGCAGTTTAGCAACCTCATCTGCCAGTTCCCTCAGTACCTGTGGGTGTATCCCGTTGGGTCCCATGGACTTTTGCACTTTCAGGTTCAGCAGATGGTCACGAACCTGATCTTCACTTACAATGGGCAGTTCTTTCTGCCAGCCGCCACCATTATCTTCTGTGACTCCGGGAGTGTGGCTGGAGCCCTTGCCAGTGAAGACTGAAGTAAAAAAGTCATTGAGAACCTCGGCCTTCTCCACATCACTTGTCACTATCTCTCCTGTTTCCTTTCTGAGGGGACCCACACCTTCCCTAGTCTTCTTTTTACCATTAATATACCTGTAAAAATTTTTGCTATTTCCCTTGATCTCCCTGGCTAGATTTAATTCTAACTGAGTTTTAGCTTTTCTAACCAGGTCTCCTGCTACTCGGGCAGCTTCCTTATATGCCCCCCATTCTAGCTGTCCTTTCTTCCACTCTTTGTAAAAGCTGCTCAATATTGAATTAAGTGTGTACCAGTGAGGTCACCTCTGAAAGAAAAGGTATTTGCTAGCTCTGAAATAGAGGAGACAAGAGAGAAGTGGGAAGGAGTGTCTCTGAAGGGAGAGAGGTTTCAATGTGTCCTGATGAAGAGGGCTGTAATGGCTGCAGCTTTCCCCATCTGGGAGGGAAAAGCATCTGTAAGCCAGGCCAGTAGGGATAACATATTGGTCTAATCTGTTTTCTCCTCCAGACCTTGCTGTCACAGACTGGCTTTGACAAAACAGCAGCAAGGCAGGCTGGAAACATTCCTCAGAAATAGAAAAGTCAAGAAGTATTCTACTCAAAAAACGGCTTCCCAGGGCTGGTGACGTACTTCAAGATGGTGAATAATCAACCTCAACAGCGGAAGAGTAAAAAACAACAAAACTATCTGCTTTTCCCTCTGGCAGGCTCCAGCGCCTTGGGAGATGGCTCTGCTGACTCATTCAGAAAGCAGTTTTCAAAGCACGACTCCTTTGCTTGGATCTAGACAGCTCCTTTCCCTGGGAATGGTAGCCCACCTGCCCGGATCAGCAAAGGCGAGATGGGAAGCCTGTCCTCCTCCCGCTGCATGGCTGGCCACCAGCACAAGTCTCTTGGCACAAGCACCCCCCACTCTTTAGTCTGCGCTCTATAGAAAGAAAAGCTGAGGTCTGATTTTTGGAAGTTGCTCCAACGTGATGTTCATCCCCTGTGCTCTACAGTAGCAAGCCATGTAAAATAGTAAATAAATAGATAATAAAATACCAGAAACATGAAACAGAAGAGATTGCTGGTTCAGTTCTTTCACGTTAAACATTTGATTTCCAATATGTGAAGATTGGAGCATGGTGCAATGTAAATACAACTCCCTGCTCTAGATGTATGAATTTCCAGGATGGCCCTAAGGTACCTGGCAAGAGGTGCCAGGGAAAAGGTGGCTTTGTGCTTGTCCCCTTGCAGGCCCTGTATATGCAGGTGCACTCCTGGCTGCTATGGGAGGCAGGGTGCTGGCAGCATGGTGTGTTGGACGGTCACTTGCACTTTTTATGCAAGTCTTTTACCTAGTTCCTAGCCAGTGGACATCTCTGGGTCTGCCTTGTGGGTGTTGAGGAACTTTTTGCTTGAGCATAGATCAGGGAAAGTGAATGGGGTGATCAGAGTAGTGAGAAGGCTGTGTTGGAGGACAGCCCCAACAAAGTCGTATTTCCTCTGAGAGCTCACTTTGGTACCAGCACTCTTTCCACAGGGGACTTCTCCCCAGCTGTGGTGGAGAAACACCTGTGTGGGAAAAAAGATAATTTTATTCACATAGTTCTTGGCAGAGCTCACTCTGCCCTGCAGCAGAGATCTGTGATGAAGAGAGGATTTAACTCCTCTAGGTTTTCCCCACAAATTGCCATAACTGTGACACAGCTGGAGTCAAACTTGCATCAGTAACATCTTTCTCTGAGCAACCTCATGGCAGTGGTGAAACTAAGAGAAAACAGGAGAACTCCCCATAGGAGCTGCTGGGTGACAGTTTGGGTGGAAGGGGGGCACATGGCAGTTGTTCCTTGCCTGATTTTCAGTGACACTAGCAGGCTCTTGGACCTCAGTTTTCAGCGTGAGTGAATGTGCAAAGCATTTTATTCCTTATGTGCTTCCCAGGAAGTCAAACATTGTTCCTCCCTTTGCAGGAGGCAAGTAGCACATGCAGTTTCCACAGGCTAACAAGGTGCTGTGGAGCAAGGGGGAGCTGGGGCCTGGGCATCTGTTTCACAGGAGATTGGGTCAGATCTGCAAGGCCGAGACTGGCTCATCTGCCTTCCTGGCTGATGACAGCTGACAGCTGTGGAAAACAGAGGGAGAGGTGGAGACAGACTTGATGTGAAAAGAAAGGGAGCTGGGATTGCAAAAACACACTGATGATGGTTTTGCTACTAGAATTCCGATTCCAAATCTACATGTGATGAATTAAAATCTGAAATGGTGTTTAGCAAACGCTGCTTGCCAGGCCAAATTAGCAGCCTCATTTGTTGCTAGTGGCAGCTCTTTAAAACTCTTAAACAGGGGCTCCTTTTAAAATGTGGCATAAATAGGATGTTTTCTCAACAGTAGCATTTCCTTGCTTGATCATTGCAGTAATTTTTGTACCCTTTGGTCTCCCACAGCTGGTATACCAAAAGAAAATGACAGCACAAAACCCAGCCAAGCTCCTTGGAAATGTAAATAGACCGGAACCACTGGTGTCCTCTTAACACAGCATCAATCACTGCTGGATGCTGGAAGTGGCAGCATGTTCGTTATGGTCCAGGCAACCATCACAGGCAGCAGATGGAGAAGGTTTAAGACCCAGTAGCAGTGTTTTGGAGGTATGCATGATTCTCTGCAGAAAATGAAGCACAGGTAGGGTCTGCTTTGACCTGTCCACTCAAAGCTGCAAAATCCTCGTGTTTTCAGATCAACTCTGTGTTTATCACAAAGCTCTGTGGCATGAATTGGAGACCCTGCACATGGTCCCTACTCATGCTGGTCTCTAGCTGAGCTTCCTGGGGATTTGCAGTGAAGTAGTAGACAGTAAACCAAGGCAGGTCCTTAGCTTCTGGTGGGCTCTTCTCAAGAACAATTAATCTGTTTACTTTCTCTGAGCAGACTGTGTTTCCAAAAATAGTAGTCTTTGGAGACAGTTTCTGCAGGTGAACTGTTGCGGCTGGTGCTCAGCACCACATCCATCAGCCACAAGAACAGAATCAGATCTGTCCATACTAGAGGATTCCCATGCCACAAAGAGTTCTCCCAGAGGACAGGGTGACCTTAGAAAGCATGGGAGGCCATGCTAGGCTCTCCATTGGAATGACAATGTCAGGTGCTTTGACCTGGTGATGAAGTATAGGGTGGCTTTTAGCTGTAGTGTGTTCTGACTGATAAATACTGACTTTACCAACCAAATAGTAAGATGAAGTCTACTGCAGATTTCAAGGCAGAGGGAGCAATTATTTTAAGGAAGAAGAAGATAAATAGAAGGAATATAGTAAATACTGTGCCTTGCAGGATGGCTGTTGTTAGGAGATAAGTGCAGATGGGGGTTCTTGGGTGTGCCATCTTTGTGGAGAACAAGCAACAGTCACTCTTCAATGGATGGACCTACACCTGGTCTGTTTCAGAGGCCTGCTTCTGGAAGAGCTGTCTCTTACCGCCTCTTCTTTCTCACAATCAAGGGAGCCTAGGAGAACAAACCAAAGAAAAGCCTATGTTACAGGTATCCAAAGTGATGCAAGATAAATGCCACCTGTAGAGAGCTTGTCATGTCCAAGTTTGGTGAGCTTCCCATGTCTTCAGCTATAACTATGTGACAATACAGTGAGTTGCTCTTTGCATTTCTCCTTGTGCATTCTATGATTCAGAGGCTTCAGTGAGGTCTCTGATGGATCAACACGTTCAACAGAAACTTGTTGGTTAAGACCTTGGTTAATATCCAGTTAACACATTAATTCACACATCAGTAAATTTTGCTTCTTTTCAGTAGTGTACTACTAGTCTACATAGACCTTGGGGCAGAACATCTTCCTTCTTGTTGTCCCTTGATTCCTGATCGTACTGTCCATATGGACAGCTGTGGTATTTCCCAGGAGACATTGAGATCTGTAATTCTGAATTTTTCTTGGCTGGGTCTACATGACACATACCTGACTGCATTGTTCTGTTGGCTAGATAATATGTGATCCTGATAGACACAGGAGGCCAGATGAAGACTGTTTTGAAGTTTATGTTGCAGCTGTAGTTATACCAGCCACACTGCTTTCAGAGCTTGTTTTATTTGAGTAGCTCTATGGATGAATTTTGGGCTGTGCTCAGAAGGATAGCACATTGTTATATTACCCTGAGCGCCTCATGTAGGAGCACGCCAATTCTTGGATGTCCTTGTGGGATGTTTGTTTCTCAGCCAATTTCTATTTCAAAGCTTTTTCCAAGAACACCAGTGGTTATGCGAGTCACTGCTTTTCAGGTTGCTGTCTCTTTCATGCCATGGAGCAGCGAGGGGTATGTGATGCAGCTGCCCAGAAGAACTGCTGAGATTTTGTAGTCACTGAAGGCTAGTACATACTAGAGGTGACTAATAGCTGTACAACTGAAGGATCAATCCAGCCTTTGTAGAACCACAGCTTAGAGCAGTGAAAGATTTCGTGCCAGTGTAGGAGGATATTCGCACCACCTCTGTCTTTCAAGATGTTTATCACATGTTGCCTCCAGGGAGGGTGATTCGAAGCCAAAACCCAGCTTGGGAGCTGTTATATATCCTTTTCTCCTCCTCTAACTACAGATGGAGCTGAGGGGACACTTTCTGACTTAGGGAGTAGTTTGACAAGTCATGACACCTGAAATGTCCTTTTACCCTCAGTATATCCTCCTGCTTCTCTCCATCTCTCTGAATCAAACCATTCTCTGTGGAGCTGATTCCACTTAAAATTTATTTTTCTCTTTCCCCCCACCCTATCAATATCACTTCCCTGATGCCACTCCCTGTCTGGTCCCCTAGACTTCAGGGTTGATGCAATTAAAATGGTGGGTAGGACTAGATATCTCAGGACAGTGGCCACCATTGTCAAAAGAAGCCTTGAGTTGGGCCAGGCCTTAAATCCCCAAATGTTACAAGATGAGATAGGTTGGGATGGATGGGTGGACGAGAAGATGCTGCCTCAACTGAAAACGAGGAAGAATCATAGTGAAAAAGAGGGGCGTACTTGCAGGATCCTCAGCTCGGTGTTTAGCCAAGGATAGAAATTGCTCTACACCAGAATGTGGCATCACATTAAAAGCTGGCTGTTGTGGGCCCTGTGAGGTTCTGGTATGTCTTATGCAGCTTTAAAACCTATCTACCATCAATAGCATGAGCACAATTGGTGAATGCTTCATCTGCAAGAATGAATAAGCTCCATCTTAACTAAGAAACAATCTTAGTTGAAATTTAGAGGAGATTGAGGCGTTCCCCACTCCACGTTCTGCATGCCTCAGGGAGGCATGCCTTCAGTGTCCTTTCTATGACTCCCGTGTGTGGGAATCTGGCCCCATTGGCAGGCATCCAGCAATACTGGAGAGGCCGTTTGCTTCCATCTGGCCTACTTTTGTGTAAAATCCAATGGCAATTTAGAAAAACAAGGCACGTCCTTGGTGATAGATAATTTGATTCTATAAGAAGAGCGGAGCAGGGAAGTAACAGCTGTGTTTGGGACTCCATCCCCACCATTCAGTTAGCAGGATGAAGGGTGACAACACCAACAACCAGAGAAGCAAACACGTATTTTATCATCTGAACACTCCTGAAGGGTTGAATGTGCTCTCAGGTCAGAGCACTCTAGCCACTGATTTCTGTCAGTCCGTCTTTTTCTAGATACTGGCACTTGTCATCAGCTTCACGTTAAGCCAGCTGAATCAGAAGAAGTCCCCCATGGTACTGGGGTGTTTCACAGCCTGTTGGCTAGGCTAGCAGAGGGGCATCCCTTCAGGGATTTACAACCCTCGGTCAAGCCTGAGCTGGATCCGACATAGTTGCACTCTCTGTTTCTGTCCCCCTCAATATTTCTACACCAAGCAAGGGTGGCTGCTGCAGCTTGGCAGCTGCTGTCCCAAAGGGCAGATGTCCCCCCAGAGCTCCTCTGTTGGAGACCAGTACAGCTCTCCCAGTTACAGTATGGGATTCAGGCAGCAGGCAGAGCATGAATGAAGATACAATTGGTTATAAAGGATGTAAAACAAGCACTGTGTTTACTTTCTGCCAAGAGTGGACAATACACCCTCTAGCCTTCCCCCTCCCCACACAGTGACACAGTCACGCCTATTGTATTTTTTAATTTTATTATTATTTTCCTCCCAGTTGTTAGAAGATGCAATTTAATTTTTGTTATTGTTAATCTGCTATCTCCAAGGCTTTAGGATGCTACCCGCTGACCCTCTGTTTCAATTAAAATCATACCTTTTTCCTGGTATCATTCGTATCACAACGACAAGCCTGCTCCTGAAAACAACAATGGTGCCTTATGCAGACTTTGACTTTTCAGCTGATGGGAGATAAAATTATAAAGAAGGGTAGGTGAATCATCTTCTCTGAAGACACTGGTGAATACACACGAGGCTTTCAGATCGCAGCTCTGTGTGGTACGATATGTGAGTGGAGAAAGGGGAATGATAAGAGATTCAGGCAAATCCAGGAAAGCAAAATGACCAAACATGCTGATCGGAGGGTGTCTTCTTCCACTAGACTCTCCCAGCAGAACTGGGGCATTACAATAATGATTTCACCTGTCTTGTGGTGGATTCAGTGAGAAAAGGGGGTTGGTGTGGCATGAAGATGAGGGCCTTTTGTCTTGACCACTGTCACACAGGCCATGCTCACTGCACCACAGAGCAGGTAAATACATGGAGAGTCAAGGGCAGCTCAAAAGAGCACTTTGAGAAGGAGTTCCTGAATACATCAAGGCACATACAGCTTGGGGAAGGGATTGAAATAACAGAGCTTCATAAAAACCTAATAATATTTTCTTTCCTTAAATGTTAAGGAGATAGGGAAGATCCTGTCTTTTTCTCTATCAACTCTTTCCTTTGCTTCTCTCACCTGAAAAAACAGGGAAATGTGTTTGTTTGGAGATCTTTTCTTAACTCTGAAAAACTGAGAGGGTGGAAAGCTCTCTTGTTCTTTTTTTTTGCTTCACTTGGAAGACCTGGAAAAGACAAAAGAATGTACTGCTTTGAATGTTTGGTTTTGTTCTGTTACTGTCCTTCAGGATATGTCCTTCAAGCTTGTGAGCAAGTTTTTTTAATTTTTATGGAGGAAACAGAGCATTCAGAAAACAAATCTACACTTTTCTGAATGCCAGATAATATCTCTGAGGCAAGAATCCTGGATAATATTAGACACTTCTTTAGCACTAAAACAGTTCCAAATCTGCCCAATTAAGTGAGAAGTCCAAGAGGTGAACTGAAAATGGTGTCTCTGTGTGTTGTCAGGAATAAGACACCATATGCCAGAAGGATCATTCTGTTGGTAGGATCAGGTCCAGTAAAAAATGGACATTGAAAAATAGCTATGGAAAATAAAGTTTGCATAGTGTTAACAGTGAATCACTGGCATGAGAAAAGAGGGAGACCTCTTTCTGGTCTAAATCAACCCACCTAAGCTTCCCAGAATTTTTATTACACAGTACAAAGCAGGATTTTTTTTAGGGAGAGAAGGAATGACCATTGACATTAGATTTTACTGCATTGTGGTTGAAGCAATTGCTATGGAAGAAAGATCTGCAAACCAGTGTGGAGACTAAACTGCTCATTCATATGTATATAAACAAAATATTGTGAAGAAACTGGATGCACCAGAGTTTTGCTATCATTTGCAGCAATGTAAAGTCAACAGACATGAGTGGTCTTCCTCCAGATGTAAAAGATGTATAAAAAGGCGTCCATTAAATCAGCCCCAGGGCAATGGATGTAGTTTGCTTTGAAGCAGTTGTCCTCTGCACACCCTGTGTGGATAGCTGTATTTCTGCTGGGTCACCGAGACTCCTATTACCCTTCTCTGTAGCACCAGCTCTCCATAGTAATATAATAACTCACTTTTACTGCAAAACTGTTATTTGTATCCCATTACATTTTGGGGGGGTGGGGGTGGGCATGCAGCAGTAAGCAACGTACATTGTCATGGTTCACAAAGCTCTTGTGACACTTGACAACCGAGAGGAAATTGCATTTTTCCCGCTGTAGAGCAGCTACAGAGATGGAAGATATGAAATTAGTCAGCCTTAACATGCATTAATCAAAGAATAGAACTTGAAGATATCCTTGGAGAAAGACAGACTGAGAGGCTGGGCCTAGAGCCTGGTTTTTACTGGTAGCACATGCTAGAGAGAGAGAGCGCTCTTGTCAATAGCGGCAGAGGAGCTGAGTATGAGCGGTGGGCGACAGTTAAGTAGCCAGCCTGAAGAGTCCATGCTACCATGAAAGCAGCTAAGACCAAGAGGCTGATGAGGATTTCAGCACTGGGAGCAGGAGGAAGGGGAAATTTGGAAATAGTAGGTCTAAAGGAGGCTTTCCTGGGTCACCCGAGATTTCAGAATCTTCAGGTTGTTCCCAGTGGAAGAAGTACCATGTGAAGACTGGAAGGTATAAAGCTGGCTCTGCACCTTCTCTGCTCCAACACTGTCCCTGCAGGTGGGGTAGGTGACCAGTCTGCATGGTGTGTGTGTCCCCTGGCAGTGTGGATCTGCAGGTGCCAAACTTCTGACAAACTTCCTTTGCACAGGACGACAATGCATCCTCCTTCTTTGCAAGAACTGTTGTGCTTTCTCCTGGGGTAGCTGTGGCACTGAGACACAGAGGTGTTCTGCGTACATCACTGGGCTGGAGGAAAAAGAATCAGGAGGGAGAAGCTCGTGTCTGCTTCCTCTGGGAAACTGTCTGGAAACTCTCAGGCTGGCCTGAAGTTTAGTGCCTCTGGAGTGCTAGTAACAGCATTGGAAGCACAAGAGGACGAGACAATCAGAAGCACATAGACAATCATAAGCACTGTCCTCCATGCGCAGCCAGAAAGCTGCTCTTCCGTGTAACTCCATCTACAGAACGGAGGTGGAGAGAGCTATCAAAAAAGCCAACTTCATTCTTGCAGCTTTTTTTATTCAGTGTATTATTCATCCACTACTCTGGCTTATAGTTGTGCTTGTTTTCTCATGCGTTCAAAGGTTGTGTGTTTGAGATCCCTGGGTGGAAGGAGATTGTTTTTGGTGCTGAATACAGCCTTTTGGGGTTGTTGCAAGACTGATTCCATTCGTGAATCTTGAGGTGTCTTCTTAGCTCTAGCTATATGAAATGGGAGTACAGCTCACCTTGCAGATGGTTGACTAAAATATTAAACAGTGATTCACCATTACTCACTGTCTCATCAGCTCATAAATTTAAAATAACTCCCTTCTCTATTTTTTTAAATTTAAGAAAAAAGAAAAGAAGTAAAACTGTATTATGCATAACTATGTTAAACTGATCCTATGGAGAGGTTTGCTAATAAACTTTTTACTGGCTTCTGCTTCTTTACTTAGTTGAGAACTGAAGCATTGGAAGGTGGAAGGAATGTTGAATTTCTGTGTTTATAAAAAAATAGGGATGGTGACATCTCCGGCAAAATAAAGGAGTAGAAATGTGAATGCAATTGTCCATTATACTGCTTAGAAGGAAGAAAATAACAGCTGATCACTGTGATTACAGGCAAAAGAAAATAAGAAGGTGCTATTGTGTTCTTTCTGGTGTCACTATTAGCTGACATTAGCCATTGCCCAGGAAACAATTTGTAACCACTGAAATCCTCATTTAAAAATTCTCATAGATTTCTGCCTGTAAGCCAAGCAGGTTCTTATTTCCTACAGCGAGCCTCTGTACCCTAGGCTGGGCACCCACTGTCTTTCTGGGCATCACGGGAGCTCTAGCCCATATGCACCAGCCCTGTTTGTTTTCTTCCTCTTTTCTTTCCTTTTGGAGTGCCAGTTCAGTACTCTGCTCACATGTCTCTGTTCCTATAGTGGGAGAAGCTGGGATGTAAATGGGAAAGCAGAGGTGACACAGGATACACAGTTTCTGGGACTGAGGAGCAGACATGGGCTGGTCCCTTCTTCCTTCTTTAATTGATGTAGCTAGCTCTGAAGGCTTGTTTTCCTCTGGGAAATGGTGAATTTAATTCAAAAGCTCTGGAGAGACAAAATCAAAGACTTGGGGTTTTGTATTTGTTTTTATTCTACAGTAGGTTCTAGGAGCTCAGTATTCAGAGTGCTAGAGGTTGTAAATATGCAGAGTTGGAAGCAGTCCCTGCCCAAAGGTTGTGTGGCCAGAGAAGAGGCTGGGAGAAGAGACCAAGACTACCAAAGTGAGTGGCAAAGCCAGAAATTTGAACTCCTGGTTCCCATGCTAGGACTCCCTGAGCATAGACCAGGCTGTATAGTTGAACTTTCCTTGAAAGGAGGATAAGACCCCCCTGCACCCTCAATGTTCCTTCTCTAGGATCCAGCCCAGAGCATGGGGTACTAGAAGTTACTGAGGTCTGTAATTGTTGGAATTCATGCCAGATACCTCCCAACTACAGCCATGGTAGGTCAGAAAATATAAAGATTACCGGTGTTTGTTCCTGCTGGAACCCATCTGGTGGTATACCATGTTTGGGCCAGTGCATACAGTGCTTTGTGTGCCTGCCGGAGAAAGAAAAGTTGCTGAGGGACATTTGCAACATCTTTGCTGACTAATACCAAAATTCAGTGATTTTGCTGTTGTGTGCCATCTCTCATCAGTGTCCAGTGGCTGTAGTACTTGTTTTTTAGCATCAGGTAGAATTCAAGTCTCATTTTTAAGGATTATAATGCTGCTGTGAGTGAAAGCTGGTGGGACCATAAGCATCTCTGGGCTGCCAGGAGATGTTGTTTTCTCTCTTCTTCAGCCAAATAAAAGCAGGGAGAGTCAGCCTAAGAAAGCAGCATAGCATGAGCCCTTTCAGTGATTAGCAAACACTTCTGAAAAAGAAAGAATGATGGCAGAAAAGTGCTGTCGCTAAGAGCTTTGATTAGTGGCAGTGAGACAAACAGACTGAAATCAGAGCTCCTCCCTTTTGAGGTAAAGGAGAGAGAGAGTCCCCAGCTTGCACCCACTCTAGGGTCTTCCCGACACTGATTCCTGTCTCATGCAGGAGTGAAGCCAGAGTGAATCCAGAGAAGCCATTCTGGTCCACCAGGCTTCTCATGAGTTATGAAATCATGCCATGAAGCAGTTGTCTTCACTATGTTATGTCCTAATTGCTGTCTTGTAATGAGTCTCACCCATAAATCAAGTCTTATAGTAGAATCCCAATGTTGTCTGTTATCTCACACGTCAGTAAGCTCCACGCTCATTCTTCAGCGCAGGGTAAACATGCCTGGTGCCTTTGGAAAGGATGGATGGGATTGGTCCCTTGGCAGCCCTGGCAGACAGGATTTGATTCATACTGAAGAGTCCTCTTTGTGCAGCCTGAGCCTTGCAGTAAGCATGATGTGTGGGCACTGGAGAGGGAGAAAAACACCACAGGCATGAGGCTCGGCTCTCCAGGGTCTCTTTCCTAGCTTTGCATCTGAAGATGGCCTTTAATATCACTATTGTCTCTGCCTCCAGCTCTTTGCAAACCATTACTGTGCTGGCCCTGGGGGTTGTTTGTATAAGGAAGCATTGCCATAGACTTCCAGAGAAGTTGTCCTGCTTTTGTGCACACATCAGCTGCATCTCTCCTGGTTGTCCTTTTCCTTATTTGAGGTGCTGATTACTTGCAAGCTGCCCAGGAACATCATGATTGTGCAACCAGGGAATTTATGTGCTGAACAGCAGGGGTAGAAGAGGGCAGGTGGTAATGCAAGGTTACCTAATTCTGCCTTGCACCAAGGTTCATGCTGTCCATATGATGTTATGGCTAGGAGTTTGAGAGCCATTGTAGATATGTCCTGAGGGAAAACTGCCTGGAAAGTGGGTTATTTGCCACTTGGACACTGACTATCACAGGAAAAGCATATGTTCCTTCCTCTTCTTGCACTCTCACCTCTCCTCTTAGACACTGGCAGCCTGGGAACAGCTTTATTTTGGTATCTTAGCCTCTGTTGTCCTGGTGAAAGGTGGGTTCTGTTTGACCTTACTGTCCCTTCAGGGTTCCTATGAAGATTTCCTGCCCTCTCCCATAAAGAGGGGCCAAAACGCCTAAGGAAATGGCGCTTTCCCAGGCAACCACACTCAGCAATTTCATCAATTAATCAGGAGGAAACTAAGGAAGAGAATGGGAAGCAGATGCTCTGAGCAGGACAAGTCTATGAATGATTGATGCCATATAACAGACAGGCAGAATTTACGCCAGGAGAGACCCCAGACTGGGGCTGAGGCAACTTCCTATGCAAGGGCTCTTTACTGCAAAATGATGGCAGAGAGCCAGGAATGACTTCCTAGGTGAATGTCCAGTCCAGTATTTAGAAACTTATGAGGCACACTGCAAAAATATAGCCAGGTTGGGTTAGAAAGGCACAGAAAGACTCAAGGAGACACAGAGTAGGAGTTATATGCTAGTTTCCCTGCACATGTGACAATTCTCTTATTGAGCCTAATAGAAAAGGATTTTAGATGCTTCCTAGCCAAAGTTATGGGCAGGTGTGATGTCTTCAAGATGTTAATTTCCTGTGACTCATTTGTGGTCATGATGTGTTAGCTTGTCTGTATGTTGTAGTCCACGTAGACACATTTAATAACCTCTACAGCCTTAAAGTACTGCCTGCATGTGCAAAGCAGCTGAGGTAGAGATTGGCTTTCTTCTGGGAGTCCATGCTTGGATTAAAGGCTGGAGAAGTCTTAACAAAATGTATCAGTGCTCTTGTTCAAGCCTTGCTGAGAATAGCAATGACAAGGGGAGGAAATCGGGCAAATATTCTCCAGGTTTTGGTGTTTTCTGGCAGCTCGATCAGAATGAAAATGTAAAGGTCTTGAAAAATCTCATGCGATAACAAAGTGAAAAATGTCTTGACATGATAGAAGTTTGATACAGTAACTTTGAATCCATTCTTGTTTGTTTGCTTTTAAAACATCTTTTATACGTCTTTTTTTTTTTTTTTCTTAATAAGATTTTATTCCTTCCATTTCCCTCTAGACTTAACAATCCATCTTTTGTCTCTGGTGGAAGCACCTAACTGGACCAAATGATAAAGACAGCATTGTGAGTATCCCTTCTATATGCTGCGTAGCTTTTCTCTATATGAATTCATATGTCAGTGTATTCTTCCCTTAACACTTTCATTTAAGTGAGTGCTGGAACAGAGTTTTTGCATAAATCAGCAAGGAAAAACAAACCATCTCTTGCTGTAACCATTTGTTCCTTTTACCTCAGTAATAAATCCTTCCAGGGAGTGATGAGCTGATGTAATTTATCAATTGATTGTTGCAATGCATATTTCACGTGTCTGGAGTGCATCTTTTGATTAGAGCAGATCTCAGCTTTCTGTTTGTAAAAGCAAATGAAGATGTTTTCAATGGCAATGTTGAAATGAGTATTAATTGCATTAAATATCAGTAAGTAAAAGAGCAAGGATCAAACAATCAAAGTGTTAATAAGGAAAAAAGTCAATCAGAAATGTTAGAACCAGATTAAATCCATTGTCTTTACTAGTATGAGTTTGCTGCCTTTAATGATATCAGTTCTATGACTTTTCCTTTTGTGATATATTCATTAAATAAACCTTCCAGCTTGTATTATGCATACCTGAGATATAAGACACTTCCATTTCTTTTAAATAATTCATGTCAGGCCTTTCTTTTGGAAAGGAAATGGAAACATTATTTCACATTGAACAAATGGGATTTACCAGCTTTTCCAAAGCAAGTAAAACTTTTTGGTCCTTGCAGGTACAAATTTTGGTCAGGTATCTGGGATGAGCAGAGACATGCATCTTTCTGCATGTATTGGATTGGGATGGTGGTCCATGATGCTTCAACATTGCATGTATATCAAGCACCATGTCATAAACAGGGACAAAATGTTAGATTCAGCCAGGACAATTTTCAAGAGCAATGCCAGATGGAAGCCTCGGACTTCCCAGGTGCTTCCCAGTGCCACAGCCTCTCTCCTGCCTCGAGATGTCTTTTCCAGATAATGGCTCATGCTGCAGGAGCCTCATCCAGAAAGGCATGGTGTGAGAAGCAAATAAATAGATCTTAGAGATGTTCCTTAGACATGAGAGATTGGGAGTTTGCTTTCCTGAGTTATGGGTATGACCCCTGTTACTGGGGAGCTGAGCACTTCAGTGTCTTTCCCCTGCTTCTCCTTGTAGTGTCTACCACCTGACAAGGGAGTAAAGAGGGAAGTTAGGACACAGGGAATGTGATCTCCCTGGGCACTAAAACGTGCCATCAGGCAGATCTTCAACCATCCTGCTCAGCTGCTCTCTAAACCATAAGAAAGAACTAAACCATCCAAGAGGTCAGTTCCTCCCCTAGCCAGTGTGTTTCCCTGGAGTGTTCCCTTGCTTTCTGGATCAGGCTTAAGCGATGGCCAGTTCCCAGGATGACTGAGGAAGATGTGCTTTTCCGCGTAAAATGACCATCCTGAAGTAAGTTCCACACCATATTGTGAGAAGTGATTACAGAGGGTCTTCAGCCTTCCTTCTCTTGCTGTCTTGGCTCACAGCCCTTGCTGTTGTATCCCCTGGACACCTAGCAAGAAGGTTTTTATTTCTTTCCACCTCCCTCTCTCTAGCATTCTGCTAAGGTGCCAAACACATGCCTTTTGTGCTGGTCTGCTGAAATGTGAAATGACATGGGATAAATGGAATTTAACATCAGATTGAGTGAAGGATAAGCAGTTAGTTGGATGGTCCTCTCTATTCTTTGCACTCTTGCCTGGCCAAAATGTGAGGGGAATAGTAGAAAGCTAGAAAGGCTGCAGATCTGCACTGACAAGCGAAAAAGTACTCATCAAAGGGCACAATTTGTCCATCCCAAAGCAAAAGCAAGCTGCACTCCCCCAGGGATGAGAGAAAGACCAAGCACCTTCCCAGGGCACTGCCGCAGGGCTGCTGAAGGTTGTGCAGCTTGGAGCAGAGTGTCTGCTGAAACTGCAGCTCCAACCAAGAAATTCCCAGGGGTAACCTGCCAGACCACTTCGCAAGTTTACACGAAACATGTTTGCTCCTGCCCATAAATAACTTCCGGAAGCGTGATTGCAATCTGACACTGCTTGATTGGCTGGGCTCTGCTAATTATAAGCCACCCTGGTGGGAGAGTAAGGAGAAGGAGCGACGTGCTTTCTTGGGCATGGAGAGCCTTGTGACTGGCTGAGTTTCCCTTCAGCAACAAACCTTTGTGACACAGTGCAGAACACAGAAGCTTAAGTTCCTTTGTGCACAGGGAAAAATGTTAAGGGTTAGCTGTGATTCATCTGCAGATGGCAATAACAAAAGCAATTATATTATCTCAACGAACTACAGAGTCAACTACATGTTCATGACGAGGGCTTGGCTCATACTAAAAATTGGGGTGTCACGAAAAGGGGTGGCAGATGCATGCTGCAGAAAGTCCATGTGCTTGGTTTTGCTTTGTACTGCTTAGGTGACAATAAGGTTCTCAGAGGAAACTCTTGTCAACTCAGCATAAGTTTGAAACATCCTCTGGCCAGCAATGGACTCACTTTGATTAAACCCTGTGTAATCAAGGTCAGAAACAGATCAGAGGAATACACCTGTGCACACACCTACCACCTGTATGACCAGGAATACTGTCAGAAGGCTGAAAATTTGCTGAATTAAATAAAAGTCAAGAATCTCTCTGATTTTCTGAGAAAAGTGATGTGTCTTTATTTCAAATTTAGGATTTTTCACTGTTACTCAGTGGGACCTTAAAAACACGGACCCAGTTTTTGTGATCAGACACTAAATGGCTTTTTAAATTAAGGAACAGTGGTACTAGTCAGGGTGTTTTTAAAATCAGAGGACCCATCCCTTGAGATATGCTGCTTGCTTCTGAAAAGCCAGGAAAAGCAAGTGTGAGAGAGCAATTACAGTGGCTGCACGTTGTCTGCATGGGTGTGGGCTGCCAGCTGGGAAAGCCTTTTGCTGCGGTTCTGCACAGTGCTAATGAGCTGGGCAGCAGTTTGGCTTCCTTCCCTGAAAGAGCTGTGCTGGCCCAGGTGCAGAAAGGTGCATAGAGCTATCCTTGATGCTTTAATTTAAAAGATGGGGTTGATATCTAGGTAAAATGCTATTCACTCAAGCGACAATGTCATTGGTGCATGCCTGTCCCAGGCTTGACCCTTTAAAAATTTGCAGCTCAGGTGAGTTGTCTGTTTCCCAGAAGGAGGTGAGGCAAAATGATGCAACAAAAAAAAATCTGACATCTTCAAGACCCTCCCTGCTTTGAAGCAGAATATGATATTTGGTAGAAGGAAGCCAGCTCTGGGTCAGGCTTTCCTAGCTCTAGCTAGAGGTTGCATTGATCAAAGCTGTAAGTTTTTTGAGTTAAAACCTCCTGCTGCAAAAAGTCAAGCACTGGGATAGAGTCTGAAAGCAGGTAACTCCTCTGCTCAGCTCAGGTGACAGATATCCTTGTGTTTTGGGGGATGCAAAGAGCATCTTGATTTTGAATGTTTCATGCAGAGCAATTCCAGAGTGAAAGGGGCTGAAGGACTGTAGGTGGTCACAGACACAAAATTTGTCTCAGAACTGCTCTAACTAGTTCAAAGAAGCAATTTTCTCCTGCCTTCTGCTGAAGGGAAGTGATGGCTGGGGCAGAGATTTGGTCCCAAGTTACAAAAAGAAGGACATTTAAATAGATGAGTATTCAGGAGGCAGAGGACTGCTCAGCTCCTTCAGTGCCACCTCTGGATTGATCTTTTACAACCAGCCAGAAAAAACAGTATTCCTGTGGACTGGGCTTCATATGGTGAGGAAAGCATGAGAAGCTGAATGTGTTCCTGTAAGAGGTGAGGATGTGGTTTCATCCTATGTGGACCTGCTTTCCCTGCTGCAGGTGAGCCTACCCTAGGCTGGTGGAGTGAGTCCCTGCTGATTTGTTGAGCAGGCTGGGAAGGAATCCCACTTCTCTTGGTGATGTGGAGGGGATAGGGTATAAGACCATTCTCTGGGATTGTCCTTCTCTGTGTCTTGCCATACTTTACCTTCTTTTGTCCAGTCATCTAACATATGCTTCTAGATCTAGAGGTCCATGTGATATATATTGATGGAAAAAGGGGAAAATGCACAGAATATGAGAAAAACAGAAAGGGAGAGAAAAGATGAATCACTTAGGTTCTGGTAATGAAGGTTTGCTCTCCACTTCTAGAGAAATGTATCTGTTTATCTTTTTGCAAATGATCTCCTCTTTCTCATGGAAAAGCCTCTTATTCAGCCGTGCCTTCAGCAAGTGGAGCAGTGGAGTGATGTTGTCTGTGGATGAGATGCTTGTTAGCTGGGCAGTTAATACTGACAAGAGTCAAACCAGCTTAGGAAAGCAATTAAACATGAGTGCTCTTTATCTCGGCTTTCCCAATTAGAGCTGGGACATGAGCTCAGTTGTGGGACCATCCAAATCTCTCTTGTGGTTCTGACAGTCCCAGCTTGCAGCAGAGCCTGGCCATGGTTCGGGTGAAACAATAGGACAGGTAGTACTCCCAGGAAGTATAGATAGAGAAGAGACTTTAGTTGTATGGATGTTTGCTCTGCTGTGCTGCTTGCCCTCTAGGCCAGACAGTGAGCCTTGGCCCATGTTATTTAGCAGCCTGGATAAAAGCTACTGGGACTTCAGCCCACGGTCAAGACCTGTTGGAGAACTGATGCCTTTGAGTCACACTGCAGAGTCAGCACAACACCACTTCCTCTACCGAGAGAGAAGCAGCAACATTCCCAGCATGCTGCAGGTTTTGGGGGGGGGAACTTTGGCAGCTGAGACATAGAGAGCTGTGAGTATTGATGCGAAGAGTCCTATGTACCACCCTCTGGAGACTCACCTCGGTATTTGAGTCAGAATGACTATTCTTCTCTTCTTTTCCTTTCTGAGTCACTGCCACAGTCTATTTCTGGCTTGTGCTTTAGGAAGAGTGAGTTGATGAGAATGCGTTAAAGAGGTCATGGTTGGTACCAAGGGGTATATACCAAGATGTTTTCCATAACTAGATTAGTCCAGTTGGTCTATACATGCTGACACTTTTGTATACTCTGCTGTGAAGTAGGTTGAGGCAAAAGACCAGCACTGCCTCTGTGTTCACTGAACTCAAAGAGTTGGACTGAAGTTGAAACTATCACTAGTGGTGGAGCTTTTTCAGGTCTCCTGGTGCCCTGTCTGTTAAGAGCAGGTGCCTGACACAGTCCCAGAGCCTAGCCTTAGCCTGGAGAAAGTCAAGTAAAGTTCATCCATTACTCTCTTGCCGGAAGATGACTCTGGAAAGGGAAGCCTGAGTACTATTAGGTTACTCCCAGGATGGTTGGAATCTGCACTTTAGAGCAGGAGCATGCAGACACAATTTTTAGTCCAAATACCTCATCTCTTAGACGGGTTCAATTCTTCCCTCCTGGATATAAGGTAAGGGACAAGATCCCCCACCTGGAGATTCCTGTCTCTGTCCAGGGACTTCACAATACTGAGCTTGAAGGAGATGGCTGAAATCAGGTGAGAAGACTCCCAGCCATCCTGGTTTACAAGGTTGCAGCTCTAAGACTCAACACTCCATACAGTCCATCTGCACCAAAGGACCTGGACAAGAGAAGGACAAGTTTCTGGGATCCAGAGTTCTGGGGAGCAGCCTACAGACTCTCTAGGGTCTCTAGCACTGAGGCAGCACAGGGCCAAAAAGTCAGGAGGAACTGTCAGAGGTCTCAAGGCTTGTCTCAGGTTTTCCTCTTGGGCGCTATTGGGTGCAGAAACTGGTGGTACTGTCTGCTTTCCAGGTAGCTGCTCTGTGGAACCAAAGAAGATAAAGCTGCAGCAAGTGAGGAAGATGATAGGCACAGGTTGCAAGAAGCATGACAGGACTAAGGCTGTTGAGAGATGTCTCCTTGTGATGAAAGGAGACCTGGTGATATGAAGTGTTACTTACAGTGCTTGAACTGGGGCTGATGCCTGTCATAACCTGTCTGAGCACAGACTGCATTAAAAATGACATTGAGAATAAACTTCAGGCAGTGGAAGATAAAGATATACCTTAATGCAGTGACCAATGCAACCTTCAACATGATGGTGATTGTGGCTTCCACTCTGCTCCTTTGGGAGTTCAAAAGTGAGAGGCATCGGAAGTGATCCATCATTTTAAAATTAAGCAGTGTCTCCTCAGTTCAGAGGGGAGCTTGGGAAGTAATATGCCATCAATTAAAAGAACAGAAACCATCCCTGAGAGAGGCAAACCTCTGAATGGGCTCTGCTAATGTTCTCCAGCAGTAGTCTTCAGTGTCAGCAGAGTCCTCTCAGTGTGTCGCTACCCCATATTCACTCCAGGACAACCCATATTCTCTGCATATCCATGTACATGAGCTAGATAAAGTAGCTATGTACATGAGCTGCCCCATCAAGAAAGAGGACTGAAATTGCTTTTAATTAGGCTTTAACAATAGTGAAAGAAGGCAGATAAAGGATTTGAAAGATAGAGAAGGCAGAGCTGGAAAACATCAGGGAAGGCACAAGGTGAGATGACTGATACGTTGTGACTAAATTGAAGCCAAAACACCTCCTAACCCACACAGGAGAAAGTCCTGCAAAAGGCACATTTAATTTATTAGTCTATCGGAAATGATTCTTTCTAATTTTATCTCAGCATTGCTGCCTGCAAGTGATGAACATTCCTGAGTGGCAGCACACTGAAACGCAGGGAAGCAGATGCTTGCTGGAAGGGGGGTGTTCAGGTGGTGGCTCTGACGCAGCAAGCTGGGGGTGTTCTTGGGCTTCCCATCAGGGCTCCACATCTCAGCAGGCTTTGCCTTGCCCCTGCCACTTTGTCCTGAAGCAGGTTCCAGGAAAAGTGCAGGCTAAAAACATCCTCCCTGTCAAGAAAGAAAGGGATAAGCAGGGCTGAGGGTCTTGAAATGGCTTCCCCAAAATACTGAGGGAGTGCACTGGGACTTGTGCTCTCACAGGACCAGTCAGGCATTGGTTTTATTGGAATAAGAACTCACATTAGGAAGAAGGAAAAACATTTATGTTCAGGGTCAAAAGCATGCCAAGGCAAGAGTCCCATCCCCAGTGCAACATACATTTCCTCTTTATTAAATCTCCTGCAGCCTGCAAGCTCCAAACAGTCCCAGCAGCTAGCTGCAGATGATGTATGAGATGAGCCATACCAACCCACCCACCCTACACATCCTTGCTTGCTCTGTGCTGGTGGGCTGCTCAAGATAATAGCAAATCCAGATGCAGGGAGAAAGACAGAAGGAATTGGTCCCTCCACTTGTAAATAAATTATTTACAAGGCTGGGGTTTTTTTTTAATCTGCTCCTTCCCTGCCATTTTGTGTTTGGTAAACATGCAAAAGTTTTTTTAGGCCACCCAGGTCTTTCCCTCTTGGAAGTATTGAGCATGAAGAGTTTTAACGTATTAGGAGGTTTGGGAATGGCTGCCATTGGGTCTGTATCACTTTTAGATTCACTTTCTTTATTCTGACCCAAGTCTTCACCATCTGGAGCCTTGGGAACATGTGTGCTTCAAAACCAATTCCAAGAAAGGAAAGCTAGCTTATATGCTCTAGGGTCAGGAAAGGGTCTCTGAGCCAGCCAGCCACCTTCCCTGGAGCTTCCCATCAGTTAGAGAGCAAGGTCTTCACCTGCCAGTTACCTTACATTTTGGAGCACCAAGTGCATTTCATAGCACATGCAAGGCCAGATAATCTGCCCTGACTTTTTAAAGCAAATTGTGGTTTAGAAACTATCCCTTTCATTTTGATGAGAAGCACTGTTGGTTCTGAGGAGGACAGAGCATCCTATCTCCTGGAGGAGAAACCTGGAAACAGCTGACACCTCTTTTTACCAGTACTCCACACAAGAATTAAATTTCTTTTTTCAGGGGTCTAGTCATCCATGGCTCTGGCTGTGGTTCCTCACTGTCTTCTCTGGTTGCTTATGCAGTTTCTCCTGCCTCCTTCACACACACACAGAGCCTTTGCAATAAACCCTGTGAGGCCCTCTGTGCCCTGCTGCTCATGCTTTCAATGAGGTCACAGGTACATAGGTTTTGGATGAAGGCTCCAGCCTGTGATTCAGTTTGACCCATATTTTGTCTGGTCCTTGTGTCCTTGCTGGAATACATCTGCATGAAGTCCAGGAACACTTTCCAGTGCCAGACAGTCTAAATCTACCTNTATTATTATTATTATTATTATACTCTTTTCATCATCCCCATTTGCTGCCATTCCTAGGATCAAAGCTCCTGTAAGCACCTGAAAGCTGTTTTACTCTGAAATTCTGACTGCATGAGCAGATGCATTTTGCAGGGCCGTTTCAATAGGAAAAGGCTAAAGATCTTATGCTTGCTGAAGTCTGTGGGTGAGTCTTTGCAGATTTTCATTCATTTTCTTTACTCTGTTCCTAATGGAACTCTGCTTCTCACAGGACGTAACTAGCATACCAGATGTTTCTGCAAAGTTAAGGCAATTAATTAAACCAACCACTCCTGCTGGCCAAGCAATTTAAGGTAGTTCTTTGCTTTTGTAAGCACCTATTATTTCCTTAGTCAAGCAAAAAGATCGTTTTTCCCTGTGGGAATGAAGAAAAAGAGACTGCCGCTTAGAAAGGTTTGGGGAAAGAACATGGAAAAAAAGGTTTGAAAAGCTACCCTGGTCTTCCTTTTTGGGTGACTCCACTGGAACTTAACCTTTGTCTGCCACTGGGGATTTTTCCCTGTTTACAATGGCATTAAAATTTCATTTGTTCATCTGCTTTTTGAGTGGCAGAAGGAAAGCTGTGTAGCACATCTACATCTCTCTGCTTTTAGGTGCTCAATTCCAAAGTTGATGAGATTTGTTGCAATGAAGCATTACTGGTTTTGTACTTTTATTCTTTCAAGCAGGTGTTGATAAACAACAAAGCCCTATTTCTAAAGGTTATGATAGGACTCTAAAGACTGTAAAGACTAATACCTGAAGAGAACGAATCATCCTCTCAGCTTATACACACACCCTGGCATGAGATGAAGTCCATCTGGAAATAACTACACCAGCTCACTCAATTTGGATGCATGCATGTCAGATGGTCCATTAGACACAAGTGAAAGGGTTCATAAGCAAACCTAATGTTACAAACGTATAGTTGTCACAGTGGTATAGCAGTCTAGGCTTTGGTTGACCTGTTTTTTTCTGTTTTTGAAGACTCCAGTAGCTGTAAATGTGGATTTAACTGATGGGGAAAAATGAAGGGAGCTCTCAGTCCAGGCAGAAGTGTGCTAGCATTGGGAGACTTTACCTGAAACCACAAGTAGCAAAATATCCACCACCTCTTCATGAAGGAAAGGGATTGCCTGGTGAACTGAAAGTTGAAGCAGTATTAGAACCAGGTGTGTCATCTCGATTTTTTTTTAAGCTCATCTTTTTGGTGCACATTCACAAAACTAAAATAATTGCATGTGTATCTACAAACCACAGATAAAGACAGACAGTGAAATCAAAGTCTCACTGTGGCTACCTTATGTATCTCCATGAAAGACCTCTCAGCTCCTGAGAAGAGCTCACCAGCAGACTCCTGGTGTTATATGCTCAGCATATAGTGCCCGGCCTGACCCTGATGCTCCTGATTCTCTGCTCTACTGATGGGACAAGACGTGACAAGCTCATTTTCTGCACTATGTGAACAACAGCTAAGTCTAGGAAAAAGATCTAATCTAATGCTAAACCAAAGACAGCCACATGCGGGAGGACAGCCTCATACATGTCTGGCTTTTCTAGTGACTCGGCCTTGGCTTGGGCTGCATTATTAATTGCTGCCTTGAAAAGCCCAGAGCTAAAGCAAGCATGGATGGGAACAATTTCCCCAAGGTGACTGAGGACCACAATAGCAGGGTTAGTGTCCAGGAGCAATGAGGGCCAAGACTGAAGATCATCAAGCAACTTCATGGTTACAAGGCATGTCCTAGGTCAACACAGGAATCAGCCTGCAGATGAGAGCCCAGACCAATAGAGCCCATTGCCAGGCACAGGCATAGCTGTGGCTGAGCAAAACCACAGCACAGCTCAAATAGGAATTGAAGACCCAAGACTCGGCTTAAATGGAGCTATTGGGTGTGAGTATGCATATGTACACTCAGGGCTCTGACAAGTCAGGAGCCCTGCCTCACAGCCCTCTTCTTGAGCAACTGAACCATATTGTTGAGCTAATAAACCAGGCAACTTGAAAATCAAGTGCACTGTATTCCCATATTTATTGGCTTGCAATATTCAAGTTGGACCTTCTTCGGAGATCCCTGTGGATCCCTGTGCAGGGATGGACGTAAAGCCAGTTGAGGTAACTGGTCCTTCTGTGGTTTCAATAGAAGGACAAGAGAAACTGTTACTGGTTTTTTGTTTATCCAGTAATTGCAAAAATAGGACACTGAAAAAGTGCTAATGAGCACTACTGGAAGGGTTGGTGCATATGCATGTTCCTTTGGAGAAGAGAGTATACTTCCTGAGAGGCCTGTGCTGGCTGTTAGAGGTTAAAAAGGCCTGTGCCAAAAGAGGAGACCTGCAAAAATTAGAAGTATTGTGCTTTTCCTTTCACATGGTTTTCAGTAGGAAATATCATAGCATCATAAAGAGATTTAGGTGGGAAAGAACCTCTGGAGGGTTGTCTCCAAAACTTACACCAAGCAGGGCCACCCTAAACTGCTAGAACAGATTGTCCAGGACAGTTTGAAGTAGAGAAGCTCACCTCTTCCATCCTGTGGATTTATGGTATAGCTCTGCAAGTCAGGGCTCAGAAAGGAGATGGGTCCAAAATGTGAACAGGAACAGGCCTGGTTTCAGCATGCTTTTGGTTTATTTATTTTTATGAAGAGCTAATCCCATTACTAGACCTTATTCATAATGCTGCTTAACGTGTGTCCGGCTCAGTCTCATTTGTGACGGATATTGTTCTCAGGAAAACCTTTTCCCTTCCTTTTCTTTTCCTGATCCACATCACACAAAATGATGGATGCAGCTTCCTCCCATATGTGTGCCATACACCCCAGGAGGGCTTTGCAGCCAGCATGAAAGGTCTTTGGACTGTACCTGACTTGCTGCACCTGCTTGGAACATGAGCTCATGCCTGCTCGTGCTGTGGTCTATGCATTCCTTCACCAACCTCCTGGGGTCTGAGTCACTGTGCCTTCTCTTAAGTGTGGAGTAATAGCAAAACCAGTGGTGAATAATCAGAGTTAATAATAATGCTTGCCTAAGGTACTTTGTGCACTTTGCTCCCAAAAAAATGTTGAACAAAACCTGTCTGCTAGGGATGTGCAGTGGCTGTGCAGCCTTGTGAGATTTAACAACATCTGACAACAGCCAGCCCCCCTGGCAAGCTGTGGGTTTCACCCAGCCATTGCTGAGCCCCTTTTTTTTTCCATGAAAGTGCTGAAAGTCAGCTAAGTAATGCTCTTCCAGCAAATGAATTTCCCCAGTGGCATCTAGACCGGAGTGGATCTATTCCCTGAGTGCTCACCCAGGAAGTCATTAGCAGCTTGCAGGCAGAGGTCGATCCCATTACCATGGTTTTGTAACGCTTTGTTGGAAAAAATAAGCTGGTGCCTTAGGACTGGAGATGACCTTGAATGAACAAGAAAGAAAAGCCATAGTGGCTGGAGCTTGTCTGTTTGTGGGCTGAAATGTGCTTCTGTTGGGATGCTAATTATGGGGAAAGCAATTTAGGGGAAGAAGGCAAGGTGGGAGCAATGTTTTGGAGGTGTAATAATTGTTTCATCAGTGTATTGACTGCCCCTAAAGAAGAGCATTTCTGTGACTCCTTCTAAGTTCTTGCTCATTGGTGCAATAGTCTCTGTGCAGGTGTTCTGGCTGTGAGCAGGTAGCAGTCAGTTGCACATATGGACAGCTTCCGTTTGTCTGCTGGCAGATAGTTCTCATTTTGGTGCCTTTCCCTTAGGGCGGGGGTGGGGGCGAGTCCTTTCCATGAATGGAAAGTAGATTCTTCCCACCAGGAGATCCTGGGTAGATAACAAGTAGACAGACAAAAACAGTGGATCCAAAGGAAGTCAGGTAGGGTATCCAGCTACATGAGTTACATCTTAACCCATGCTCCTTCTCAGTTGGATTTTTCTGCTCTCTGCAGTTTTAGTTTTCAGAGTACAAGTGCTGGTCACTGGAGGTGGTTGTGGAGAGGGAAAATGCTAAGATGTCTCTTGCTGTGTGCCCATTTGCCCTTTTATGTGGTTTGAGTGAATCAGAAGGAGCTCCAGCACAGACAGCTACATGATGTGCAAGGGAGTTTGAAGAAACAAACATGCTGTGGTTGATACTTGCACAGCTTTAAACATGGCTCCTGGTGTCACTAGATGCTTTCTCATTCAGATCTGGACTTCCTCTGTTCTGCCTAGCAGGCTTTTCTATGTGGTGGCCTCTATTAGATGAGTCAAAGCATACCATTCACTTTGATGCAATAATACAAATATAAGCTGCTTCCTGCTTAATGTGGATCTGTTTACTTTCGTTTATGATGAATTATTTTCTTCTGTGCTGTGAATGGTAGCAGCAAGCATACAGCAGGTAGCTGCTAATTTTATCAGCAAAGCTGGTTAGGGAAGGAGATAAGAGGGGGAATAATGAATCATTGAAGGGAAGAGCTGGCTCAGGCACTGTCATGTTATCACCAGCAGTGTCTGTGCCCACTCATCTGCCTGGCATGAGGTCCATTTGAACCCTTAGAGACACATTGTGGCATGAAACTGTCTTTCCTTTAAGCTTCCCAGAAAACGCTGGCAAAGAGCTGGCAAAGAAGTAGCTCAGTCACGACCACTGGGAACCCTCAAGCATTCCTGGCAGCCAAGCGCTGCTTGATTCAGCAGACAGAGGCAAATATAACGTCTGGAACCAGATGTGAAGCAGGTTAAGAAAAGATAGGAGGTACCTAATTTTATTACCTGGGAAGGAAATTAAATCCTGGGACAGCTCATTCAGTAGATTCTCAAAAGTCTGTGCACCGAGGGCAAGTATCACTTTCTACATGATCCCATTGGATGAAATTTGTCTGAAGGGGCACACTGTTACCTGTGAGGGGAGAATAGAGTTTGCGCAGCTGACAAAAATGAGAAGAAAATTAAATACTATTTGGTAATTCTGGATTGCTAAAGATCTCTGTAGTATGAAGGTAAATAAGTTGTAGTAGACTCCTTATCATGACCTCAGCATTTCCTAGTGCTGCCACTGTGGGGTCCTCATGGTTCCTCACACTACTTTATTAGATATTCCAGATTCCATAGTGGTGCAAACATGTTGCCATAGCTTTGACTATATAAAATTGTCTTTGACAGAAGGAAAAGGTCCTATTCCAAAACAAACAAACCCTTCAGCTCTATCAGAACTGCTTAGAGATAACCACACAACCTTGCTCTTGTATACAATAGCAGATACTACTTGATACCAACACAGGTCCAGGTCCTGAACCTCCAACCTCATCTGCAAAACACCTTGAATTGCTGCAGAAGTACAAAGTGTTTTTTGTTTTTGATTAAACAGCAGAGAAAGTCTCCCTCATGTTAATTTTTCTTCCTCCTTCTCATCCACAAGTGAAAAAATCAAGGAGAATAAAAAGAGCATCCTAAGGGAGAGAGTTACCACATGCTGCTCTCAGTGTTGGGGAAACAGTATTGAGTCACACAAATAATTTTAGATGCTTCAAAATACATCGTACTCTCAGCAGGCAGCCTTTCCAGCTATAATTTTGCCTGCTGCCCCTAATTCTGAGCACATGGTATACTCTGCTTCCTTCCTTGTTGCAAATGAGTCAGAATTTCTCTCTGTCATTCACCTGAGACAAAAGGAGTTCACCAGTTTGGTGCTTGAACCCTAACACACAATTAGAGGATGTATTCCCTCTCCCTGTAAAAAATCCCCTCACAATCCCAAACAAAAACCACAATTGTGATTCCCTGCAGAAATGCAATAGCTGGGAAACAGTTTTGGCTTTGTTAGGAGAGCTGGCTGGGCAGCCTGCTTAGATTTTGCTTGCTAGTTGAGGAGATCTTAGCTCTCAATGGAGGCTATAGAGTAAGAAGGATGGTCATCAGAGCTCTGCAAAGCCTTAAGGCACATAGCTCTCACTAGCTGCATAAAAAAGCCGGGAGCAGGCCTCTGAAGAAAAGAAAGTGGAAAAAGAAAAGGCTCAGTCAGGGAGCCAGGACAAGTTTAGGAATCTCAGGAGACTCGTTCATGTTAGGATACTGCTGTCTGGATGACAGCAGTGCTAGGATAGTAAGAGGAGACATGTTCTTCACATTTCATAGTCAGGGCTTCTCTATAAGTCGTAGCAGAGCAGAGACCAACTCAGTTTCAGGATCCTTTCTACTGACAATGCATTTCTCTCCCAGACTGCCTGCTAGAAAGGATGGAACTGCAGAAATAACCTGCAGGTCAAGTACAGCATCCAGACTTCAGCAAAAGCCATAGCATGTACCGTGGCTAAACTACAACTTATATCTTGAGCACAGAAGAGCCATAGGCTATCAAACATCACTTTCAAGCCCCCATGGATCATAAGGGAAAGCTGTCTCCTGAAGTGTCTCTGGTACGACTTCCCTGATGCATTAGATCAGCACACTTGGACAATAGGAGCCCCACAACCCCTCTGCAAATGAAGCAACAACATCCAAGGGACGGTTTTTACATCCAGCAATCTAAATGTTTTTAGAATTCTGTTGTGATTTCCTTCTTCAAAGCACTGGAAAATCAAGCAGGTCACAAACTGTGTCCTGGTGCTGAGAACAAATTACCTGGGAGAGAGGAAACAATAGCAGAGGATCATGGTGTATAAGGCTCCACACTCTGGCAATACCTGTCTAGGGAGAGTCCCTCATTGCTCTGAGAAGCACTGGTAACAAAAGAAGAAAGAATAAAAAGAGATAGGACATAGAAGGAGGCATGTCTCTTTGGTGTCACCCAAAGAAACCATGGAAACTGAGCAGAGAAATCAAAAGTGCTTCCTGTGAATAATCTGTCAAGCTCCTCCATAGGCTTCCTTTTGATATTTCCCTCAATACCTGGCATTTTCTTCTCTAGTAACCAATAATGTAGTCTGGAAGTTTCAGAGGAAAATTTTGGTTCAGGAGATGAAGTGAGACTGCTGCTATAAAGCAGATTCCAGCATTGCCACCACTTGTAGTAGTAGTCTGAGTCTTGTGCCTGAAGGCTTTCTTTAAGGTATGTGATGGAGGAAATCTCAGATGTTTTGGGTTTTTTTAAAAATAATATTTTAAAGAAAATTGGGAAAATTCTGCCAATCCCAACATGGAAAAGACATAGAGGCAAAATTCAGTCTCATATGATATATTTGCTCAATTCTGTATTTTTATCAGATCAGAAGAAATTAAAAGTGTTTGGGTTTTTTGTTTGTTTGTAGAAGTTGGCTAAGAGAAATCACTCACAGATTTTACTTTCATTTGCTGTTCCTCTCTCCTTCCCTGTGCATCATATTAAATATAATCTTGTCCATCTCTTCCAATTATTTAACCCAGATGAATCTTTGAGTTTATCCATATTTGTCCTTTTCTGTGATCAGTATACACAAATCCTTTTTATTCTCTCAAAGGAAACAAAAGAAAGTTAATTAGAAAGAAAATCTTATCTAAAAAGCTGTTGTAGTTTTTATTATCTTTGTTTTTCAAGGGCAAAAGACAGGAGAGTGTGGAAGTAAAGACATAAAGTAAAAATCAAGGAATGAAATGGAGAACACAGACCAAAAAGAGTGCAAATGAGAAAAGAGTAATGTTAAGATGCTAAGGAGAAAAGTAATCTCAGACAGTAGGAAGCACTCTCCAGAAGAGTAATAGGCTCATGACTCAGGGGTTGTTCTGTCATCAAATGTGGACCGATGAAATGGCAAGAGGGCAAGTGAACATTAAGCCATGGTAATGCACAGAAAGAGCAAGAGGTTGCTGAAGGAGATAGAAGTGCCTCCAAGGAATATCAAGAGCAATTTATTATCAAAAGATGTTAAACTTAGTTAAAAAAACCAACAACACTAAATGAAATGTTGTCCAAGTGTTCTCAGGGGAAGGAGAAGGACAGATGGCAAACAGACCTAATAGCTCCTCCTGGAAAGGCTGGAAATTGCTACTGGAAAGGGCAATGATGAAAGAGCAGATGATGAAAAAGTAGTGCATCTGAAGACAAACTGAGCTCTGTGAGCAGGTGGGACATGGGGCACCTGCCAGCAGAGGCCGAAGACACACTTTCAACAACTGTTTGCCAAGTAAATTGGATCAGATCTTGCCCACATTGTGCACAGAGTGAAAATGGAATGTCACTTTAGTACCGACACATTCTGTGATCCTTTGAAGAGAGCAGTGGCTGCCATGAACTCCAAAAGCAGTGTGGGGGCCAACTTTGATCCCTGAGAGTTGGACTGCCTTTTAAATTCCTTATCATTAAACTGCCACTTTGGAAAAAGTGAGAACAAATGACTAGAAAAATAATTTTTATATTTTCAAAGAAAAAAGATACCAACAGCCCCCCCAAACAGTTTTTGTTAAAATATGAAAGACAAAAATCCCTAAAAGTTGGTGGCAAGAGCTGTAACCCTTCTGATCATCTCAAGTGAATGATAAGGGTATAAAACGTACAAATATGAGCTTGATTCTTCATACATGCAGCGGCTTATACAGGGAAGTGTTCAATGCCAACCCCACACCTCTACCTTTGTGATGACTCATTTTTCCCATTGCTATAGGAACCCTGACATTAGGATAAAGAGCTTTTTAGCACCAGAGACCCTTTCAGCATCCCCCACTCCATAGGGCTCACTCTGAAGGCAGAATCCCCCATGAGCACAGGTCCTCCTCCTGGCCATGCAACCTTCTGTAGCCAGGACATGATCAGTCAATGTCTGTGACTTGACCTCAGTGTAAAACCCACTCAAATCTGCTCATGAACATCTTTGTGTGCTTCAAACCCCTTCCTTGGAGACTTCTGCTTGAGAGCTCCTCATCTCTCCTAGCTGTCTGTGGAGGCAGAAATTTTCCCAGTAAAAACTGTGGGGGAGGAAGGAAGGTATTAGTCGCGAAGCTGAAAAGATGTCAGCTGTCCATTGGGTGCTTAGCTTTCTGACACATGTATGTTCAGAAGAGATTGTGTAGGATGAAGGAGGTTTCTTAGGTCCAACACAACTAAATGAGTATTTTTGGAAGTTCTTTTGTTTAAAAAGAAATGTCAATAATGGAACTCCAGTCTGGGTTGTTGCCTAAAAGCTCCTGTGCATTGGGCTTCTGGCTGAGGTTGGGTTTCACCAAACCCAGTCCAGCATTACTCTGAATGGAAATGACCCAAGAGAGAGGCGTGAGACTCTGCCAGGAAACAGGAGGCTTCTACTCAAGGCCATGTCCCACATCAGGCATACAAGGGATTTGAGTCCGAACATCAAATAAACACCAGTTATTTGCTGCAAGTGCTGTAGTTGAAGGTGGAACAGATCTCTTTTCACAGTGAGATGCTGGTCAGAGAAGAACTACTACACCCCTGTGGAGAGACAGGGCTGAGACTGCTTCTGGAACAGAGTAAAACCTTCATGTCTGTATTTTATGTGTTGTGATTCCCCTCCAGATCAGATGGTGCAGCACAATCCTCTGCTGATTTTTTTTGTTTAGATGCTAAAATTTGTTCCAGCTAGATCTGGGCTTTGATTCTGATGTACCAGTGAGCTGATAAGATAATGACCTAGCAAACTCTGGAAGAGCAAACTATATGGGAATTTATGGTATTACAACTTTATTAGAGGCTACACTGCTTCCAGTGCCTCTTACTATGATTGCCTGATGCTTCTTGTAAGAACCTGTTTTGCTTGCGCCTAACTTAGTCAGAATGTCAGAAGTTAAATTTTCAGTGTCATGCTCTGCCTTGGGCTGGATTTTTTTCAGTCAAAGCAAGCTTGGACATTTCTGAAAGTGAGGACGGGGAAAAATCTGTCTCTTGCTCCAGCTAAAAAGCAAATTAAAAAAATTGAAGGTTTGTGCTGCAATTTGCAGTTTCTCTGGAAAGTAGTGGAAAAACCACCCAAAACTTCATGGATGTGTCAGCTGCTGGGAGATCTCAGTGCTCAAGTGCTCAGAAAGACCTTTCTTCTCCTGATCTCACTATAGGATTGGCTGCCAAACCTTCCCCTGTCTTCAGCAACACCATGACCTGGGGCAGACACAGATTATGTGATGGATGAAAGCATAACTTGTGGGTGGCTGAAATTTTCAGAGAGTTTGGAGTGTTGTAACTCTGGGCAATGGCTTGATTTGTCCTTAGCTTTGTCTGTGCCAACTGAGCCAGTTGTTGTAAAGATTTAAAAAAAGGCAGGTAACTGGCAGGAGAAATGGCAACCCAACATCTGGGAAAACTCTAAGCAACAGACAAAATGGATAGCGTTCAACTGAATCAAGTTGGAATTACTTTCTTTTTAGTTATCTTGCAAGCCAACAGTTTCCCAAACCTCCCTGAATGTAGCAGAAAATGGAAAAAACTAGTTTACAGAACAAGACTAGAAACCACTTCCTTTCATGATATAATCGATGTCATAAAAGTGGATTTTCAATTTTATTTTCTGAGAAGTGCGTCTCAGTGCGATTGATGCCTCTGTCTTGGGGTGGTTTTGTGCATTATCAGGGCAGTATCACCCACTAATAGATGGAAACAGGAATTATTTCCATTTATAATGGGAAAAAAAAGTCTTTTTGCCTTTAAATGGAGCAGCATCAGAAAACACCTGAGTTTACTTTTTTTTTTTCAGGCATATTTTTTTTGGTGGGCTTTGATGTGAGGTTAAAGAATGTTGTGATGGGAAGCACTACACTCATTGCTGGTCTGTCATGACCACAGATGTTATAAAGGAGAGCTGCACATTTTGCTGTGGGGACATCCTTGTTGGCCTCTGGGATGGGAAGCAAGAAGGAGAGGACATCATGTGGGTGACCAAAAATGTATAATCTATTTTTCTCTGTCTTACTGATTAATGCATCTATAAACTGGACATGACCAAAACCTATGCTTCCAAAGCAGTTACTGGAAAGCAGCCTGATTATCAAGAGCCATCAACAGCAAATGTTGCATGAAACCAAAATTCCGTGGAAACACTTCAGTGCTGCCAATATATTCATGGCTGGGGTGGGACATTATATCAAGTTCACCTAATTTACTTCTATGGTAGGTCAACTGGCCTTGAAGTCAAGGAAGGTCGTACATGTGACATGCCTTGGCAGAAGATGTTTTGAGGTTGCCCCAGGTAACCCCCTTTGCCCCCCCAGTCTCAGGATCAAGTCAGGAATCATAGCACAGGTTAGACTCTTGTTAAAAAATATATAATAATATAGAATAGAATAGAACAGAACAGAAAAGTTCAGTTTGAAGGGACCTACAACAACCATCTAGTCCAACTGTTTGACCACTTTAGGGCTGATCACTTTAAGAGCATTGTCCAAATGCCTCTTAAAGACTGACAGGCTTGGGGCATCAACCACCTTTCTAGGAAATGGTTTCCAGTGTTTGACCATCCTCTTAGTAAAGAAAAACTTCCCAATGTCCAGTCTGAACCTCTCCTGATGCAGCTTTAAACCATTGCCACACGTCCTATCACTGGATCCCAGGGAGAAGAGATCAGCACCTCCCTCTCCACTTCCCTTCCTCAGGAAGCTGCGGAGAGCAATGAGATTGCCTATCAGATTCCTTTTCTCCAAACTAGATAAACCCAAGGTCCTCAGCTGCTCCTCATCAGGAAATGCATTCCATATGCATCTTTATTAAAAAGAGAAGAAAAAGGGTACTTACCAGGATTTTGCTGGTAACTGTCAAACTGGAAGGGCTTTAAAGATCCACCTTCAAGAGTTGCATCACAGCCTAGTAGCCATTTCAAATTTCTGCTAATATTTTGAACAAAGGATCGAGGGGCATGCTATTTAATTTGTGGGGCCAGATCACAAGAACTTTGACAGTAAGGATCAGAAGTTCAGCATGATCTGTCAAACTGGAGAGAAGGTCTGAAATCAATGAGATAAAATTTGATAAAAGACAGGTGTAGCACTTTTCACTTCAGAAGAAATTAAATTCCCAATGTCATGCTAGCTGGATGGAATTAAAGGCCTCGTGAGCTTGTGAGCTATGATTTTTTTTTATGAATGGAAAATAACTGTCTAAGCAGTATTTCAGAAAAGCATCTGGGAACTGCAGATGAACATGGGCCAAATGTGAGCTGTCATTGTGATTTTGCTGTAAAAGTCAAGGCAAGGCTCAGAGGTGCACTAATAACGTTGTCTGTCTTCTAGCTAGTGTTCCTGAAGATGCAATAAAAAAAGAAGAAGAAAATGTGATTCAGGAGGAAGAATATAATATGCTGCCTGGAAAATTTGTTCTCTTATTTCCATTGAATATAAAATTTCCCTCCTCTCAAGATCAGATGATGATGGGATTTATTTGACTAACAGAGGTTGGACTACATAAACTAAGGATATCATCACAACTCTCCAACTCTGTGAAATACAATCACAAGAAATCCTATAAAGTAAATCATTTGCACAATACAAATAAGTGCAAACCTGCATCTTTAACAGCACAGATCCTTAATTAGTCACAGGAACAGCACACCGATACAGTTTGAAGGACACTTTGTCTTGTGGACTTCTTGAGTCAAGACCAAACAGTCCTTTTCTTCAGCTCTAGCTGAAGATTCTGGTCCTCCTGCAGAAGTTTCTATCCTATGCAAAACTTCATACTAACTGAACAAAAATGCTCCCTTCTCTCTTCAGAACTGTGAGCAAGGATAACAGCTTGTGCTGGGTGCACCTTTCCTGGCAGATCAAACTGTTCTGTGTAGGAAAATGGCAAGTTTGTGATGCTTCAGCTGCAAGGGTGTTTTTTGATGACTTTTTTTTTTTTCCCCTTGAATCCCTGTGCTAAAGAAGATGTTTTTCTCAGTGGATGTTGCATAGATACAACAATGAGATGAAGTAGAAATTGTTTTAACACTCTGATATTTTGCATTTTGGGCAAAAGGTGCTTTGCAAGCCCACTACCTTCTGGTTTATCTGCCTGGCTATGGAGAATTTGTCTCTTTTGAAGGCAGTAATGAACTCTAAAAAACCCCCAAACCTCCTTTGTACAGGCTGCAGAAGGGCAAGATGCATACCTGTGTTTTGGAGTGGAGGGAGAAATAGGAATTGTCACCTTCCTTGAGAATCAGACCTGAGAGGCTCTTAGGCATGATGCAGGAGCAGTAGGATGCTGTTGGTGACACCACTTGTCACTACTTTGAAACCAGCTCCAGGAGCCACATTATGTGAGAGTCTTGGGTCTGTTTTCTAGGCTCTGAGTGAAAATCTGGGATGAAGTTTAGGTTAATCTCTGGCTGAAGTAAACTTTGAGCCCTGGTTGGCTGCAGCCAAACATAGGTCAACCTGGAAATGCACCCAATCCAGATTTAGCAGATGAGGCATTTCTGTTAAAATTTAATGAGGCTCATTTAGCTCCCAACCCATTCAAAATTACTACATTGCTTCCCATTTTCTAATACGAATCCGTGAAAAGACATTGGCAGCATGAGCTAGATAGAACTTCTTCACTGTCAAACCGAGAGAAGGACAGTAACAAATATTCAGAACAGAAGACTGTTTTGGGTCACATCAGCCAATCTGTGGTGTAAACATTTCTGCTCCAGCGAAGCAGGGACGTGTCTGCTGAGGTCAGCTCTGAGTTCAGTACTTGGTGTGTCATTGAGGGATGGCAAAACCCATCCAGGGCACCTCCCCAAATCCTGTTGTCTTTCAGGGAGGCAAGGGCCTTTACTTGGCTCTCCTTCATTGCCACAAGAGGGCTCTGGGAGAGCAGCCCAGCAGCCCTCAACAAACAAATGGGCCCTCCAGTTTGGACCTTTAAACTGACCTACACAATTGCAAAAGTCTGTAGAAAGGCAGCTGACACTAGGTTAGCTAGAAGCAATATGTTGGCAAGGATCTGGTCCACCGATTCTAAACCTGCTGTATGTCCATACAGCTGTTGTTTGTCAGGACAGTAGAAGAATCAGAACGTCTTGAGTCAGACAAGGGAGTCAAACAGAGGTGTTAGTGCCTACAAGCAGGGGCTTTGCACAGGAAACCTAGAAGAAAAACCATTCAGAGTGAAGATCCTGCCTTCTTAGGCCTGATGATACTTTTTCTGTAGCAGTTTGGGTGCAGATCTGGACTTCCACACCTGAGTCATGGCTTGGAAATTCTATGTTCACAACCTGGACAACAAGGCCACTGCTGAGCTTTGGCTGTTTAGATGCCTTTTCTGCTAGACACTGATTTCACAGAGCAGCTAACGCACAGACCAATGTCTGGCTGAACTGGACTTCCTCATCACAGCAGGACAATATGCTGAATCACGACTTAAAAACACACATGGAGAAGAAGCTTACACTGAAGTGACAGTAGGATGGGCTATGGTGGGAACAAAAATGTACACCAGATACCATTTTAGCAGTATGTGTTTAGGAGAGAAAGGTATATCTTTTATTTCCCAGACTTCCCACTACAAAATTAGCAGAAGGTTTGATTAGATAAGTGGTTTAAAGCATATGCATGTCCCTCTTCTTCCCATTTCTTGAACACATCAGAAGATGTAATGAAGTGGTAAATTTGGCATTTACACAGAGTATTGAAATTGAAGACAACAAGGCCATTTTATTCCTTCTCCCCATTGTAATTTAGTTAAATTCACTTATTCTACAGTAATTTAAGTAAATGGCTGGGAAATTATGAGCTCTTTGTTGCACCCCATGTTGTAATGATGAATTAATTCAGCTTTTTCTTAAATATCACATATGGTTATAAATGTGAGCCCAGAATGAGGTGGACTGGAGGGGAGTGAAAGAATTCCTCAAGTAGTAGAAGTTCCTCTTCACCCAGAAGACTTAAATTATTCTCAAACCCTTTAAGCATATATATTTGGGGGAAATACCAACCAAATAGTATGATGTGACCAGAGATGATGAGTAAAGCCATGGGAGGGAGGCAGGGGGAAGAAGGAGGGTGTCTTGCACATAAGACATGCTATTGTCTAGATCTGGACCTCAAGACATCAGAAGGTGTTTGGGGCAGCAGAGAGACAGATCATGTCTCAGGAGTTGCATCTCAGGAAGATCAGCAACAGAACGAGACCTTTTTCAATTGCCATGGAAGTCGATGGGAAGCTTTCAATTGAATAATACTGCTTGGTTTTGCCAGCTATTGAATAAAACCTGCAAGGTGGAAGGAAGCCAGGCTCATGACTCAGAAAACTAACCCTCAAATCACCATCTGTCCTGGAGCTGGGGCCTTCCTCTTCAGTGGGGTGGCCTCTGGGACGCCTTGTTAAGGGGCAGGTTGGTGAGAAGAAGGGACAGATTTAACTCTTCAGCATTTCAGCATCCTGTGTCATTCTGAGAGCTGTGTTAAATTGCTCCCTTCTCTCTTCTCTGAGGTTTTCCTGTGGCTAATTAATTACAGAGAGAATTCAGAGGCCTTTGTGGGTAGTTTGTCAACTTTGTGCTATGAGTCAAGAGGAGTGCACCTCAACAAGGCCCGGAATGTGGGCTGGGCTCCATGAAGCATTCCCAAATTTGGTAGTTTATCTGTATTTGTCTAGGACATTTTGCATCCTCTCTGCATGGCCAGTCCACCTTGCTTTTGAGGCAGCTCATGGCACGGAGCATGCGGCAAGCAAAGAGAGTGGTAGCAGCCATTATGGAGTCCCAGGGACCCTGAGTTGTTTCCATATTCACCAAATCGATGCAATGTTGCAACGTCTTTCCTCTGGCTTGTCCTTGATGTGGTACAGAGCAGCAATGTACAGAGAAAATCTGGATGTCATTCTTCCTTTCCTATTTTATATATAATAACAATGATGACAAGAACATGAAAATCCAGACTTGACATAAATATTCTCCTTCCTTCCTATTAAGCAAGAGACTGAAAGGATAGGTAAGCATAAACATCCCTTTGATCTCCAAACTTCACTGTGAAGCCCAAACCCATACAAAATATTAGCCCAGGAAAAGCCATGCCCTTTCAAACAACTGGGGCATTTTTTGCCATGACATGGGTTCATCTCCTTACCCTCTGTTCATAGACCACTTCTCCAGGAAGGGTTTCCTCCTGATTCCATATATTCTTGTGGCTCAGGCTCATGGCACTACTGCTGTGGAAATTCAAAATACTTGGCGTTCAGCTTGCAGAGGTTTGATCATCAGTTGCCAAGTATTGCCTGGGGAGAGGCTGTCTTATTTGAAGAACCTCAGGTCTGTGGGCAAGCTCACGTTGTTTCAGCAGGAACTGCTCTTATTTGTAGTTTATTATTGTGCAGTAAGCTGGAAGAATGATGGGTGACTTCAGTGACCACTCATACAGCCTAAATAACAAATGCACTGTCACTCAGATGAGATTGAGGGTCCATTGGCTGATACACAGCTAGCAGATATTGGGCTGGAGATAATTCACAAGCAGTAAATTGATGAAATCATGCCAGAAAGAGTTCAACAAGCCCCATTCCTTGTCTTCCCAATTACTTGAATGGTGTAATCTTTGTTACATGTGTTTGCTTTCTGTCCTGCTTATACCACTGTGTAAATCCAGCTATGTGAAACAGTCTTTAAAAAGTAAGGGAAAAGATTAACATGAAATGCAAATAAAATAGCCCATGTGTGAAGGAAAGAAGGACATTTAAAGATCAGTATTAGGGCCTCAGGAGTAATTGTCACTTGGGAGCTTCTGTATTTTGGTGCTGATATATCGCAATCTTTTATCTGTGAGCTTTTTAGATGTGTTCCCATGTTACAATTGTTGTTCTTAGACCTCAAAATCACGAACAGGAAAAAGATGTGATAATGGCAGGACCTTAGTAACTACAGAACTTAGTGACTACTACTTTCTTCTTAAAACAAGAAAGAAATTAGGCTTGTTTGTACCAGCTGTCAGCTCCCAGGCTATCAGAGTCACACGGATCCAGCTATCTGAGCAGACTGCAGTTGACAACCACAACTGATTTGAGCTAGTTGTGGCTGTACTTCTAGCACACAGCAGGGCTCAAGTAAAATCGCAGTTTTCTGTATCCTCTTGGCTGCTCTTTCACCATAACCGACCCTTCTCAAGGGAAAGCAGAACTTTTCCATCTTTTCCAGACTTGGCTCATAGTGGGATCCTGGAGTCTTCAAGATATATCCCCAGGACTTCTCACTTGAGAGTGCAAGTGTGACAGTCACAGGAGACATAGGAGCACAAGACTTTGGCTAAAACACCAGCAACAGCTGGTGACACTGGTGTGCATGGAATGGTGGTTGTTATTTGAATGTATGAGTACAGAGCTCATGTCTGAGCTTTGAACATGCTACCCAGTTTCATTTCAAGAATGATTTTCAAAAGCCTTTGAATCTAATGACATTGTCAGAGGGCCATTTCAGCAATGTGGCCTCATATTTTTAGATGCTTTTCCTAAGCTGCCAAGAAGATGGGATGGGAACTTGAATGTGTAAACAACCCATATGCTAGTGGAAGGTTGTGAACATGTGTTGAGCTTACTTTCTTGGGGCACAATTATTACAGATACTTAAGTAGCAGAGTGGTTGCACAATACCTTAATTACTGTGTTTAGATGAAGTCTGTTCATTGTAGGAGTCATACTCTGTAGCTCTACTTTCTCTTCAAGGTGCAATTTGAACAGTCGTTGTTAAGATGTATGGGTGGCCTGCATGCACTAAAGGTTTCTCTATGGTTCATACAGTTCATAAATGGTTATTCTTCACTCTACCTTTCAAGGCGTAGCACTTCTTCAGCTTGCGGCCTGTTGTGTAAAAGGTGCTAATCCTCTGAAGTGGAAAGAAGGCAGATTAATATACATGTGCAATGGGGACATGGTGATTCCTCTTACAGGCAACTTCTGGTTGTTTTCTCTTTGTATTAAACATATGTGCATCTGCATACACCAAATCTGATTGGTATCCCAATTGTTAGGGTAGCAGAAGAAATTTTCACATGAATCTGGGCAAGACTCTGGAACAGTGCATCACAGCATTATAAATACATCTGGTACCTGGTGGTACATCTGGGTCCACTGTTTGTTTTTCCTTTGAAAGCCTGAATTAAATTGAAATGAAACAAACAAAAAAGAGAGAAAAGAGGTGGTTTCATTTTCACATAAACTCCATGATGTAGATCCAGGAGAGGGGGTCATTCTACCTGGCTTCAGCAGTTTGCAATCTAAGGTTGCTCCTTGATGCCAACATAACTAGTGGTGAGAAGAGGCATTGTAGGAAGTGGTATCTGTAAACTTCTGTTCAGGTACTTGTCTCACCCCAATAGCAAATCCATAGTAGAGAAGTTTACAGTCTTTTTCCTTTCTTATCACAGTCTTTGGTAAAATTAAATGTATAAACCAAGGAACTTCATCCCCATTTCAATCCCCTAACTCAGGCATGAGGGGTGCAGAAGCATCTGAGGATGCTGGAAGAGGATATCTGAAAATGGAAGATTGTCAGGTGGTTTCTTACCTCTCAACCTTGGAGAGCAGCTGGCCAGAGTCGTGTCATTGGAGATAAGGAATTTAGGCAGGGGGGTCAGTAAACAAGAAGGAATGCAAATGAGCTGTGGCCAACACTTCCTAACTGAAGTACCCATGACTGGACTACCTATGTTGGACCTCCAGGACTTATTCCAGCTTCTCTCAGTCATGTCAATGCTGTCAGCCACTAGTAGACTCATTCAGCCAAGCCAGTTCATACTAAATACCCCCAAATGGGCCATTTCTTAGGCCACAGATAGGTTGGTTAGGAGTGCTTCTCTTTGGGACCCTTTACTGGGAACGTGTCCTCTGGAACCTACTGCATGGCATAGGACTAAACAAAATATTAGTATCTCACCTCAACTCATGCTGTTTGCTCAACTGGCTCTTCCTCCAGCTATTATTTTCTAGCTGTATGAATAAACAAAGCCACCCAGTTTAAATGCCTGTGCTACAATTTTTATCTGAGCAAGAGAACATTTCCCAGTAGCTATAGCCACGTGCACAAGACTAAGGACCTGTGGCAATTAGCAAGTGTGGGGAGAGAATATTGGGTCATGTTGAGGCAGGTTTTTCAGTAATTGTATAGGGGCAACAATTAGAAGAGGCAGGAGACTCATTAGATACGCTAATCCCCCAGAGTAGGCAGGGATTGCAGAACAGCCACCAGTCCAAATGATTGCTCATAGCTCATGGTCTGCCTGAAGTACAATGAAAAAACCTCACCCTCTCCTGAGAGGCAACTCAGATGGGTGAACATCAGTGATGGGGCTGGGGGAAGCAGTGTGGGTTCTCTGCCTCTTCTAGTCATAGCCCTCAGCTTCTGCAAAGCACAGAGATCCTGGTGCAAAGGCTGCCATCAGTGTTTCAGTCCTAGCTCAGCCCCTAGTCCCCAGCTCTTTGCCCTGCGGTGGCATTCACAAACTGTGGTGCTGGCAGTTCTCACAAGCAAGGCAGATGCAGTCAGCCGGGATATGAAGAGAAGCACATCATGTACAAGGAGATACCGAGGCAGTTAGGTAAGCTCAGCCTGGAGAAGAGAAAGGTATGTGTCTAGGGGGAGCATCTAGCTGCTGTCTGCCTCTGCTTAATGAAGGATTACAGTGAATATAGAGTCAGACTCTTCTCCATGCTTAACAAGGATGAGTCCTTCAGCTTCTGTCCTCACATGCTGTGTGCTCTAGGCCCTGAACATCTTGGTGGTGTCTGCCAGACTTGCTCCACTTTATTGATACCTCTCTTGCATTGAAGTGGTTCAAAACTGGACACAGTCCTTCAGATGCAGCCTCATCAGTGTGAAGCAGAGAGGAATAATAATTTCTCTCAATTTGCTGGCTGTGCTTTTGCTAATGCTAGATGCAGTTGGGCTTCATCATTGTCAAGGCACACTGCTGATTCGTGTTCAACTTCTTGTTCACCAGAACCGTCAGGCCCTTTTCTGCAGAGCTGCTTTCCAGTCAGCCAGTCTCCAGCCTGTCCTGATGCAAAGGGGTTGCTTCATCCTTGAAATTGAAGAGAATACACTCATTCTCATAAATCCAGCTGATGAACAAGATGGTTTATGTATTGCCAGCCCCTAAAAACTTGTGAGATCTGAAAGAAGTAATAATTGCCTTTAGAACAAACATAAGGTTTTCCACAAAGTGGGAAAGAATTGTCTACCTTCTGGAGATGTTTTAAATAAAATGCTGAGATTTTTCTCAGAGCCACAGGATCCCGAGGCCTCAGGGTTTCAGAGTTTGCAGGAAATACCAGGAGACCTCATTACATGGTAACACTTAAGCTTATGGTTTAACTACATGCCTTTTGGTGTTTTGTAGTTTGAACAGTCACCTGTTCTTTGTGAGATTACTATATATCCCTAATATATTGCACATGGGCTACAGTGATGTGCCGTAGAGTCACAGGAAGGTGAAAGTTGTTTACCATGCCTCTGCCCTGCCCAGAACTGGTTCCTGTGATTTTCACAGGATGGGCTGTTTTCAGTTCTCCATGGAAGAGCCCTCTGGGAAGAGTCAATGCTGCTGTTTTGAAGCTCCTGTTCCCTGGCACATTTAGTCCTGGAAGAGGCTGATATCACCAATGGGCTTGTTTGTGTGCCTCTGCAAAAGCAAGATGTTGGTTCGTCATGAAGCCAGTGAGGGGTATGCTACCAAGGACACACCAAAAGGAATTGTCTTTGCATGGCCTGAGACAGACTTTGCCAGCATCTAAGGCAGTGGCCACGATTAGGACTGCCACATGATAAAGGCTGCAGAGCTAATACTTGAAAGAAAGATGTGAAACACATCTAGCTTGAATATTGGAGATTGACCACAACTAAGTATGGAGGGTGATGCTACATCTATGGATACTAGTGAGCTTTCCAAGTGCCTGGCTGGTGTGTCTTGCCCAGAGTTAAATGGACCATCAAACCTGGAGTTGGGAAGGAATTTCAAAACCAGTTTGGGTTAGTTGTTGTTTTGCCTTTTGTTATAGGGATGCGATCTGTTTACTAGGCACACATGGGAATTTCACTTACCAAATTTCTCTCCCTTGCAGGCACCAAGGACATTGGTAATAGCCTTCAGCTCTCTTGCTGTCTACCTAGAGCAGGAATTTTTGTTGCTTTTGGGGTAGGGTGTTTTTGGTAGAGAAGCTTGCTTAAGAGCATTAGAGCTCATGGAATGCAACCTCGTGTACCTATCAGGACTGAACTCAGTGGTTGCCTCTGACTGCAGGAGGCTGGATTAGAGAGCCTGAGAGCTCCAGCTGTGTATTCTATATCAAGACAAGCAGAGCATATCACACGTATGTATAATGGACAAGCACTGCTCATCTGAAACAAGTTCCATCAGGAAAAGTTGTGTCTTAGGGGGTCTTCAAGACCAAGCTACTGAGATCCACTGACCAACCCTTGCTGAACTGCTGCAACAGGAACAAGAAGTACTGTTCGCTCTCTCTCTTTACAAGCATATAACCTGTTAGCAAAGTTTTATCCTGGGCTCTAGACCATTCCCCAGCTATCTGCTGCCCTGATTAGAAAGAAAATTTCAATGGCTTCTAGAACAGATCTTCTCACAGAGTCAGTCCAGATGGAGTAAAAAATATTCTGGAGCATGTGTAATCCTCCTGGGTATCGGAAGAGAAACAGATATGCCACCAGGTTGTCAGAGTGACTGTTCCCACAGTTTACACATCCTCATCTTCACAGAAAAAGCCCAGATGCTTCTTTGAAAGGCAAACAGGTATATGGCAGACTCCATCTTGTGCAATACCTAATAGAAAGTCTGAGCCACCTCCCAAAAGATGAGTGTCATGTCTCCCCACCTTGATAAAACATTGTTGACAAATAGCAGGTTTGCCATAATTAGAAGCATAATAACTAGGAAGTGCAGCTTAGAACCAATTCAGGCGTCTAACTCTCTCCAGCTGCTATTAAAGCTGATGTCTCAGGCAATCAGCTGCAAATGGGTATTATTTTCTAATTGAATCCACAGCTCCACACATGTGAGATGTGAATAAATGAGGTAAACACACGTGCAGCCAGCAAAACTCCCGGCTGGCTGCCATGCCTTCAGTGCCACTAACATGGCCCTCACTCATCCCAGAAGCTGTGGGGACCTTGCTATAATTTTCCAGAGGCCTCAGGGTCCATCACAGTTAGCTAGAGAAATTGCATCTGCTTTGTTTCTGTTTTGATTAAGGGCCTGCTTAAAGCTGCATAGATACTCTGCAGACACGGAGGACTTTCAAACACGCACCCAGGGTGAATATCTGCAAGCCATGCAAAAGGGCTGAGCTGGGAAATATGAAATAGCTATTCCAGCATGATAAATCACTCCACCTGCTTTATCTGGTCTTGATTCCAGCCTTCATTTTGGTGGAGGCTGTCCTGTCTTGTCAAAATCCTGTCAGAAGGGAACTTGCAAGAGACATCACAGTATTAGAGTCCCAGATTAAGCACTGTGGGGAGATAAGCAGCACAAGACTGGCCTTTCCTGGTTGGAGTGCCCTGGCCATACCCTACGGGAAGTCTGCCAGTGCACTCTGTACTTGTGAATGGATAGAGGTGGTTTTTCTTCACTCCTGATAGAGTTGTGATGCCTGNAGGATCAACAAACCTTCTAATGATGATACTGGATGGATTCTGGCCAGAAAGGTGTGCTGTGCTGAAGGAAGGTGGGAGGAGGGCCTGGGAGCAATGCAGTAGGATTTGGAAAGAGAGTTGGCTCCACAGAGGAACAACTTCACAGGATTCACAGTAGAAGAACAAGAAGAGCTACTAGAGGAGGGTTGAGTCTGTGGGTAAACCTAAATGGGATAGCTGCATCTTGTGGATGCACCAAAGAATACAGTAACTTGTCCCTTGGAGTTGTTCTCTCTGGTTCACCTGTGAAGTGCTATCATTGCTCTGAAATAGTCAGAGATAACTAGAGGCAGACCAGCTCCCATGGTACTATAGGGCCTGGCAGGCTTGTTAAAATAAGTGCATAAGATGCCCCACAAACAGGGAGCAGGGTTTGAGAAATTCACAGAAAAACTCTCCTCATTTTTAGAGAAGCAGGTCAAGGTAGAGAAAGACTTACTGAAATGGCTGGAAAGGTGAGATACTGATGCAAAGGACATGACGCAATCACTTCAGCAGAGTTCCTGTTCCTCCTGGCTTGTGTGAGTGTTTCCTCAACACATGAGACATACATTCAGAGGGTGACACCACTCCTTTCTCTACCCTTCCCATGCCCAGGAGCACTTCTGACCGTGAGAAAGTTCTGACATGCAAAGAAGACTCCTGTAACAACGCCTTGCTTGCTGTCATCTGAAAGCAAGTGACACCCTCTCTAATGACTAGTTTCAGAAAGAAAGCAAATACACAAGGATGCACTCACCTGTCCTAGGTGATCACTGCTGTCTCCCACGGGTGGAATTTGTGAGGCTTTTCAGCACATGTGTTGCTATCTGCATGTCCTGGTTTTGGCTGAGATAGAGCTCATTTTCTTTTCTTCTCAGTAGCACACTTCTCAGTAGCTACAATAGTGCTGTGGTTTGAATTCAGTATGAGAAGAATGCTGCTAATTTACTGATGTTTTTAGTTGTTGCTAAGGAATCAAGGACTTTTCAACTTCCCATGTTTTGCTGGTGTGCAGGAGCACAAGAAGCTGGGAGGAAGCACATCCAGGACAGCCGACCCCAACTAGCCAAAGGGATGTTCTGTACCATAGAACATCATGTCCAGTATACAAACTGGGGGCAGTTGGCCAGGGGGCAGATCGCTTGCTGCTCAGGCATTGGTCAGAAGGTGATGAGCAATTGTATTGTGCATCACTTGCCCTTTTCTTGTGCTTTATTGATCTCTTTTTGTTATATTCCTTTGCATTACAATTGTTATCATTAACATATTTTTATTGTTATTATATTTTAATTTTTGCTATTAAACTGTTTTTATCTCAACCCACAAGTTTTTCTTTTTTTTTTCTAATTCTCCTCCCCATCCCACTGGAAGACTGTGTGGTGTTTAGCTGCTGGCATTAAACCACAACACTATCACCAAGGTGAAGACACATCCTAGCTGGAAGATCAGAGAGGTCTTAGAGACCTTCATCCTGGCAAACGCTGCTCTGAATATTGTGCCTCTGTACACTGCCTGTGTAGTGCAGGGGTATTTCCTAGAGGCTTCCCAGATCTTTGGTACAGAGGTGCAAAATCCTTTCAAGATCATCCACCAGTGTGAAACAGAGCAAAACATAGCTCTATAGCTTGCTTGCTTTCTTCATGTTTTTGGATGTTGCTGCCCCACAGACTAGAGATAATGCACATATGGAAGACCCCAATGCCTCCTCTGCTTCCCGTTCACACTGCGATTAGTGAATCGCCCCATGGGAGCCNGGGGTAGTGGAGCTAGTGTCCCCTGACTCTTGCAAGTGCCTCATCCCTTCTGGGAATGGTTCAAATAAAGTCACCATGTCTCTGGTACAGCATAATACAGTATATCAGCATAATACAGTAATATCTGACCAGAACACAAGGAAGGATGAAGATTTCATTAGAAGTATGTGTCAGGGCTGCTTCTGAGATTTCATAGGTAATGTGCCTTTCTCCCTTCCATGGCAAGTACTTGCTTGAGATACTAAGTGATGGAGGGCTGTCCATACTCCCCAGATACTCTGCTACCTTGTTTAGAAAGTGTTTGGCTTTGCTTTTAACCTGCATTCATCCATGTCCACCCTTGAGAATCTGTTTTGTTTGCCTATAAATTATAAATTTCAACTGTCAGAAAACTTCCTTCCATGTGGATGCATGTAGATGTATGAGGTCTCTTTCTAAGCTAAACAGATGAGCCTCATCCACCTCCCATCAGGAGAGAGGCTATCCAGCCTCCATCTGAACATTCTTGTCACTTTTCACCTGAATGCTTTCTGTGAATCAGCAGCACTGTGTGACTCAATGAAAGTACACATAGGGCAAAATAGCCATGAATTAAATTCAGTGCTTGCTAAAGAACATGCAGGTGTTGTTCTGAGGATCAACAAACCTTCTAATGATGATACTGGATGGATTCTGGCCAGAAAGGTGTGCTGTGCTGAAGGAAGGTGGGAGGAGGGCCTGGGAGCAATGCAGTAGGATTTGGAAAGAGAGTTGGCTCCACAGAGGAACAACTTCACAGGATTCACAGTAGAAGAACAAGAAGAGCTACTAGAGGAGGGTTGAGTCTGTGGGTAAACCTAAATGGGATAGCTGCATCTTGTGGATGCACCAAAGAATACAGTAACTTGTCCCTTGGAGTTGTTCTCTCTGGTTCACCTGTGAAGTGCTATCATTGCTCTGAAATAGTCAGAGATAACTAGAGGCAGACCAGCTCCCATGGTACTATAGGGCCTGGCAGGCTTGTTAAAATAAGTGCATAAGATGCCCCACAAACAGGGAGCAGGGTTTGAGAAATTCACAGAAAAACTCTCCTCATTTTTAGAGAAGCAGGTCAAGGTAGAGAAAGACTTACTGAAATGGCTGGAAAGGTGAGATACTGATGCAAAGGACATGACGCAATCACTTCAGCAGAGTTCCTGTTCCTCCTGGCTTGTGTGAGTGTTTCCTCAACACATGAGACATACATTCAGAGGGTGACACCACTCCTTTCTCTACCCTTCCCATGCCCAGGAGCACTTCTGACCGTGAGAAAGTTCTGACATGCAAAGAAGACTCCTGTAACAACGCCTTGCTTGCTGTCATCTGAAAGCAAGTGACACCCTCTCTAATGACTAGTTTCAGAAAGAAAGCAAATACACAAGGATGCACTCACCTGTCCTAGGTGATCACTGCTGTCTCCCACGGGTGGAATTTGTGAGGCTTTTCAGCACATGTGTTGCTATCTGCATGTCCTGGTTTTGGCTGAGATAGAGCTCATTTTCTTTTCTTCTCAGTAGCACACTTCTCAGTAGCTACAATAGTGCTGTGGTTTGAATTCAGTATGAGAAGAATGCTGCTAATTTACTGATGTTTTTAGTTGTTGCTAAGGAATCAAGGACTTTTCAACTTCCCATGTTTTGCTGGTGTGCAGGAGCACAAGAAGCTGGGAGGAAGCACATCCAGGACAGCCGACCCCAACTAGCCAAAGGGATGTTCTGTACCATAGAACATCATGTCCAGTATACAAACTGGGGGCAGTTGGCCAGGGGGCAGATCGCTTGCTGCTCAGGCATTGGTCAGAAGGTGATGAGCAATTGTATTGTGCATCACTTGCCCTTTTCTTGTGCTTTATTGATCTCTTTTTGTTATATTCCTTTGCATTACAATTGTTATCATTAACATATTTTTATTGTTATTATATTTTAATTTTTGCTATTAAACTGTTTTTATCTCAACCCACAAGTTTTTCTTTTTTTTTTCTAATTCTCCTCCCCATCCCACTGGAAGACTGTGTGGTGTTTAGCTGCTGGCATTAAACCACAACACTATCACCAAGGTGAAGACACATCCTAGCTGGAAGATCAGAGAGGTCTTAGAGACCTTCATCCTGGCAAACGCTGCTCTGAATATTGTGCCTCTGTACACTGCCTGTGTAGTGCAGGGGTATTTCCTAGAGGCTTCCCAGATCTTTGGTACAGAGGTGCAAAATCCTTTCAAGATCATCCACCAGTGTGAAACAGAGCAAAACATAGCTCTATAGCTTGCTTGCTTTCTTCATGTTTTTGGATGTTGCTGCCCCACAGACTAGAGATAATGCACATATGGAAGACCCCAATGCCTCCTCTGCTTCCCGTTCACACTGCGATTAGTGAATCGCCCCATGGGAGCCTCTGGCTGGCAGAAGGTAAGAGAGCCACGTTGCACATGTGAGGGTAGTTTGGGAGCCTGGCTTGCAGCGTCCAGAGGGAGTGTCTGTCACTGTCAACAGCGTTTCCAAATAAAGGAGCCAAATCCACCCACATGGGTCACGGAGACTGTGTCTTTCTGCCACATGCCTTCCCTCTTGCCCAGCCCTGTCAGGGACCCATCATTCCTCACGTGTTGCCCTGTATGCTGAAGAGACCCACCAATGCCTGCCAGGCTCTGTGGCCTGTGGATCTGGCTCCAGATCCAAAACATCCGTCAAATTCAGGCATTTTGAGGGAAGGACTGGGATTTGGGCTTTGATTTGGTTTGACGGGAGGAGTGGAAATTGTAAGGTCAATCAGAAATCTATAATGCAACTGAGATGATATAGTAAAAAAAAAAATCATCAGTAATATGTAGGCTTGTGGTTCATGGAAAATACAAAATAGAAGGGGACTTTTTGATCCAATTCTGTGGGTTTTTCCCTGTTCTCCAGACTTCCCATGTTTGTTTTCCCCATGGCCACAGCTTTGTGATTCTCTGCAGAAGTATAATCATCGTTATTTCAGCATCCCCTCCAGACTTGTCAGCCTTTGCTCCAGCCTCAGAGGCTGGTAGGCACTTATAAGAGGCAGAGAGAACCCAGAGTGAATCCCAAGCAGCTGGCTTCTGATGTTTATTCATCTTCTCAAATCCTGGGGCTTTTAAAGAGATCTTCCTTCAGCTCCATTCAGGAACAGTTGCTCTTCCAGAGATCCCTGTGTGGCTTCCCTTGCTTTGGGAGTGAGCTTGAAACTCTTTTAGGCAGGATGTATGTGCTTTTGAAGATAAATTAATAATTACTTTAAATATTTAATGTGCTGGTTTTCTTCCTGCAGAGGAGGCCATACATGTACAGAGGCAGTCAGGAGTGTTGGCAGGAACAGAGACCATAGAAGTGGCCAGGAGAGGCAGTGGGATCACTCACAGCAGCAATTTCTCCCTCAGAAATTTAGATCCAGCAATGTTCTTAACTGTGAGTTGAAATTTAAGTATCTGGGTCAGTTAAAGACTAGCTAATGCCCTAATGAGCTGCAAAACATGGTCCAGCAGAGCTTGGAGTGCCATGTCACACTGCACTCTGCTTTCCAGAGAAAGCACATAACGCATGAAAACCCTTAGCATCAGAGTGTAAAACTGTAAAATCTCAGCAGCCCCATTTTTTTGGCTTAATTTGGCTGAGAAAATATCAGTAAAGAGGTAAGGAACTGTCAGACATGACGTCCAGAGCCTTTGCGTACCCAGTGCTTCCCCCATCTTTGGTGCATCTGCTATTGTGGTAATTGGGAGCAGCTCCTGAAGACTGGAAAAAAGCAAGTGCCACCCCTGTCTTCAAGAAGATCAAGAAGGAAGACTTGGAGAGCTGCAGGCCAGCCAGCCTCACCTCAACTAATCCTGGAAGTCATTTCCAGACCCATGAAGGACAAGAAGGTGATCAGGAGTAGTCAGCACAGACTTATGAAGGGGAAATCGTGCTTAACTGACACAATAACCTTCTGCAATGAAGTGTGGGCCACAGTGAGGTGCCCTACCAGCTGTGAGCCATGCCGTGCCACTTGTTTGCATGATTTAGAATCATAGAATAGAATCATCAGGGTTGGAAGGAACCTTAAAGATCATCTAGTTCCAACCCCCCTGCCATGGGCAGGGACACCTCCCACTACAGCAGGTTACTCAGAGCCCCATCCAGCCTGGCCTTAAAAATTTCCAGGGATGGGGCNTTCCCTCTAGCATGTCGACCACACCACACAGCTTGGTGTCGTCGGCAAACTTGTTGAGGGTGCACTCAATGCCACTGTCCATGTCGCCAACAAAGATGTTAAACAAGACCGATCCCAGTACTGATCCCTGGGGGACTCCACTTGTCACTGGCCTCCACTTGGACATGGACCCATTGACAGCCACTCTTTGGGTGCGGCCATCAAGCCAGTTCTTTATCCACTGAGTTGTGCATCCATCAAACCCATATTTTACCAGCTTGGAGACCAGGATGTTGTGCGGACATTTGTGCATGGTGGACCCCGAGGGAAGAAATCTGAGAAGCTGGAATTTTCATGAACTTCTCTTAAATGGTTGGGCCTTGCAGCTGTCCTGGGAGACTATCAAACCCTGCAGTGTGCATGAAGAGCTCAGAGGAAATTTCATTTCTGCTTTGCCTCCCCAACACCTTATTCCTGTGATTGGGACATGGCTGCTTCTCTGCCATGTGCTCTGGCAGATGGGAGCAGGTCATCATGGGAAGAGGGGCAGTGCTTGGGAGTGCTTTAAACCAGCTGGACATCAGGAGACCAGCCTGGTAAGCACTTTCTCAGACGACTTACAAGATGCCTAGCAAACTCATCAGTTAGCTCTTGGTAGCTGTTTGTGTGCATGTCATATAACTAGCCAGCTGCCACATCTCAGTGGTTTTGGTGCTTCTGTTGCAGTCTTTTCTCCCTTTTCCTTCAAACAGCTCCTTTCCATCCAGCAGCTTCCCTAAAAAGCTGATAGGCTTTCCAGCATAGGGAGGGGAGAGAGAGAGCAAGAAACAGAACCTGGGTTTCCTCTGCCAGCTCCTTTCCCAGGCTGTGTGGGGAACTTGAAACATGCACACAGTGCAGTCTCTGACACTAGCTTGTCCTCTCCTGTTTGGTGAGAAAGAAGTGAAACAACACACCAGATTGGGGTTTGCCTATTTTCTGGGCACAGAAGAGCCGCTCCTGCAGGTGAAGGAGTGATTTCCTCTCTGTCCATTTGCATCACTCAAAACCTAGAAGCCTTCCTGTTATCTCATGTAAAGCAATCCTTTCTTCTCACATACCCTGTCCTTTCAGGGCTGCTGACTGAGCACCATGCAATTGTGCTGGTTTACTAAACAATGTTTTGGAGCTGAATTACTGGCTCTGTGCTGCCCTACCAGTAGCATGGTGGCACTGCGCAGTGCTTGCCTGCAGATCCAAGGCACATGGGTGGCACTTTTAGATTATTTTTCTGGCTTTCAGTTGCCTGAATCTAGTCAGAACAAGGATGCCATTACCTGTCCTGAATGCTGCACTAGCCTGGTACCTCTCTGCTTCCTCTGAGGAACATGGTCTGGCAGCAGTGATGCTTGAAGAGCATCAGGCAAAGAGAGACAATGAGAGAGCCAGCTTTTTGTAAAACAGCCTGTGACCCACATTGCAGCCTGCTACCGAGGTGGAATGGGTCCAGCATCACCACAGTTAGGATCACATTGCTGACACATTTGTGTCTCTAGACACACTAGTGCACACACATACACTTGTTATGTTTGAAACAGTGTCCCTGGCATTTTCAGACCTGCCTCCATCACTAAATGACAACACATATGACCCCCCCACACAATCCCTTGGGTGCAATTCCCCAAAATCCCCTGAACATTTTCAGTGAGAAGGAAATGATGTTTCAGCTGAAATGCCAGAGATATTTTGGACAGAAAGAGGGGTGTTTCAGAGCTAGGCAGAATTATCCCATGGAAAAGTCATTAATTTTGACAAATAACACACACACACCGCCCCCTCCCTCCCCTTTATTTTGACAGAAAAAAAGACAATGAAGACCATGTCGAACAATGCAGTCAGCTGGCACCACATTTCTCAGCAAGTAGCATTGTTTCCAGTCATGGACTTTGTTTTGAAGAACTCAGCCAGGTGAGAGCATGCTACAACTAACGTCCCTGGATAAAATAAAGAGGTGGCTGCACATCCCAGAGTAGACAGCTTCTCCAGAGATTGATCATCTGAAAAAACGCAGTGGAAAGAAAGAAGCATTTCTAATGCTGTGTGATGGACACTCCCTCTACAGGGAGGCTAATCTAGCTCAAAGGTGGGCCCAGAGGTAAAACCCAATGGTGCGTCCAAACACAGTGCAGGACTTGGAAAAGAGCTTCAAGTAAGTTGGCCCTGACTTCTTTTCATTTGCTTCTACCCAGAATGGGGACAGTCACTGCAAGTGGAGTCTCCTAGGGGTTTATGAGGTGCAAATCTTTCCATGACTAGCTTCTCAGCTGAACTCAAACAAGCAAAAATAAACATGTGGAGCTCAGCCAGAAGCCTTTTAAAAATACCTTGTCCCCTTTCAGTTAAAATCCCATTCTCCCTGGCTGTTGCACGCTGCTGAGCATTCACTCATCTCCCTGTTCCAGCACTGGTTCAATCTGCATTGACCAAATACTGTGCAAAATTTTGAGTCAAATTTGTCTTTTGTTTCTCAGCTCCTTTCACTCTCTGACTGCTTTTGAGTTGAAGTCTGGTCTTGAGCACCTATTGTTTGTAAGACAACCCAGCTGTTGTCCAGGTGCCTCAGTGAACCAAAAGTTCTTAACCAAAATGAAAAACAACTTGTTCATTAAGAAGACATGCTATATTTTAGGCAAGACTTTCATGTAGCACCAAGGAATACTTCTGGAAATCACCAGCCCACCATCTTCTTTGTCTCAGTTTGCATGTCAAGATCTTGAATCTTACCAGGAGAGCAATTTGTGACAAAAATCTCAAGAGAAGTGTGACAGAGCATGTCACTGGAGTATTACTGAAAAAACCCAGCAAGGTTTCATGTTCAGAGGAAACATCATTCTTCTGATAGTTAATTTTGAATGAATCAGAGCAAACCATTTAATTTTATTTTATAAATTTTTCTGATTTTTCCTTTTAACTGTCCCTCACCTTCCTTGCAGGAATTCTTCTGTGCATACCTCCTCGAAAGGCAGAGACCTGGCAGCGACAGCCAAGGATTGAAATCCTATGCTAACCCAGTTTTGCATTTGGTGAAACTTTTGTGAACCAAAACCATTTCAGATTTCTCAGTGGATATATATATTTTTCAAAGAAGCTGAGTAGCCCTCTACACGTACCTGAGGTGTCATCAGCGCACACAAACACACCCATGCACACCGATAATGCACGGGTACTAATAGAGTACTCATTAGAGAGGGCTATTTCCAGATGCACAGAGGTTTATTATGAACAGTGGAAAATAAAATAAACAACTATTAAGAGCAACCCAGTAGAGCTCCATTGACTCTGCAGGAAATATTTGTCCTTTCTGTCAGAATGATAGGTTTGTACTACTGCTCAAGCCAGTCTGCTAATATAATCATTTTGTTTCCACAGCTCATTTCCATGATAATTTTAGGGCCAAAGTTTTGCTGCTTAGATTTCATTTTCTGGCACATTCAACCTCATCCTTTAGCGTAGATGTGGGCAGCTTGTAGGTTTGTAAAATTACAGAAGGGTTTAGATGGGAAGGGAGGTCTATGCATCCCTCCCCTCCCCCACACCCTCACAACTAGGTCAGGTCTGATGGTGGATGCTCCCCAAGGATGGAGATGCCACCGTGCCTCTGGGCCCTAATGCAGAATGCCCTGCTCTCCTGAGGCAGATTTATTTCCTCCTACCCCATCCGTGTTTGTCTTACTTCATGTCTTTTCCCTGATTTCAGCTGGTCTCTCAAGCATCAGCTTTTCCCTTCTCTTCTAGATCAAACAACACTGGCTGGGCTGTCTTTCACCTCCTTTCTCTTGGCTTTGGGAAGAGGAACTATGGGGCTGTCCTAGCACAAAGCAGATTGCAGCCCACATTTATTGGGAAAAGGAGAAACAAATGGCAGAGAGACCGCCACTGACATCTGGTCAGTAGTGTGAAGATCTGAACCAAAGATGCATTAAATCTTCAACTTGTATCTGGGCATGTGATATTTTCCCATTTGGACAGCTCTGTATATAGCCTGATTTTTCTAATATGTGAATCATCTAGGTACACTTGTTAAAAATGAGGTCATTTAATTGAAATGCTAAATAAGGCCTAGGATTCAATTTCTATTTTTACCATGTCTGTGTTTAGGACAAATAACATTTTTCCCTCCCATGATGATGAGCGGAAGGCTGCTCAGGATAAAGTGCACGGGAGTTTTTCTATCACTTAACAGAGTGAGCACTGATAGAAAACTCACCGCTCTGCTTTTGTGCAAGCTCTCCACTACTGCGCTGTTTTTTTTAACACATAAAGCCCAAATTTTGCTTTTGACTTTAAAGGAAACCAAACTGTGTTTAAAAAAAGAAAGCAGAAGAGTACCTCAAACTACATACAGTTGTGTACACTCAGACCTGCCTGCTTGACTGGACAGACCATATCTGCCAAGAGGAGTCTGTGAAACCCGTATTGGGAAAGGAAGTTGGGTGACTATTTTGGTATGACTCCTTTCTTGCTCACTCACTGAAAACACAGAGTCCTCTTGATGCAGAAAGCTGCCTTGCTGTCAGAAATGGGAGTGCATTGCTCACGTTGAATGAATAGGCTCTGCGCCCAGGGAGGGGTGGGTATCAGCTAGGCCACTGTCAGACACGCTTGTTAGCTGGGTGGGACAAGTGCCTGTTGACTTTCAAGAAAGAAAAAACAAGAGATTGGTAAAAGCAACAGATATCTAACCTAGTGCACAAGACACGTGGGGAGAGAAGGTTACCGTCAAATTGAACATTTCCAGCCCAGATTCTCAGCAGTTTACTGAGACCTTTGGGATGTCTGTAGATCACTGTCAGGACCAAGACTCTGCCACAGCAGATACCAAGCAGGAATTTACAAAATTACTCTCCTGGAGAAGACTGTCAACAGTGTCTTAATGTCCACAGATTTTTGCATTAAAGAGCAGGAGAGTCTTAAATACAATAAAGGCCAAACCCAGACAATGGTATTGGAGAAATCACAGGCCAAATGTTGAAGAGGAGCTTGCATAAAACTTAGCATCTGGAGCATGTACAACTTGCTCCCATAGCTGAATATTCTGAAATCAAACCAAGCTCTGCTACTCGGGTAAAATCTGAGCGTCTCATCTACTTGCTTCTATGTGTCAGAGTGCAGATGTACAGTGGAGAGGGATGAGAGAACATGGATTTCTCTCCTGCCTAGTTCAGCAGGGTTGCTTCCCTTTAGCTAGGCTAGTTCACTCTGATCCTCTCAATAGGGATCTCTCAGACAAAGGTGATTAGGAGAAAGTAAAGAAACCACCTGAATGGGTAGAAAGACTAAAAGACCAAAGTGGTGGAGATGTCTTCCCAGATTCTAGAAATGACACGTGGACATCCAAGCTTATCATGACAAATCTGATCTCTTGCACAGAAGCTATGACGAGCCTTCTTTCCTGAAAAAAAGTGCCACTAAAACTTTGGATCATGATTCATTTCTTCTTGTTCTATTCTGCTCTGTGCATATTTACCCCTTATCTATATACCCTCTGCAAAGATAAGATATTTGTGATCACAGACATCTGCAAATGTGCAGATGCAGATGAACAGCAAATCCAGCCCTGCTGCAGGTAACAGGAATTTCCACCCCAGCAACAGCAAGTTTATTAATTCACTGAATCACATTGGCTCAGGATTAATTATGCAAACCATGATAATGCACACGGGCTCTACGAGCTTGTTAATGATTCACGTGCATTTTAGCCTCTGGGAAGAAAAAATCAACAGAAGGCAGGGATGGCGCCTTCAAATCAGACGGGCAGTTCAGGCAAAATGGTGTAGCTTTCTTCTCTGCCTCCTCACATTAGCAATAGATCTTGCTCTTGGGGACTTCTCCATAGGGCTCACAGACAGCCTTCAAGATAAGGAGAAAAGTGTTTTTTTCTGAACAGCTGTGTTTGTAGTCTTATGACATTGCTACTTGGAGTTGGCAGGAATTTTCTTCATAGCCAGAAAGTCTTGGGTAGGTCTATGGTATTACCAGATCAGCATCCCATGGCCACATGTTGACATGAGACTAGCACTACTCAGCCCATCCATCCTCTCTCTACTAAAGGCCAGGAAAAAAATGCCAAGCAAGAAGTAAAACCATGGAACTAGTACATTCTGATACTATCCCAGGGTACTGGCCTTGCCACCAAGTGTGTGAGACTGAGGGAATTCCTGAAGCAGAGACTCTTGTCTTTGCCATCAATTGCCCTTGATGGATTTTTCTGTCATGAGTTTGTCTAATTGCTCTTTGAACTTGTGTGAGCTTTTAGCATGCACAACATCCTGTGGTTCAGTGTGTCCATGCTTTAACTATGCACTGGACAAAGATGTCCCTTCTTTGGAAATGGCCTCTAGTGTCATTTGCTTCTCCCAGCCCCCATACCACCTTGGCTCATCAAGTGAGCCAAGCAGCACAGGCCCAGGTGTGCCTCCCTCTGTGACTCTCCTCCTGCCTACTCTCCTTTAAGAAATTAGGCACAAGCACACACAAAAGATACTCAGCTGGATCCAAGCTTAATTTTATATGGCAGGGAAAGTCAATATATTTTTAAGGCAATTGGTCAGTTGTGCCAGCTTGGAGCTAGACATCACTGTGGATGTGATTCAGCCAAGTGCTACCAGTATGCATAGATAGCTCTGAGTCTAATTTTTTTCCTTTTGTGGTCCTACTGTCTAGATTGGCTTTTGCAACAGTAATCAGCTTGTGGAATGAGCTAGTCCACCAGAATATTTATAGATACTAGAGGAGACAATCTTTCAGCCATGAGGGAAATTGAGTAACAATGAAACATTTTTTTTAAAGAGTAATCTCTTCTGAAGGAAGCTCAACTCCTGAGCCATGTGTCTGGGACCATACAGAGAGTCTTGGTAGGTCACTGTACTTACAACCTCCATAGCTGTAGCCATAACATCAGTCAGAGTCCTCGCATCCATGGTTTGCTGATGGCAGATTGAAAAGGTACATGTTAGGTGATTCGAAAGCACTGATAAGGATAATGATTGTGGCTTAATCCTCTTTTGGCAGACTAAACCTCACACCTTATTGGTGCTATCAGCTACAAGCAATCCCTGAGCACCGGCTGCTATGCGCTGTGTGGTAGCAACGTGACAAGTGCAAAGCTGAGCTGTCACAGTGCTCTGTCTTGTCCTCATCGGACTAGCAGTAGGATCAGGCAAAGAGACCTACTTCAGAAGGTTTGCCAACAAGCCTAAATATCCATCCTCTTTGGAAAGGTGATTTTCTGGTGTAGCTAAAACAATCAGCCTGGCTGAAGGTGGGTTTTTTTCTGGTTTTCACAGGTAGTCTTCATTAAATACATGAATGTCCTCCATGTTCCCGGTTTCCTCTCCACCCAGTTTCTCTGACCTTTCATTATCTTATAAACTGGATTTGCAGAAAACTTGTTGTAAGTCCTAATCCATTCACACAATTCAGGAGGCTTTACCATGTTGCTAAAGGTGATTCACACATCAAATGAGCTTTTGGGGCTTTCTGAGGACACCTTCAAGGCTCATGCCCTGCTGACCTGCATTTTTAAATTTTTGCCAGTTGTAGAGAATGGACCATTCACCGCTGAATGTGTCTGTAGTAGCTCCCCAGATTAATGTCTTGAGGTGGCAAGAAACTTCTGTGATGTTTTCTAACTGGCTGCATTATGTATGTAACGGCTGCTCTGCATTTTCTCCACATCCTGCATGGCTGATCTGACCTGCCTGTTAAACCTGATGCACTCCAGGCTCTTTACCAGAATCTGAGAGGGCTGTGCAAGGATAACTGCATTTTGTGGGCTTGGGTTTTAAGGGGTTTAGATTCTGTTTTTAATGAGTCAGTTGTTTTTCCAATAGGTTTGCAAATGCTGTGCTGACTAAGCTGTGTCACAGGTGAGATGAGCTATGCCTGGGAAAGCAGGAGGTGCTCAATTTTGAGATGTCTTTCTCCTGTCCCCTGGACAGGCTGGTGCACCCACGTCATCCTGAATGCCTGCCTAACTCCCACAAAAGCTTAAAAACAGGGGCTTGAAAAATGTTCTAACTAAGGACAAGGCAAAGGACAATCCTCATGTAAAAATGACCCTCAGCCTCCATGTATTTCTCAAGCTGGAGCAGTTACTGGACAGAGAGGGAAAGTCAGATAAAAAGTCAGGGCCTGACTTACCAGAAATTAGCCAACAAGCCAGAGTGTTGTCCTCAGAGAAGCCAAGACTTCTAATTTCAGCCAGCTCAGGCTATTTTTATTGGTGTCTGACCGAAAGCAACATGGGCCAGTGGTAGAAATACCCCAGCTGTAGCCAGAGAAGCCTTCAAAGAAGAGTTTCATGGAAAGCAAAGTGTTGATTAATTGGGTGAGTTTTCTACTGGTCTGAAGAATTCTAAATTAGCCACTTCTTCCTGGCTTGTCTTCTCTGCCAGGTGAATGTGGCTTGTAATTTAATTACCTTCAGCCTGGGTCCCATCCACAATGCAAGCCTCTGATTGAAGTATGGTGGTGCTTAGCTGTGATATGCTAAAGGTTAGCCTTCAGCTAAGCTGTTTTAACATTACAAACCCACTGTCCCAGTGCAGGTATCAACATCCTTACACCGGTGTGAGGGTCTGTGTGGAAGGCCAAGTCTCAGTAGCTCCTCAGAAGCTTAGTAATTCTAGACTTGATCTTGCTAAAGGTCTCACATGAGATGGGTAACACCAAAGAGCCAATGTCTCAAAGCAGGATAGCCAAACTCCTGTTGCGGCTAATGCAGAGGAGCAGATATCTGCATCAGATGATTCATCTGAACTGTCTTTGGAAGGATGAATCACTGGCTGGCAGTGGCTGCGTTTCTCCCTTGCCTATGTCATGTGAGATAGCAATGTCAGACTGGGCTTTCGATGTCCCCCATATCTGCAGATGAACTTCTGCAGGTCTCCCAGGACACAGGCTGAACTACCTGTCCTTTGCTGCTCTGGCAGACGGCAGCAGGTCCCAGCCATAACTTATTTCTGGATACTGCCTTGAGGAGATCTCTGCCTATGCTGAGTTTTCCATCCTAAGGTACAAGAGGGATAGCACACCTCTGGGTTTGAAGGGAAGGGAGGATAAAATTAGAGAGGAATTGACCCTTAGACTAACAGTTCATAGGATTGAGTGAGTGGGCTTTCTGTCTTGCAGAGCTTTTACTAGAGCCTGCACATGTCTAGACATGACTAGCAGTCTCATCATCACATGCCAAGGACTCCTCTGCCTCACAGGGGGAACAGGAAGGGTCCTGAGTGGTCTGAACAGAGGATGTCCTTCCTAAAGTACTGGTTATTTGCCAGTGATGGAAATTGTCTAGCAGCAGTTGACATCTAATATCAAGGTTAAGCCATTGCCTGCCTGGGAAGCATGGAGGTGAGCTCCTGCCAGGTTGTGTTGGCTCTTTCAATTTTACTTTCTTTAGGTAAGTAAGTAGTAAGTCTCCAGAGTATTTTTTCTGACATCTGAATTAATTACCTGCATATGTGTAAAATAGTGTCCTGCCTGAGTTTGATGAGTGGCTGGAAGCAAGGGAGCATTGGTAGCATTATCGCTTCACTCATTTAGCTTTGAGCCAATGCTGTGACAGGGACTGACTTTGCCTGTGCATGGCCCTACATTTTTATTCACCACCTCCTCTTTCTTTTCTTCCATCTTTCTTCTTAGCTTCACAGCTCCTCTGTGAGGAGCCATGCATCATTGTGTGGCTCCATGCTGCATAAGGAGGTGGCAGATGCAATCCTTGTTCATTTGCCCTATTATCTTGTTATGGTTTTCTTTTATAATCCTCTTGTCATCTAGCCTACAGAGAAGCACTTCCATCATCTTGATGAGACAATATTCCAGTGACTGACATACCAGTGATGTTCATCATTTTCTCTTGGGAAAGAACAGCTTTGGCAGCAAAGACCTCTGAAAGCCCAGTTTCCCCCCTGAGCACACATTTCTGTGCACATCTTACCTAGTCATACAGGCACACCAGAGCCTACTCTTCTGCATACAGGCCTGGTCCTGGCATGTTGTGTTTAAGAAAGTTGTGAAGGTATGCCTGCAGCCAACAACTCTGGTGACTTAGGTAATTTGTGCTGCGAAGTCCCCATGCTTGTTGAAGGCCAGGATGAGGCAAAGTCAAAGGAAAATTAAACTTTGATGTCATCCAGAGGAGCAGGGAGATGGAGCACATGGAAAAAGAGAGTGTCATAACGCACTTTGAACTGCAACCCAGAGCAGTGATGGAAAACAGGCTAAACACTATGGCACCTGGAAATGAGTGTTTATTTTGTATTTTAAGTGACTCTTGAATAACATTAGCAACACATCAGTGCAAAAGAAACGAAAAGCCACATCCATGGACTGGTGATTTGCACCATCTCATGACAGCAGTGCAGAGAAGAAAGCTGCAGCACTCTGTAAACCCAGCTTCCCTCCAACTTTCTCTCGGTTCATTTCCATCTCTCTGCTCCAGTGCCTTGAAGTGGATTGTTTTGAAGGAGTATTTGACTCATGGTGTTTTACTGCATGCAAAAAGCAAATCTGTCTCCTTGGGCAGAACAGCCCCTTGCATGTTGATGGTCAAGGTATTAAGGTTACAAAGACCTTGTGTGTCAAGACAAGACAGGGCAGAATGTCTCCGTTTGACTTCAAAATGGGGTTTACTGTTAAAGGGAAGTGGTGACATGGGACACACCATCCTTTGAAGGGTGCAGTACCCAAGGACACAGCATCATGCAGGAGCATGAGTGCCATTTAGCTCCTCTCAATTCTCCCCTATTCCCAGAACCTTTAAATTGGTTGCACATATCAATTAAGTACAGCTCACGCCCTATGAGGCAACTAAGTACTATTTTACTTATTTTATTATGGATGGAGAAACAAACGTGTAGAAAGGCCTACTGACACGTGGCTCCAAAGCCTCTGGCAGAACACGCAGCTCATCTGTCTTTGCTGTGTCCCTTGGGTTGTCCTCCTCCCCTGTTGCTTCTCCAGGTGAGATGGGCTCACTCCGGCACCTTTCTGCTGCGGAAGTGCTCATCTCCAGAGACCGTGCTAGGTCCTTCTTACATAGCCCTGGTTGAGCTAAGAGTGAGCCCCACCAGGTCTCAGTCATCCACACACAGTCTCAGGCAGAAAAGCAGCACCCACCAGCCAAGCAGCCTGCACTAAGGTCTGTGCCCAACCACGAGGGGGACCAGAGAGCACGGGTGTGATTTGTAGAGACAGAATAATGGGTTGTACTGATTAATTCTGGATCTAGTGGGGGTCATATATTAATGACAAACTGGAAATGCCAACTAGGCTGTGTTCATGCTTGATTGATGTGGCATGATTTAATTAATCCAGGCTTACATTTGAGAATTGGCCATTAGCATCTGGCATTAAAAACTCTCTGAACTGTTTGAGCTTAGCAACTACCTTAAGGAAGACATTTGACATCTATTCAGGAGATTTAATTGTGCCATTATGTGCCTGTGTATGGTACTGAGTGCCATCTAACCATTGCTCTTGCTAGTTGATTAATTACTAGGCCCAAGTGAATAAGTGTGGAGGCTTACTACATGGTTCTCCATGGCTGAAGCAGAGATAATACTACATTCAAGATGAACACCAACCTGGCTGTGGCATGCAAAGGTTAAGTTTGGATCTGCAAGTGAAACCTGTTTGTTTTACTGGAGAGGCAGAAAATACTAGGAACTGCATGAGCCAGAGAGTAGCAGTGCATGAGGTAACTCAAGAAGCTTTCCAGCTCCAGGGCTTTTTGGTGAAAGAGATCAGCACTTAAAATAGCTAATGCAAATGAATTTCAACATCAACAGACTATCTCCAAGGAGGGGGAACATTTTAAACGACATATTATGGACGCCTGTGAGCCTAAACTGCTAGAATGTCTCTTCCCCTTCTGCTTTCTAGTCCTGGGCTCCCAGGCTGAACGAGATGGGTTCATTCAGTGGCCACTGCTGGGACTGAAGGTGCTGTTGTGGAGAGTCCACTTGGGAAGTCAGGCAGAGACTCAGTGAGCACGGACACTATTTCTGCAGGCAGTCCCACTCTCCATGCTTCACCCTTAAGCAATGCACCTGTAGGAGTCTGCGAGGCGGTGGCCTCGGCAGGTCTCCTGGCATTACCAGCTGACACCCACCGGGGCAGGACCGGCTCTGAAGCATCCCTGCCAAATGTGAGCAAGTCCTGCCCCAGGCATGTGGAGGAGCCCAGGCAGCTGTATGGACTGTGGGCAACAGGTGGGAGTGGGATGCAGCACCTCGGGGCTGGGGCCAGTCGTGGAGGTGCTGGATGGCACTGACAGCCTCTCACTTTGGAGATCTGACCCAGCACCTAATGAAGAAGCACAGGCTGGAGTTGACATGTGTATAAGAGAGGGTTGACATTTATCAGGCTCCTGCAATAGCAGGTATGCACGTGCCTCTGCTGGGCTGGACACCTTCTCCCCAGGCACATTCAACTTTCCTCCTCAGATAACATTGCCCCTCTTTAAAATTTGCTGGAAGGAAGCAGATAACAATTTGGCAGGTCACAAGAGAGCCCAGCATCTCTCAGAGCCTTCAGCAGTGCACTTCCGGCTGTGGTTTGATCAGGTTTCTATATTCATCACTGTGTTTCCTGTGGGGGCATTTCTGATAAGCTTTGCACTTCACATCCTGTGGTCCCCCCTTGCCTCTGGTGCTCACAGGATGTTCGCTGCACTACGAGCAACACGGGGCTGCTAAATTGCTTGCCAAAAATGAGTAATGGCTGGGTCTTGTGGACATTGTCCCAAGGATGGGTGAGCGGAGTGAGCTGAGACACTGGCAGGCAGGGTGGGCTGGGGGCTGGAAGTTGTGCTGAAGAAATGCTGGGTGTTTAACAACTATGCCCTACGGACTGAGGAGAGCCCTGGCAGGTGGTGACTTCAGCACAAATTTTGCTCAGTCCCTCTTGAGTGTCTCTTTGGCTTGTCTCTGTGGAGACACCCCACTCCTGCTGCAATCAAGGACACGCTGAGCTGGGGTTTCAGCCTAGACTATTAATATACGAAGGGAGAGGCAGAGAAGTGCAGGAAGCAGGGAAATAATGCAAAGGGAAGAATTATGACCACATTTTCAGATGAACCCCATTCTCTCCTGGCAGGTCCATTTATCAGTGAATACCACTGATTTCCTCTCATTGCAATTCCAGCAGTGATATTTAACAGTGGAGCTAAAAGTCATCTCCAAAGGGAGATTTAGGGAATTGATATGATTCCCAAATTGAAGACCAGGGAAAAGCGTAATACTTGTTCACTTAATTGACTTTCAGTACAAATGTTTATTCCTCACCAGTGAAAAAACCATCATCTTCCTTTGACATCTATTACATTTACATGGGATTTCCTTGACTTCTTTTTTAATCAAAGCCTGGATTTTGTTCTGTTGTGCTGGTGTAAATCCAGGCCAGCTTCATTAACGCCCCCAGACTTGACTGAGTGCAGTAGCTTGTATGTTAATGACTAGGCATGTTTGCAACCTTCTGCAAATGCCTTGCTCTCTACTTTCGGGGTCCAAAATGAGGACTGGGTTTTATACTTGCAAGTTGCCTGGGAAGGAGTTTCCCAGGTGGGGACCTCAGCAATGGGGCACAGTGTTAGGCTGTGGCTGGGAAAGAAACCTGGTCAGTAGTTCAGGCATCCTGCTTTAGAGTGAAAAGGAGCTTCATAGGATGGATGTGACCAGACTGCCATAGACTGCTCCCAGGGGCAGAGGAAAAGACTAGAAAAGGACCTGGCACTTTTTGTTATATGAGGCTACAAGTAGCTGCAGATCATTATAGGTACTATGGTTATGGGCTCATATGAGAAAAGTCATGCCAGAAGTTGCAAATCCCATTAAAAAAAAGGAAGAAAAGCCTCATTAAACAGCTTTTCATTTGTCAGAGGAGATCATGCGAAGAGTCAAATAAACAACCCCCAATTTCCAAACTAATGCAGTCTCCCACTTTTCCAGGGTGTAACGAATAGCTGTCACACCACCCAAAATCTTGGCGTAGAGAGTCAGGGACTTAGCAAGTGCCAAATATTGTAAGCATTTGTGGAGGAGTGCACCTTGGCCAAGGGAGCCACCTCTTCAGATGGAAGCCAGGGTGCGGCTAGCTCTGGCACGGCTGTGGCTGCGAGGGCTTAGCCACAGCCCTGACTTGATCAGCACGTTTCCAGCCCAGGCAAATCCCTTGCACCCAAAACGTGCCCAGAATATGGGAGACGGGGCCTGGCATGACCTTCAGGCTGGCTCTGGAAGGGTTCCTGTTGGGCAGTGTGGCCCCGGAGTGTGGGCACCTCTAGGCATAGTCAGAGGCTGGGTGCCTTGCATGCATGTGGCACGGGCACCTCACCATCCTGCTTGACCTTGCCAGTGCTCCGGGCTGAGTCCCACACTGGGCAGGTGTGCCCAACCTCACCCCCTGGCTTGCCTGCAGAGCACGGATTAGTGCACAGGCACCAGTAATTAGGACCATGTGTGCAGAAAACACAAACAGGCCATTTCATCAGCACCCAGCCCCCTGCCCTTGCTGTGGTCAGATGCCCGGGAAGCCTCTCACAGAGATGTGTGGCCTCCTTCTCCCACATTTTACAGCCCATGGGCAGGAACCACGATATTTGTTTGCTGGCTCGATTGCTCGCAGGGTTTGCCAGGAGCTGCGGAGAGCTGAAAGGAGGTGCCACTTCATGGCTGCCCCACTCTAGGGGGCTGCGAGCATCTTTGGGGTACACAACGGGCAGTGCATGGACATGGACCTTGTACAGTTGTCAGCAGCTGGCTAGGGGAGGTTTTTAAGGCTAATGTGAAAGGTTGGACTAGATGATCCTTGAGGTCCCTTCCAACTTGTCATTCTATGATTAAATGTCCTCCATTCAGTATGAGTGGAGCTGGAGTGGGGTCTGGTATAACCTGGATGTTGCCCTGTGTGGGACAGGTACTGAGCCATAGTGAGCTTTCACAGCCCTAAATAGTCCTCTTACTTTAGCAGCCAAGGAAGTGCAACCTTCTTCTTTGCTACCCTTCTTCAGTGAGTTTCTCCTGAGAGTCCTGCCATGCCCAGTCAGTAGGCTTGGGCTTTTTTACTGCCCTGCATCTGAGCCATGAGGACCATAGCCATTGACTTGAGGTGTTGAGACTCTTATCTGCATTTGGGATCCTAATTGGGAGACTGAAGCAAAGCATGGTCAGAGGCAAGGAAGCCAGGGACTGGTGCAGGTGACAGAGGCCAAGCAGGGGCACTTTCAGGCAGCCATGGAGATGCTGCACCAGTATCCAGTGAGACAGACAGAGACGCAATTATAGCTGGGATAGAGGAGCAAGCCCTGCCTTGCTGGCCAGCAAAGGGAGGTGAAAACAAGGCATGACCTGGTTGCAAGGCAAGTCCCCTGTAACATCCTTCAAGATGTGATAGCTGAGCAAATAGGAAGTACAATGCATTGGACATGGAATATACAATTGGGATGGACATTTCATCCTGGGAATTTCCCCTGGGCAGTGGAAAAAAACTCATGACACCACCATGCACAAAGTGGAGCAAGCGCGTGTCTATTTATACTGCTGCCCAGGGCTGTTCCTGTGCCTGGGATGCCATTTCTGCTTTCTGCCACTAATCTCTGTTTCTCAGCTAACCATTTCAACTGTGGGTCAAAACAGTACTGCTCCTGGTTTTGGAAAAGGAGAGGTCCACCTTGGACACAGAACTGAAGAGGCGAACAGGCACCTGATGGGCACAGTCATCTGAAGAACTCTGTGAGCTGCTTTTCCTTCGGGCTGCAAGAGCATCCTGACTCGTGACAGCACCTTTCCACAGACAGGAGCGAAACAAATTAGGAGCAGCCTGCTGAAACCCATTAGCAGGCGAGCAGAATGAGCTGTCCCATCTGCTGTTTATTCCTTTCAGCTTCCCCAGGGGAAAACATTACCATGGGATAACAGCTTCACAGCCCTGGACCCCCAGGCTCAGTGAGCTGCTGGGGGGTCAAACTTCCCTGCAGAGCTGCGCAGAGCTCAGGCAAGGCTCCCAGGACCTTGGAGCCTGGAGCTATGGGTGATAGTGTCCTGGGATGGTCGTGATTTTGTGCCTTCAAGGGAAGCCCAGGGCTGAAAAGCTTCCCTGCTTTCAGGTTATTTCACACAGGAGAAACCCAAAGCATTGCAACTCCATGGCTGTGTGTATGTGCATCCTAGAAACAAAAGCTCTGCAGTCAGTCCAGACAAGCCAAAAGTGGGTCAGGTGGAAATGCGGGAGACCAGTGACTCATCTTGTGGTTGACTGGGCAATTTGGGAGGAGGAAAAAGCAGCCGCCTCTAGGAAATGGAGCACATTTCCAACCCTTTCTTTCCTCTGCCCCTAATCCCAACATCTCTTCTGCCAGCAAAATGATACCAAAGAGCAATGGCTCTCAGAGGGAGCATCTAAAGCCCCAAATATGCCAAAAAGGTTGAATATCTGATTTGAAGGGTCTGCTCCCCACCCAACCCACACTTCAGGGAAACGAGCATTAAATTTATCTGAGTTGAAGGTTCTGCCCCCCACCCAACCCACACTTCAGGGAAATGAGCATTAAATTTGTCTGAGTGGGTGGGTGTCTGGTCTTAAGCGCATGCATCCCTACACCATCACACACTGGGTGATTTGAGAGGCCATGCAGTAGGTATAACAGCTGCTCTAGCCCTGGGGTTGTAGGGCTCAGGGAAGGAAGAAAGGGGCCATGCTGGCTGGCACAGCTCTGGAGAGCATCTCTACTGGTCCTGGGTTGAAAGCACACAGGGTGTCAAGAAGGGAGATACCTGCCCTGGCACCCTGACATCGCCTCTGTGAGTGGAAAGGGGGAGGGCACAAAGCCAGAGGATTACAGCTGCTTGTTAACAATATTTGCTCATTACGTTGAGCAAGCGGTGAACATTCATGAGCCTGGCCAGCCTTCCCTGCTGGGACTTTGTGTCTCATGGCCAGTGGCCACAGCAGCTACCCAACCTCCCTGCTGACACCTGCAGTCATGCCAGAAAACTTACTGCTGAGCAATGGACAGTGCAGGATGGTGTAGCTTCTGGGGGAAAAAAGGGACAAAGAGGACATTTTGCCTGCCAGGGATTTCAAACTGAGGAAGGGATGCTGTGGGAAGGCAGGTCTGCAGCCAGCATTGCTAGGCAGCAAGGAGCCATCTGTGCTGCTGTGACAGTTAGATGAGGATGAAGAGGGTGTGTTGCAGACAGGGCAGACCCTTGGCTGTGTGATGGCAGGTTAAAAGTCAAGTCTGACATGCTTCGAGCGGATGCCGTGATGAAGCAGGCCCCTTCTGCTCCTTCCCCTCCAGACCCGGGGTCCCCTTCACTGGGGATGGCCTTCAGAGAAGGGGATGTGGCCACCACCCACTTCTTCCTTTCCAAGAGGGTAGGAAACAACATTAATGCAAGAAAAATTTCTCCAGTGTCAGGGAAAAGGAAATGGGCTAACACAAAACCAATCCATGCTGGCTAAGCCTGCCTTTGCTCCCCATGGAACAGGCACTGGCAGTGTTTAGGCATGTGTGCACCCCAAAATACGCACTGTTGAACTGATAGGACTGTGGCAAAAATTCATGTGGACAATTAAAACCATTGGTTCATCCCAGTTCCTTTCCCCATGAGACCCTGACACGATGGGCACATGCACATCAGTGCTTTCTGTATGCCCTGGTTGCACTTTCCTGTGGAGGAAGAGTGCTCTGCTCTCATGGTCTTGGTGTTTCCAGGCTCTTTAGAGATCCTAGTGCTTTGGCATAGATATTTTTTTTCAACAGGCTCAATAAGGAAGTTCAGGAAAAAAGAAAGTGGGATATAAGAAATAGACTCTTTCCCTATCACCCTTTCCTGACGGACCGGACAGAGAAAACTGAGAAGGGACATCTCAGTGATGCAGGTTGGTTTACTCAGCTGTCCAGCAGCAAAGCTGACAGGGACATGTAACACAGAGAGGGATGGATGAAAATTATCACAACAGATTTGATGAGTATTAGAAAGCTCAGCTTTGTCCTGTGACCTTTGCAGTTTTTCTGAAGCACACAGAAAGAGGGAGGCCAGCGCTCGTGTAAGGAAGCAAAAGCACATTCCTGCCAATTTGCTCTCCATATACGAGGAGGGAAAGTCAAGTAGGTTTTCCCTTGGCCCAGGAGGTCTACAGGAGAGATATCTTTGTGGGCCTCAAAATTTTTCTGCAAAGAGTTGTGTGGCCACATTAATAGAAATGTTACTTGCAGATGAAGTGAGCTTTTAAAGACCAAACAAACACAATGGACAGCTCTGAAAAACCCTCTGTTGGAAATTTTCCTTTCTTCTTCTGTCTTACACCACACACTTAAGCCCAGGAGGAGTTTTGGGTGGAACTGAAACCAGTGCATGGTGCAGAGCGAGGTGCAGGGACTGCCATGGGTTGCAGTTGCACATCTGGCTTTGACCTTGGTGGTACATCCCAGGCGCTAACCCTGATTAACGAGGTTCCTTTAATGTGGTGGTAACCCCTTTGAGGTCCTTGCTTCTGGGTAAATTGTCTCAGCTTTCCATCTTCAAACAAAGCCTTCTCATGGCATCACTGAAGCTGGCAGATGGGCCCATCACTCCTCCCCCAGAATTCCTGGGAGATCCTGTTTCTATTGGGATAATCTCATGGCTACTTCTCTTAAAAAGTGTCTGGCCATCTTTTTAAAGCAACATTTGAAATTTTAGTTCAGATTAACTGCTCTGAGAAGTGCACTCTGACTTGGGTCAGATCCACCAACTGGGTATTCCTCTATTCAGGAAAGCCCTAAGGATGCTGATAAGTTGTAGGGTGGTCCAAAGGCAGCTGCTGGGGCTGGCTTTCCCAGAAAGGGTGCCAGGTCCCTTCTCTGCATGAAGAAGCCTAGTAAATATGGGGAAGAAATATATAGGGATCTCTGTGGTTATAGACAACCCCTCTCCCCTTGCAGAAAAGTGTGTGTGACCAACACCAGGCTGATGGGGTTCAGGTCTGTGGCACTAGCAAGGGCAGTGCCTCCCAAAAAGGCTCCCAGAGGTGGCACAGGATGGCTGGGGCAGACCCTGCTGTGAGGCCTCCAGTCACCAGCTGACCACACATTGCTGGATAATGTGATCTAGGGACTTGGTCTTGCACACCTTCCCCAGGGGACGCCCAGTGGAGGGCTGGCAGTTCCCCATTTTTTTCTTTTGCTTCCTCTTATGTGCACTTTGTCACCATTGCTCTGCCCTTTGGAAAGCCTGTGGGGCCGCCCCTTCCTCCTCCTTGCTGCATTTTCCTATGTCAGTCTTTCCTCATGCCCAGCACTGTTACTCACCATGCTCTCCCTCAGCCACTGAGTAATGGTCACACCAAGGATTCTGAAAGAGAGTGAGAGGAAAATCCTTCATTTTTCAAAAGAAAATTAAAAAAAACCCAAACAAGCAAACACACAGGGAGACTCCACCCAGGGCGAACAGCCCTACCATAGCTTCTCCTTGTTAAAATGCAGGGGTGAAGAGATGTCACTCAGGACCTATCCTGCCCTGGGACCTTGCTGCCTCTCAGCACAAGAGGCATGTGGTGTGAGTTTGGGAGTGGCCGGTGCTGTGGTGCCCACATGTCCCCTGCCTCCGACCTGGGCAGCAGGTGGATTTCATCTGGCACAGCTGAAATTGCTTTTCTTAGCAAGTTTGGCAGTACGCTGGCTCCAAAGGAGGCAGACTATTCACACTGGCCTCCGCTAGCTGCCAGCTGTCATGGCAAAACAGATGGCCTTGTCACTGGAGCTGTGCGTTGGGAACTTATGGTAGTAATGCTGAAAACAGGCAAGAAAACCCCCACAGAGCTGACACACCTATTTGTGTGCGTACATGACTTGTCGCACCCATACATTTTGCCTCCTATGCAAAGCTTACTAGAGATTCTCCTCTCTGCCTTCAGAGGTGATTGTTTGCCCACTTCCCCCTTTGTTATTAGCCCCTGGTGAGCCTGTGCAGGCAGCACAGATCAGTACAGGCCAGCACAAATGCATGCAGGCTCCCACGTCATGTCAAATTGCAAAAACACAACTTCCTCTCTACTAATCATGTTACACCCCATGAGCTCACTGAGCTGGAGCTCAGAGCCCAGAATGATAGGTCTTGAATGAGCAGCAACCTGGGGAGCCTTTGCCTCATGGAAGGACTTTAATAAATCAGTTCCATCCCTTGAGAAGAGCATGGTGTTATACGGTGTCATTCTCAGAAGATGAAGTCCTGACAAAATTATTTAGTGAGTCTTGATGGTGAAGAGCAGTCTACAAATCCTGAGTAGAAACCTGTCTATGCATTCTGCATGTGACAAAGCAAACGAGATGCAAGAAAAGCAGTATTTTCCTGAATTAGTTGGGCAGAAGTACACTTTGCTTTTATTAGTTAATCCAGGGCAATACTGTTAGGACCCCAGATAAAGCAGCAAGTTCAGATGCCCTTTCTTCTGCTCTCATAGCTGGAGAGAGGTGGATTTGAAATGACTCTTCTCTCCCAGGACAGAAATGGAGACGAGCAGTGAAACAAGGAGGTGGCAGGTTCAAAGCAAGCCCAAGGAAGCGGCTCTGGCATAATGAAGCAGTGGAACTCCTGCTGCAGGATGCTGTGGATGCTGAATATTGCATGAGTTAAAAAAACACCCAGGCCTATTCATGGAGGAAAAATCTATTAGGGGCTATTAGGGGCACAGATCCCACTGCTGGCTCAGGAAGTACGCCAGGCATATTGCACAAGACAGGAAGTGTCACCTGGGAAGCCCTGGCTTGCTTGCCCAGGTTCATGCTGTCTTCAAGGTGCCTGAAGCAGGTCATTTGTGCTTGCAGTCAGGTCATTGATCCAGCTGGACTTTTTATGCCTCTATATTACAGCTGGAGTACAAACATCCTTCGTGTGCTCCCAGTGTTGTTGAACTGGCTGGGACATCACTAAATATACTAAATGCATTAGCGCATAGTTTTATTGTTTCTCTTGTTCCTGCTGTTCTACTGGTTACTGGTTTTACTTTTTTTTTCCCTGATCTCTGCTGAGCTAGTGCTGCTGGTGCTTGATACCACTCCCTGGGCTAAGCCCTCCAGTTTAGAGGTGGCTGCTCAGAGAGCCACCAGGTCAGTGACAGGCTCTGGCTAGACTGAACATCAAGGAGTCTGTCAAAGTGTCTCCTGTTCTGCTGGGGGTTTTCTTTCTCCTTTATTGAACTCATCGGGGAAATAAAAGTGAAGAAAGAGTGAGCTCCTGGATGAGATTTTCAAGGGCATAAACTCTTGCCAGCCAAGCTGTGGCATGTGCCTAACCATCTGAATGCCAACTGCCACAGAAGATGATTTCAGCCGTGAGAGCATCTGTTTGGCAGCAGCCTGAAAACCTGAGGTCTCTGCTGCTTCCCTCTGTCCCTGCTGGAGTTACCAAGGGCTTTGTTGTGACTGCAAAGGATCAAGCCTTTCTCAGAACAGGTCTTTTTTTGTAAGATACCTCACATTGGCACAGGAAATCACTAAGCAGCAAGTCGCAGGAGGCCAGGAGAGTTGTCCAGTCTGGTTTTGTGTTCCTAAAGAGGTCCAGACCATCACAAGAAAAGGTCTCCCATCCACCTCTCCCTCTGAAAGAAAGCCCAGCTTCAAAAGTTCAATGGGGATGCTTGGGGCAAAGTCCATGAAGCCCTTCATGGATACAACCATCTGACGCATTTTGGGTGTGAGTCAATGCCTGATGCACCAAGACAGAAGGTGAATCAGTCACAGGGCTCTGCTGGGGGCTGTCTAGGAAAACATCACAGCAGCTGCGATTGCTTCTGATGCCCTGGGCCATCCACACTTGACCCTATGGCTGCTTCATCTCTAGAGAAGGGACAGCAGGGCATGACAAGCCAGGGCCATGCGTCCCCACTGGATTTGTGTGATCAGGCCACAGTGGGAGCTTGGATCATCTGTGAAGCAGGTAAAGAAGATTAGCTGGAGGCATAAAGGAGCCCCACAGGGATTTCAGACTTCCTCCTCTTGTCACAGCCTCCTGTGGATGGCTGTAATGATCAGGTCTCAGAGGTCCATGGCTGCTGGCACAGAGGCCATGAGAGGGGCCCTGGAAGAAGCAGTGATGTGCAATATTTTGTCATGAGACAGTGCCTGAGGCAGAGCCCAGACTGGAGGCGATGGAGAAGGAAACAGCCTGGCTTTAAACTTGAACCTGATTTGGGGCTTTGTCTTGTCACAATTACAAAGATTGCTTCTCTGTGCCTCAGGAGTCATTTCTGAGTTTGCATCTTTTTCTGATTTTTTATATCTTGATCTCATGCCAACCAAGTTAGACACACATTGCTAAAGCTACATTAGCCTAGGTGTGACTATTTTGGTTCAAACTACTCTGCTCAGCAGCTTTACACTGAGCAGCACCAATACTGGGGACACGTATACAGAAACAGGGCAAGTACATGCCATAAGGACTCCAGCTACACTTCTAGCCTCTGAATGTTTCTGGTTCAGCAGTCTCCCTGTGTCTCCCTGGTGAGCTTTGCTTCCAGGAATTTATCCTTTTGGTTTTGAAACACTGTAAACTCAGCATGGACAGGTCAGCAGCATGGACGAGTCCCCTGGTTAACACTGCATGTGAGATGCTGCTTCTTATGTCAGTGTGACCTTACTAGCTGACACTTTTGGTTCCTGTGCCCTGACACCTGGGTGAACGCTTAACCTCATAACATGCCTCATAACAGGGCACAGTCCTGTTGAAGGAACCTCCAAGGAGCCCAGCTCCTACCTGGCCCACTGCTTGAAGAATAAGAGCCCAGGTTCGTCCTAGGAATGGCAGCAGGTTTCCATCCCTCTGGTGCCTGCCATTTGGGCTTTGGGATCAGGAATGGGTGCAAGGGAGCTGCCTGAAGCCAATTGCACCCACTGTGCATGTATAAGAAGTGCCAGACACAAGTCCCCACTCCGTTGGTATGATTTGGAGGGGAGTCCCAGTTGCTGCTGACACAGAACAGCATGCGTTTCCACTGCTGTTTCAGAAGTCAAATAAGTACCACTGTTATATTCATAGAAATTAGTGGGAGATTTGTCATTCATAGCCTGATTGCATGAGTCTGACACTAAGTATAAATAGGTTATAGTCACACTTACATAACGTATTTATGATCTTAAGCCCAAGGGAGAAATGTCTCTTCCCCAGCCCTTTCTTCCTAGAAAAAATGTCATTCAAAGCTCAGCTTCAATCCTATCACCAAGGCTGGATGCTTAACCAAACACTGGGAAATTCAAGTAAGGCATTTCTCTTTCAACTTGCAAACGGCCATGTCCCCAAAGAAGGCAGCTGCTAGGATCTTCATGCCTGTGATTAAATACTGCACCAGGGCTAGAGAGCTTTCAGGAGTCATCTCTGGCTTCACAGCTGTGTGGGATCCAATGTGTCTTAAAGGGAAAATGTCAGAGGTCATGTTAAAGGTTAAAATGCTGCATCCCTTACTGGCTTCAATCTAGTTTCCAAAGCTGATTCTTTACCCCAAGTCTGTCTTGCAGCAAACTGAGAGGAGGGGATCAACTTGCTTCCACAGATTCACTTCTCTGGCTTTGCTGCATCTCCAAATCCTGCAGACAAAGATATTAGTCTAATCCCCACGGCACTTGAAATTTTGGGATTAAGAGACCCATGTGTTTGTTTTATCCACATCACTTATAAATCTGCTTTATAATCCATGGTTGTAATAACACGATCACAGACCATGCGTGTCCTGACACCTGAAATGGAGAAAGCTTCAGGGCTTTTGGAGAAGGCAGGAGACCAAAGGGGATGGGCACAGGGTACTGATGGGGTCTGACAGCCAGCACACCACCACAGTTGTATCAAAAATGACAAAATGTCAAGGACAGCTCATGCAGATTCTTATGCCAGGAAGCAGCTTAGCAATGTGGCTTGCCCTTGTCTGCCAAGGCTGTGGAAATGCTCAGCAATGACCTTGCATTCAACTGGACACCACTCAAATTGAACCATGTGCTGGAAGATGCTCTGCCCAGGGGACAGCCAGGATGGCTCTGCACCTGCTGGGCTGGGCTCTGAGTCCTGGTGATATTGAGGGGCAAGTCTGCCACATCTGTGGGACCATTGGGCTCCTAAGTCCTTCAGAGATGGAGTGATATATAAGATCTGTGGGCTCTTACTCATCATCCAGTCCTCGGAAATGCCACCAGCAGCTAACCTTCAAACCCTGCAGTTTGTGTCCCCTCACACTTCTCCTGAAAACCAGCCAGGTAAAAAAACACAGCGTGGGGATTTTGAAGAGGGAGCCTCCCTGTTTCCACAGGTGACATTTAGGCCTGTTGTGGAACACCCCTCCCCACAACACCAGCCCTAATTAACCACCTGAGCTAACCATATAGCAGAAGTCATAGGTCTTCTTAAAATCCTGCTCCTGTTCGCTGACTATCCTGTATCACATTTCTTATCCAGTGTAGTTGTAACTACATTGACTTTTACAGGCAGAGATGAGGCAATGGCAAAGGGCAGGGGGGGTGAGAGAGAGAAAGAGGAAACCAGACCTGCAGCAGTAGTGACTTGGGCCACTTTGCATTCTGCTGGCTTGAGTGGGTCCTGCCGTGATCACATTTGCATGGGCACAAACCAGCTGCAGCTCTTGGGGTGCATGAAGTGCCCCATCGCTGTTTGGAAGAAGGGCTGCTTTGCTTTCAGGAGTAAAGGCTGCTTTTTCCATCCCCTAATCTAAATCAGATCAGGGAACCAGTAATTAGTCTCCTATCTAGTGATTTATAGCTGATTTTTCCATGACTATAAACCCTCACTCTATCTGCTATTGCAGGGTAAAAGCAATATATTATTTGTCCTTCTTGAGAAAGAAATCTGTAGGGCAGTTCACTGGAGTGGGGATTGTAATCAGAGGCCTCAGCAGAGAGTGGAGAAGTAGACCTAGCAAAGCTTCTGGCATTTTTTGTGTGCTGTCAGAGGCTTTTGGGCTGACACACAGAGTTTTGGGGTTTGAGGCAACAAAGATTGTGGCCAGGTTCACGCATATGCTGAAACTACTTGCAGTGTGTTGAGAAGGAGCAGGGATGGGAAAGGGAGCTGCTTTAGCCCAGCCTGGCTGAAATCCCCTTCCCTGGTTCCATCACCCCTTGCACTGAGCACAGTGCTGCTGAAAAGCCCTGAGAGATCCTTTGCTGAAAACGAGTTGTAGATGAGCTGCTCTGCTGACAGCCCACCAAGAGCTACTTTTTATCTGGTTACCTTGGAGGACATTGCAACGATTTGGGACATGCTTGTCAAAATCTGCTGTTGTGGCCCTGGGTTTAAAATAACGTCTGTGGCAATATGAAGCTTAGCCTTGAGAAGCCAGTGCAAGAGGGATGCAGGTGGGTCCGAATAGCTACCTGCACTCAGGTGCTCCCTTCACTCCCAGGGTGTCCCATGCTTGGGCAAGGCGCTGCCCTGGAGCTCACGTTGCTCACATGCTTTTGCAGCTGAGGGGTTAGAAAGCGCTGGAAATTAACATCTTCCCCTCCTCCACCTTCTTAGCCAACCTTGCATAATTTTCCCTTTAGCCTCCCTAGACAGGTTCGTTACAATTCCCCTCCATTAATATGCAAATATGCCCTAGAGGAAAAGAGAGCCTGAATTTATTAACATGAATCTGTTAACTCTTTCACTGCTGCACTGCCCTTTGCAGGCAGGAGGGTGCTGTCCCCAGTCTGGGAAGCTGTGAGAGACATTCCATGAAAGGAGAACCGTAAGGTGCTGCGTGAGGCCAGAAGGGAGCAGTGACCCTGGGGCGCTCCGGGAAGGCCAGGTTTTGTGGGTAAGCGCAGACCTGCAAGTCGTTAAGACCTTGATTCTGCCGTTCATTTCTGTCACAGGCTTCCTGCGCATGCCAGGGCAAATCACTCAACCCTTCAGCTAACCGCTGGCAGCCGCCTGGCACTGCAACCTCTGCCCTGTGCCGAGCAGAGCGGGGATACAGCTCCATGCTTTGTCCGTCCGCGGCCGCACAGCTGCCTGGCCACTGACCAGGAGGAGGGAGGAAATCAAGCTCTTGGGAAAACTCCACATAACAAAACCTCGGCCAGTGTTCCAGCTGAGGTGGTACAGAGGTAGCACATCTGCTGGGTAGCTGAGACCCACGGTGTGATGCAGAACGCCAGGACCTGACGTGTGGGGGCCAGGAAAGCCTGGGGGAGCCCAGAGGGCTCACTGAACTCAGCAGCTTCCTGGCTGCCCACAGCAGCCATTGCCCACCCAGGGGTCTCATGCTTCAGCATTTCTCTGGGCAGGAAAAGCCTTTAGATAGCCAAACGAATTGGTATCTATTGGCTGGCAAATTTACAGCCTGGCTGTAATTTGGTTTTCACTGCCACAGTGAGATTAGGTGTAAATTCCTTTTCCTTAATTCAAGGTACATATTGACATTTAATCATCCAAATATGCACCTTCTTTTGACAATTCATTTCCCTTCAGTCTCCTTCAACAATTGCTTCTTCTGGCCAGGACCCCATAAAAGATGATTTTGACTCTGATGCGAGGGAAATGAATGTCTCTTGCTTGCTTTCTCTCTTCTCTTTTCCAGGAGGATATATTTCAGCTTGTGTCATACGGATGCCATTTGACAGGAATATTAGCTTTCACGCCTCTCCAGGTTTGCAAAGTCAGGACATGAAGCCGTATGGCCTTCTTCCATCCGCATCCCTCCCCCTTTCTCCAGTTCTTTCCACACATCCTGCCCCTCCATCCCAAGTAATTGTGTTGCTTCTTTTACCTCGTGGCTTCTGCCTTGCAAGCATTTCTGGTGGCTCTTGGTTTTCCCATTGTACCACCTCCTCAGACAAAGTTCACTAGATTTCCTTTTGCACTAACTGCAGTGAGGAAGATCCTTCTTTTCCTCCAGTGGTGGATCCTGGCTGGGCAGCATTGACCTGGTACAGTTTGGGCACTCTTACCTTTGGGTTCAATTTCTCCACTGACAGCTGTCTGTGAGGCGCCATCCCCACCACATCAGCTCCAGCTGTGGCCAGTCAGGAGCACAGCCGTGAGAACTGCTGAGGTGAGTGCAGAGTGACATTTCCAGCAGCCTGTCTGGGTGCAGTTTATTTTCCAGGAAGAGCAAGCCAAGAACCTGCCACCTCCACACAGACAGCCAGAAGGGATGCACAGTGGGGAGAGTTCAGGCATGAGGAAACAATTGGAAATCTCCATCGGATGCACATACACCTATCCATGTTCCATCCTGAAATAACATCCTCCATTAAAGCTCGTGCAAACATCCAGGGACAGCAGCCCAAATCCCCCCTCCCACATGCATGCTAATGTTGCCTTCCCCTCCCACCTCAGACCAGTTTGGCCCAGTCACATGCTAGACTAGAAAGGGAAAAATTAGTCTGTGAGGCCCTGCCCCCAAGGACATAAGTTCTGTGTCATTGGTCATCCAATTTTAGTGTAAAAGCTGGAGTGAATAGTGTGGAAGGCATTGAAGACAGCAGGCTAGCTCATCACATGGTAGTGGCCAACATTGCTTGCCCAAGAGGAGCAAAGAAAACAGACATTTTTGATGGTCCAACTTGAGTTCAAGTCATGTTGCTACAAGAACATAATTTTTAGTGAGTTTGAAATCAGATTCTTAGTTTAAGATTTTTTTTCTCTAAAGGAAGAAAGCATGTCCTTGGCTAGCCAGAGTCTGCATTACTTCAGTAGAAATAGGTTTCTTCTTTTCTTGTGTCTGATGCAGGTTGGAATGGGAGGAAAACAGCCTTGTTGCATTAGGCAACAGGCTGAAATACATTCACGGAGCAGGGAAACTGCTCTGTGCAGCTCTCTTTCCCCCACAGCTAATCGGATTCAGCTTGGCTGCTGAAGGGGTGGCACAGCACACAAAAGCCAGGGGTGCAAAGATCAGACTGATGCAGCTGGAGGGGAAAATCCAGTAGTGGTCAGAGACCAGAATGTAAGGGAGAGGCAGTGGTGCGATGCAGGAGTGTTATCAGCTGTAGGCCTTGAACGTGTGTGGTAGGCTGGATTCGTCCCATGTAGGCCTGCACAGCAAGGTGGTACGCTGCCTTGCCCAGATAAACAGCTCCTGGGCATGTAGGGAAGGTGAAGTCAAGCTGCCTGTCCAAATGCTGCCCTCTGTGGAAGGTAGCAACCAGGGCACATGGGCTTGGATAACCACTGAGCCCTTAACCTTGCTCCCACCATGTCCAGGTCCACATTGAGGTAGCCAAGTGCCTTCAGGTCTCTGAAGCAGGCACATTTGGGACTGACCAGTGTCTGCAGGAAATGCCCCGAGCGCAGCTGCTGGTGTTTGTGGTATTTAGTTGGAAAGAAGCCCAAAAGGGGACTTCTGGGTGAAATGACTGTTTGATCTTTAGGTGGTGGTTATGGGGAGTTCCCTCTTGAGGTCACTTCAGAGCTGTGAATTTGCTCCTTTGGCTTTTAGCTGAAAATAGCTCTCCTCCACGTGAGGAATCAAATCCGAGAGCCCACCACATGGCTGTTTCCCAGGCAGGGTGCCCTGGTGTGCTTACGGCTCTGCAGCTAATAACGACCTGTCATTTTCTGACAGGGAAAGGTGGGGTGGCAGATGCGTGGCCAGAAGGACCCTGCAGAGCTTTAAGCGGGAGCTAAGGAACAAAGGAGGGAAGAGGAGGGTGTGTGGTGTGGGAAGAGGAGCGTGGCGTCTGTGTGCCTGTGCGTGTTCCTGTGTGTGTGCCTGTGCCTCTGCGTTCCTCTGTGTGTCTTGTGCGTGTGGTGTTCTGTGTGCGCGCTCTACAGTGTGTGCGCATACACGCGTGTGCACGCACGTGTGCCCTGCAGTGCGTGTGACCCGCAGGGGTCCCGGGGGGTGACACCGCGCACGGGCAGAGTCTGTCGGTGACAAAGGCGCGGTGCCGCCCCCCTTCTCCCCCGTCCCAGCTCCCTCCCCCCGCCGGCCGTGCTCCCCATTCACAAGCCGGGGAAAACATGGCCGGCCGCCAGGGAGTCCGGGCTGGTTGTGGTTGGGGTTTTTTTTGTGAATGGAGGCGGTGACGTCGCCGCGCCCGCCCGCCGCCTTCCGTCCATTCATGCGGCCCCGGCGCGGCATGAATGGGNTGCCGGCCGAGAGCGAGGTGCGGGCGCGGCTCCGCGCCGGGCTCTACGCCGCCGTCGTGGTGTACGACGAGCGCAGCCCGCGGGCCGAGGCCCTGCGCGACGACAGCACCGTGGCGCTGGTGGTGCGCGCGCTCCGCCGCGACACGGCGCGCGCCGACATCCGCCTCCTGGCAGGTACCGGCGGGGGCAGGGGTCCG
>VYZX01025573.1:59929-86210 GCA_013401335.1 Brachypteracias leptosomus | reverse complement strand
AGAGGAGAGGGGGGAGCTGGCGGTGTCCCGGGGTGGCCGGTGGGACGTGGCCGCGGGCAGTCCCCGTCCCCCCCCTAGCCTCCGTCCTGCGCGAAGTCCTCCCGACGCTCCCGGCTGCGGGGTGCGGATCGCTCCTGCCTGCGCCCCGTTCCCGCTCTTCCTGTCCTTTCCGTCCCGGCTGCCCAACCTGGAGTTGGGAGCCGGCCGGGAGGGGGGTGCTGCGTTTCGGCGGGTGCACTCAGCCAGGCTGTGACCCCGGAGGTGAGGTCCTGGGGCAGTCGGACACCCCCGCGCGTAGGGCGGCCGAGAGGGACGCGGTCAGAGCTACCTCAGGCGGAGCGAGCAGCGGGTCCGGACCCACGCCGCTGCCGGGACCCGGCCCTGGGCTGGGCTGGCGCGCTGACCCCAGGGGGCAAGGTGCAAACACAAGGGCAGAAGCCACTCCAGATGGAAGCAGGGTGGGGGGGATGCCCCCTCTTTGTTTGAGTTCATCCCCAGCCCCATGGTGCGGAGAAGGTGTTTGTGCAAGACCAAATACCTGGTGTCACACCCATGTCCTTTTGCAGTGGGCAGAGGTGCCTCTGTGCTCCCTTTAGCACTACAGCAGCAATCGGGGCTTTCCCCCCGCCGTGCTCAGCGTCAGTGTGTGTGAGATGGGATGCTGTGAGCAGTTGGAGCTGCTGGTGCTGAGAATTGCCGTCAGATAAGTTAGGGGAGTGGGATACTCAGCTGGGGTTCCAGGATGAGCTCTGGGATTTTTTCCTTTTTATTTACAGCCTGGGAGTTAATTTATTCCTTGGTTTACTTACAGCAGGGGTGAGCATGTGTATGCAAAGTAGCAAATCCATTAAGAGGTTTGATAGATAGAGGAGCTGGTACTTCTATTGTACTAGGTACAGTAAAAACAGCAGGAGCTGTTCCAAGGATGCGATACGATGTGCTGTTGGGGGAGTGCCTGCACAGCAAGGGCTCACTCAGGAGTGTGCTTTTGGGTCCTTTGCCATGAGCTGTCATGGTGCTGGGAGCTGCACGTGTGGCAGGAAACGCTGCTGTGCTTCAAGGGTGGCCTTTGTCAACCAAGGGCTCCTGGTGCCTCTGTGGTTCTCATGGGAGGTTGTTTGGGGTTTCCAGTCCTTTAGTTTTAAGGAACAGGCTCCTAGAGACTCAGTCCTGGCATCACAGACTTCCGTTCCTCATGTACCACAGAGCTACTAAAATGAATGAGCTCACTGATTTCACAGAAACAATGGTAGCCCAGCACTGTGCATGTCCAAGTGCAAATTTGTTGGGTGCAGGTCACGATGAATACACAGGTCTGTTTTGTGCAGAGCAGACTGCTTCCAGGTTCCCTGTGGAACAGCTTGAGTGGGTGTTGCTTGACAATGGACACCTGCACAGAGCTGTTCCTGTGCCAGGCAGGACCTGCATACACAGTCAGGAGCTGCACGCCACTGGATAGAGCTGCTAGATGTGGCGCTTGGCTGAACAGACAGTACATCTGTTGAGATACATTGGAGAGAAACATCTTTGGCTGCTTCAAAGGGTCATTTTGCCTTGCCAATGAAGGAGCCCATTTCCACACACCACCCTGGGCAGCTTCTCTCTCTCTCAGGATGGTGTGATGGCCACTGGAATGGGATGCGGTAGATCCAGGGATTTTTGGATCAGACCTCCTGAAGATGTCTAACAGGGGCACTTGTTTTTGAGTGCTTCTCCAAATTGAACCACCCAGGCCATGGAAATGCAGCCTCTGCAAACTGGCCTGCTCGTGTGGGAGGGACAATGCAAATTCAGTGATGCAAATGCATGTTTCTGCTTTAAGGTACTAGAGCCCTTCCTTGTGAAGGGGTAGGAAACCAAAAAGGACATCGAGATGCTGACAATACTGGTCTCTAGCTGTCTAGGGATTCCTGGGCTGCTTTGCTGGAGATGCTTGCATCCACTGATCTTCTGAACATCCAGCCTTGTTTGGGGTAGTCTCAGAGCAAAGGCTGGATAAAGGAGTATGTGCCAAGGTCCTGTAGTTGGGGAGAATCTTCAGGAGCTATCCTGGGGGTTAGGGCTTGGTCTAGCTAGATTCCTGTGCTGATGGTAAAATACCTGATTTCCATTGGTTTTAAGGCTCAAGGTCAAACTCTACAAGGACGTCAGGGTTGTTGATTTGATTTGAATAAAAGAAGAAAATCTCACCACACCTGTTTATCTTCAGCCAACACTGCAGTTTCCCTGGCCTGGGAAGTCAGTGGGGTTTGCTCTTGGTTTGCCAGCCGTTAGGAAGATCTGGGGTCATCATTACTTATCCCCTTGGCAGTAGAACAAAGGAACAAGCTGCTCTTTCACAGGGCACACATCTCCATGTTCAGCTCATACCTATGTCCTTGAGAGGCACTGGACACATCTTGGAGAGCAGCTTTGCTGTGGGGTTAGCTCCACTGTACCTGGCCAGTGCCAGGGCTTCCCTGGCTTGTTGTTTTGGGACCCCTGGACTGGAGGGTCAGGCTGGGAAAGTGGGAGACCTGCCTGTGCTTTGTGGCAGGATAATGCATCTGGGAAAGCTGGGAACTGAACAGTCTTTGGCCTGGGAGCAGCTTTTTCCATTAAAGTTAGAGGATGCTGGCAACAAATCCTCTCTCCATCATATTAAAGGGCAACCTTGGCCTTGGTCTGTGGTTTTGGCAGGTAGCATGTAGGGGACTAGACCCTGGACCAGAGACATTGGGCAGCCAAGAGCATTGGAGAGCTCTTGAGGCTCTGGTTCCAAAGGAATGGTGGGGCCTTAAGCATGACCCTCTTGCTGCCAGGAGCCTGGTTGCTTGTCCTGGGGCAGGAGACCACTCTCCATCACTGTAGCATCATCTAGTGGCGAAGGGCACACTGAGATGCCTCAGCTCTGGTTCTGTTCTGCAGTGCTGGGAGTGTAACCTGGTATAATGCTTTGTGCCTCTTTTCTTACAGGGGGTTATGAGCGTTTCTCTTCCGAGTACCCTGAATTCTGTGCAAAAACCAAGTCCTTGAGCAATATGTCACCCCCCACCAGCGCTGAGCCTCTGGATTTGGGCTGCAGTTCCTGTGGGACCCCTCTTCATGACCAGGTATGTCTAGAAGACCAGTGCTAAGTTGCTTTGACCGTTCCCTCCAGTATTGCGACCTGGTCCCGCGGGAGTCTCTGTTCTCCTTCAGCTGAGGCCTGCACTGCCAGAGCTCTGCTCCCTCTCCTCTCCTGGTAGATCATGGTGGTCCTCCTGATCCCAAAGTGTTTGTGCTCCCCAGGGAATGGATGAGCCGAAATCCTGTTAACCACACCTGAACAGGACGAAGGCAGGGAGGGCTGAGATGGGTTTAACAACCCAGAAAGGCAGCCACTGGTCCCTCTTTTGAGGGCCTTGGATCAGGTGCCAGGTTCCTGCACTGCTCAGGGCCTCTAAGCCATTGGGAGGTGTGTCCTGCCCACTAATGTCCCCTGGTCACCCTCATATTGGTTGTTTTCCTTTAACAGGGTGGTCCTGTGGAAATCCTTCCATTCCTCTACCTTGGCAGTGCCTACCATGCTGCCCGGCGGGACATGCTTGATGCACTGGGCATCACAGCCCTGCTGAACGTTTCCTCAGACTGCCCCAACCACTTTGAGGGACACTACCAGTACAAATGTATCCCTGTGGAAGATAACCACAAAGCTGACATCAGCTCCTGGTTCATGGAGGCAATTGAGTACATCGGTGAGTATCTGTGCAGAGGAGCTGTCTTCATGTGTGTTTCACTGGGGGGGAGGTTCCTTCCTCAAAGACAGGAGCCTTTGGCTCAGAGGGGACTGGGGTCCAGCAGGGTCCAGGTCATTTGTTGCACTGATGGGAGGGAGGTCAGCCACCACCTACAGGTTTGGTGAGGGGTTGGCTTTGTTGGAAGGTTGTTGGTCTCACATCTCATCCCATTGCCCTCCAGATTCTGTGAAGGAGTGTTGTGGCCGGGTCCTAGTCCACTGCCAGGCTGGCATCTCCCGCTCAGCCACCATCTGCTTAGCTTACCTGATGATGAAGAAGCGTGTCAAGCTCGAAGAGGCCTTTGAGTTTGTCAAGCAGCGCCGGAGCATCATCTCCCCCAACTTCAGCTTCATGGGGCAGCTGCTGCAGTTTGAGTCACAGGTGTTGGCCACCTCATGTGCAGTGGAAGCTGTCAGCCCCTCGGGGACGCTGCGGGAGAGGAGCAAGGCCACCCCCACTCCCACCTCCCAGTTTGTCTTCAGCTTCCCAGTCTCTGTTGGTGTCCATGCCACCCCCAGCAGCCTTCCATACCTGCACAGCCCCATCACCACGTCTCCCAGCTGTTAGCTCAGAGTCTGAGGCTGACCAGGCAGATAGTGCCAGGTGTGGAGGGGGCAGGTGGGCATGGAGCCCTGTGATGTTAAGCAATAGTGCCGGACACTGCCATTCACCCTGGACTCAACATCTTTTTCATAGAGAAATTTCTTACCTCATCTTGGTTTTTTTGCTTTTTAATTTTATGTTTTGAAAGCATGAAAGATGTAAAAGCCACAAACCCTGACATTGTCCAGGCTCTTTGGGGGAGGGAAAAAAATAGCATACTGGGTTTCTTCAAGTGCCTGGTTTTAATCTCTGTCCCTCCTGATTTTATTGTCTTGTTCTTTTTAAAACAGATACACCTTCCCCTCGCCCTGTATTTCTACCCTAGCTCATCTGGGTTGAAAAGGGAGCATACTCTTTTTATCGTGCAGTGGTCTTCCCCTGGCACAAATCATTGTGGGTGCCGTGTATCTGAGCCAGTTACTCTGGGTGCCAAGCAGAGCTGCAGGCAGGGCCCTGGGGCAAGTGGGAGCAGTGGTGGCACACCCAGGGCACCCTGCAGCCAGCTGCACCCCTGCCAGCACCTGGGGAGGCGAGGCAGCAGCTGTGGGGCCAAGCCTAGGACATGCCTCATCTTCAACCCATCAGAGCCTTATTTCCCACCCTGCCTCTCTCCTTCCCCCCAGTCCAATCCAACACACAAGATGCCTGGGTGGCTGATGTACATATGTATGGTTTTGTTCCTTTTTTTTTTTAGAAATTAACTTTTTATTTATTGCCTGAGGGAGGGAGAAAACAAATTGTTTGGAGAAAATATAAATAAAACTGTTTTCAACAGTTGTGGCTGGTGCAGGTTTGTCCTAAGAGCAGATTGTGCAAACACTCAGCTTTCACAGAGCAACTGTTAAAAATGTATTTATTGAATTTTAAACTATTACAGGTATTGCAGATCAGACATTTAGCCAAGCACACTTATAGATCAAACTTGGTTGTTACAGAGATGTTACCTAAAGTCCACCATGTAGGTAGGCTGAGAACCTGCCCATCGTCTTCTTTTGAGAGAGAGGGTAAAGGAGGAAATAAATAAATGATATCCCAGCTCCAGGTAATTGGCAGCCAAGAGAGGAAACGGACAGGGATAATTATGAAAACAGTTATAAAAAAAAAAGAAGTCTAAAAATTCAACTCCCAGGTACACTGCCCTTTGGGGTGGCAGAGAAAGCAATTTGGAATGAAGATACACACAAGCTTACAGGACTGTGGCACAGAAAAATCCCCATTTTAATTTCCAAAGCTGAAGCAAGTTCTGCAGGATGTTAAGAAGAAAGTGTCAAAACTACTTTGTAATACAGAGACTCTTAAACTACATTAGTAATTAAAGGAATCAACACCAAAACTTGCCCCCAACAGACATAGATCTATCAAAACCAGTCAGATAACATGACCCAATGGGCCTATGTTTTGGGTTACTGGAAAGCTGATTTATTACTCATGTTCCCCTACTAATTCATGGGCTCATTCACCTTGCTTCTGAAGTTTTACCACGCATATGCTGTCCCCTGAGCCTCCAGGTTTCCCATCTACTGTGTTCAGAGAGGTGGGAACTCTGACACTCCATCTCTGTGTCCTGCCTCTCCAAAAGATTAGGAGAGTGGGCCCTGGACTGTGCTCAAGCCACCACCTCTGATCATCAATGGAGTAAAGTCCATGGAGGTTCACAAGCCACTCGCTACCTGTGGCTAGAACTGAATCTGTACTTTTCCATGTCTTCCCCAGCCGGGCTGCAGCATGGCTTAAAATGACTGAAGCATGCACTCGCTGCATCTCCTTTTAGATTCCTAAGCTAGATTTTCTGTGGCAAAGCAGCATGGAAAGGGATAAATCCCATTACAAATTCACGCATTTCCTGACCTTCAGCTGCTGAGAGTGATTACCAATGTTCAAACTAATCTGTTTTGTGGTTGGACCCTTCCTTTTACTCATCTTTTGAAACAGATGTAGTTGCCACAGGCCACGCCGTGGCATGGTATGTTATCATCTCCTAGCACCTCTCATGTTAATGGGGAGCATGCATTTCCTCTAACCTACAACAAACAGTGGGATGAGCTGGTTTCCAGAGCCAAAGAAGAGCCCTTCTCCAGAAGCTACTCCATCCCATAAACCACCCTTTCTGTGTCCACTGCCCACCACCGCCAGCACTGCAGAACATTCTGGGGGGGTTTTCTTTTTGCTTCAGTGTAGAATTTTTGTCTGGGGTATTCTGTTATCAACAAGCAAAGTACAGAAGTTTGCAGGCAAAACAAATTCCAGCTGCATAATGCAGTAGGATTCAATCACATCATGTGCAAACATTCAAAACAGAGGTTAGAAAAACACATTGCTTATTCCTTGGTCTACAGACCAAATAGTGACTGCAAAACAGTGGAACTAGTACAAGAGGTTTGTAACAGTCTCCGTGGACCTGGGATCAAAACAGATTGGCAGATAAAAATAAGGATGAGAAAATAAGATACACCTTATTAAGGTACTGTACTCTCTGCTTTTAATCCTAACAGAAGTTTCATTGACAGCATTCAGAGTGCAGTGTCCCTGCACCAGGTACCTGATTCATCTGTCTCATGGAAACAATTTCAGCAATGGAGAGCAGAACTGTCCCTTCTTTGCTACATGGTCAAGTTTCTTTCTGTTTTGCTTATTAAGGCAAATCGCACAGATGTTTCAAAACGCTGCCTCAAAGGGACATGGAGAAAAAAAAATGAACAGGCCTGAAAGACAACTGTCCCTTTCCCCAGCAGACACCATGTTCTGTCTTCAGTAGGAATAGCTCTTTCTGGAGCCAGTGAGAGGTGCCCAGGCTCCCAAGCCTATGGGATGGCTTTGCCCAGCACATTTATTCTTGCATCCTCAAGTCTTACCGTGTCCCCATTGATGACCAAATGCTTCAAATGAGCATCCCATTATGAGGGGACTGCCCTTCTCAGGAAGTTGAAAACCTTCATTCCTCAGGAGGCAGAGCTGCCTGGTTATGAGAGCGTGCTGTTTTTAAGGTCCCACTCTCTAGAATTAGGAAGCATCAAGTTAACTGCCTCAGCTAAAGTAGCAGCATCTGTACCATAACAATGTGCCAAAGGCAGCTCTGCCACCAAGACCACAACCAGCTTTTTCATGGGTAACTTCCATATTGATGGGCAGACCCTCGCTTTGCTTTAACCTTTAAGAGGAGCTACAACAACATACACCAGGAGAAGCAGGTGCTGCTCCTGCAGGTTTCTACGACACACGGACGCATCATCAGGCCTGGGTATTCCTCTGTGTCTGGCCACGAATGGATATGAGATCACACCATTACAAGACAAAAACCACTGCAAAATGACTTCCCCACACAGCACCTTTACTCTGCACAGAATGTCAGATACATTAACACTGGCAGTTCAGAGTTACTGGACAGTATTTTTATCCTCTAGAAGTTCAAGGCTGCAGAAGAAATCCAGACTAGCCATTAGTTCAATCAGCACACAGGAAACAACAAGCAAGAACAGAATCTGGTAGGGTTTTTGTTTCTAGATTTGTTCTTGTTTTTGAAAGATGTAAAGCTTTTAACTTCCACACCCACATTAACTGTTTTGCTCACCTAAGCAGCACAACTGTTTTACCATTTAAAACTATGCCTAACTGGGGATGGTGAGCAACACTCACTCTCAACACTATCTGAAACCCTAGTGTAGATAGGCACATCCCCCCACTCCATTATTAACTAAGTTAAAAACAACCCCCAAACTTAAATGATGAATACAAAGCTTCAAAGCCTAGTGGTGATCTCTGCAATCCTAACACTATTAAACAAATAGCCAAAATACAAGCACCTGATTTTATCAATGAAATTTGATTAAAAGGACAACTAGGCTAGAGTCTGGCTTGGACTTTGAAGCTACATATTTAATCAGGTCACAAAATGAAGCGAGAACCATATATCCACTGCCAGCTCAAGAAAAATAAAACTCAAAGTTCAAGATCTGTTGGAGTATTGCTATTTCTAAGGTTTTCTTTAGAGATATTACAAACAGATGATGTGCAGGTAGCCAGACTGCATCAAATGACTGTTTTTTACAGTGGGTGAGATTCCTCTGTGAGGATAACCTACTTCAACATTCTTCATGGTAAAAATGAAAACTGTGTCTTAACACTGAAGTGAAAAGCTCTTCAGGTTTAAGCCTGTGTTATCCAAACATGACAGCAAAATCCCACTTGTGGGGAGCACATATATTTTTATAAACTAAAAGCTCACTATTCTGTTGTTTCCTTGCTTTAAGGGGGATAAAGCCTGAATGCACAAACTAGATCATCAGATACTAAATAGTGCTGGTTGACAGGGAAATGTACAATGTGTTGTGTTCAAAGGAACGTTTTTTTCTCCAGTCATTACGTGCTCAACACTGAAGCACATCTCCTGGTATTGGTTATTAAGAAAAAAAAATGAAAACAGCTCCGTTTTCAACCTTCTCTGAAGCTGTAGAAACAAGCCAAAAAAGAAATTGGTTTCTACTTTTGTTAAAAGCATATCCTCTGTGAGGGGGACTTTCGAAATTGTTTGATGCTGTGCTATGCAATGCTTAAAAATAACTTTCTCCTACCCAGTGAAATAAGCCTGGGAACTTGCAGGGAAGGGGATTAGGGTGAATAAATCCTAGCTTTGTTCTCTGGTGTACCTGCAAACAAATCCACTCGCCAACTGATTTTTTTAAAGTTCATTCTCATCAAAATGTAAAATCGGTATTTAAAAAAATTACTATTTTTGTAAATCCCTTAAGCTCTTCAGCTATGATGTCACACACAAAGATATGACATGAAACTGCTATAATATACTCTCTCTTACCAGTGTGAAACCCATTTACTGGGTCTTATATTACAGAGGGACATGAACACATACGCCCCCATGTGCCGTCTTCTGACTTTTTCACCTGCTATCTCCCAGCAAAACCACAATGCTGCTGTAACTGGAGAGCATTCCACAAACTGCATGTACTTAATAGGAGCCTTTTAACACGTGCCCTTAGAGATGCCAGCAGAGGGCATTGACCTGCTTGATAAAGTTCTTCCAAGCACAAGGGCTGGTTTTACCCTTGCAAACACTTCCCAGGGCTTCCTCCAGAAAACTCAGATGAAGCAGCAAACTGGCACAATTTGCTTCCACTCTAAAGTTACACTCATTCATATTATTGTTTGCTCAGGGGTGTGCAAAAAACCCCTACATTGAAGAACTGGACCTAGTCCCTTCTCAGGTGAAATTCATATTGCATTGTTAATGATTTTAGTCAAGTTGACTTTGTGCAAAATATCTTTTAGAAGGTTCCGGCTCAACTTCAGAATACAAAAGGAAAATAAATAGTTGACTAGGATCTTTTGAATACATAAAAATGAATGGTGTATGCTGAAAAGAAAATTATGGGCTTAATGCAATTTATTTGCAAATAAAATAACTAGAATAGTAGTGTCTGAAATTTTTAACACGTGAGATGGCACTGATAAAGATTTCCATTTGCACAATAATGTTCCCAAAGTCTAGATCAAAACAACATTATTTTACACATGGTAACTGCAGAGACTAGGAGCCTGAGATATGTTATTAAAAGGCAGTCCCTTGTAAACTTTCCTCAAAAGGAACAGTAGCAGTTGAGTATGCAAGAGTTACTCATATCGTATTAATCAAGACAGCAATGCTTTATAAAAGACATACAGCTTATTTCCAGGTTGTTAAGGATTTTATATGATACTGATTTTCTGAAACACGTATCCATCCAGTCCAAGATTGAAGTCACATCCTTCTTCACTGCTCTGTAGCTACTAGGTCTTTTGCTCTGCTGCTGTTGCTGTCTGTGAGGGAGCTTCTGGTTTCACAATCTGGTACGTAATGAGATATTCTGGGTATGCCTGAAAATTAAGTCAAGAAAAAAACAACATTGCTTTATGCAAGGGTACGTTCAGCAGGTTCACATTTTGGATTTCACTAAGCAGTGATCAGAAGAACAGTACAAGAATCAGCTCTATGTTTGCAGACTGCAAAAGAAAAAGCAGATTTCAAACCTAGCCAGCGCTAAGTGGGAACTGTTCGATGTCATTAATACTTTCATTAATACACTAATAGAAAGAGTGTTTCTTCCATGCAGACAGTGCCAGAAAATGTGTGTGTAGCAGGATTCACAATCAGAGTTACTCTCCTTGGTGGCTAATTCTACAGATCACTCAGTGCCTGTAAGTTACTCAGAAATCTCAAATGACCAATGTAGTCTGACCCTAAAATGCTCACAGACTTGTCATGTGACCTGCAAATGCCTTCACTGGCAGTAAAATACTCGGCACACACAAAGCACATAACCCAAGTGTCTGTCTGTCCAGTGTTTTCTCAAGACAGCTGGTAGGTGCTTCAGTCCCAGAACAAAGCTAAAGTTGCTGGTAGGCAGGTCCCATTCAGAGGAACCTAGACAGATGAGAAGAGAAGGGGCCAACAGAAGTCTCATGAAATCCAGCATGGGCCAATGTAACTGGGATGAACCAATTCCTTGTAGTATTGCAGGACGGGAAGCAGCTTTGCTGAAAGGTGCTGAAGGCCCTTGGGTGACAGTAAGCTAAAGCGTGCGCCCTGGTAGCAATAAAGGCTACCGGAATCTTGTGGTACTTCAACAGCAGTGTGGCCAGTCAACTGAGTGCAGCAACGATTGCAGTTCACTCAGTACTCACTAGACCAGAATCTATACACCTGCATACAACTTCTGGGCCCTCCAATATAAGTAAGATGGCAACAAGCTGGAGCCAAGTTCAGAGAAGGACCAGTAATACAGTCAGGGGGAGAGAGCACATGATAAACAAGAAAAGACTGAGGGAGATGTGCTTGTTCAGTTCAGAAAAAGGAAGGTTTTGTGGGACCTCACAGCAATCTTTCCTCACATATGGAAGGCTACTGAGAAAGCAGAGTCAGATTCTTTTCTGAACTGCATAGCAGAAGAATGAGATTAATAAAACAGGGGAGGTTCCTATTGGATATAAAGAACATTTTTTGCTCAGAGAATAGTTAAACAAAGGAACAAACTGCTGCAAAAAGGCTGCGAAACACCATTCTCTGAGGCCTTCAAAACCTACCTGGTCAAAGAAAGCCCTCAGCAATCTGGTCTGATTTCAGCATGAACAAGAGGCTGGCCTACATGACCTCCCCAAGGTTTCTTCCAACCTGAACTTATTATATAATCTTGGAGCCAATCTGAGTAGTAAGAAAAGCACTTTTCCAGAGTAACGGTCTAGTTGAGTTATTCAGATTAAAAATCACCTCCTGAAGATTGCTGTGCTACTTCAGCTGCAATCAAGGGTAGCCTCTGGCTGACAGAGACACTGTCACTGCTGGGAATTTACAGGTTAAAAGCCCAGAATCCACATTATCTACAAGAGCTCCAGAATTGCACAAGTTCTTGTTACTGCTGTAATGCCAGTAAAACACAATGGGAGAACTGGTGCCTCGTGAGAGAAACTGCAGCTTGTAACAGACTTTAGCCGTGCTTCACAGGGGGAATGAGGCACATCTGCATGGTGTAAACCACAGCAGCTCAGTGCAAAGGAGTAGCATTTGCTGGCCTGATGCAGTTCACTGTTTATTTCCATATTTAAATGAAAAAAATCTCAGCAACCAGGTTATCACAGCACACTTGGTATGGAAACCAGTCACATCCCCTCTCCAACTCCAAGCTCTGCCCTTCCATAAACCCAATCCTTGCTAACCTACATACCTGTTCTCCTCTATAGATAACATATTCGGCGTATGCAAGTCCATTCACGCTTGGCCTGCCAATAACAGAATGGTGCCCTGGGGGGGCATGAGCCATTTTCATTGTGCTGAACTGAAGAAAGGATTTTCCAAGGGTCACTCTACAGAAGAGCATTTGTCTAAAAGGAAAAAAGAGAACGTAATTTAAAAATACCTCACGAGGAGCTGTATGCTCCCAGAACGATTTCAGACTTTTGAATTTATTCTGTTACAATTAATTTTCCAAGGCTTCTTGATGAAACACTTTTAGAAACCATTCTAATGCTGTATAAAGCCTAACACACACACATAAAAAATCTTTCTTGACATGCAGAAGGGAAAAGACACCCTTTGTTTAGCCCTTACATGAAGGCCTGTTCTAGTTCATTTATATAAAACTGTTGAAAGAAGCTGGAACTCCGTGTTCCTCCTAGCAGGGTATGGACAGGTGTCAAAGTGTGAAAAGCACATTGATCTACTCCAGTACAAAACAAAGCTGTGATTAAGTCCTGTCCACTACCTCCAAAATTATCTGATCCATAGTTCAACACTGTACTGCTGACCATCACTTTGCACTGCACTTTTGTTCTGAGAGTGCCTGGAGTTTAATTATTTTCCCCTGACTCTTCATTTTCAAACTTGCTGTTTCAAGCCTCTTTCCAGAGCCACAATTCACTTTGATTTATACTCACGGTATGCTTAGATGTAATTTTTGACCTTTCTGTGGGACTTGCTGTATCTATATCCTCTTTTTGTTCAGCTTTGACAAATAGAAAACTGCCACGGCCAAGCTCAAGTGGCTCTTTTTTCCCTGCAATTCATTCTGTGCCAGGATCGTAAAACCCAGGACAGCCAGAATTATGTCCAGGGAACTCTGCTGTACTCATACCTGTGGCAGATGTAACAGGACCTGTCTTTGTGTGTAGGACAGCCTGTTCCTCCCCCTATCCCATACACATATTGGTTGCTTTTTGATGAGTTCTCTGCAAAGTAAATTCCAGCTCCAAACATTCCTCCAATGTAGGCATGCCTTTCATCAAATCCTTTGTGAATGATAGCATTAATAAAAGGAGACCCTAGAACAGAATGACATGAAAAGATGTGTTATAACACATACTTGTTAAGCTCTATAGTAATGCGGGACTCTATGTCAAGAGCAGTTTGTCTGCCTCAAATAGACCATTAAATACCAGAAAGTGTGCTCAGTCAGCTGGAAGGGGGCGATACCCTGCTGGATGTGGTGATGTGTGGGATTTATCGTTATATACTAAGATCCCACGTGTGACTCATATTTCTTACTCATTTCACAGATCTCATTAAATGGCTTTTCCCCCACTCACATTTCAGTGCAATTTATCTTGTCAATGCACACCACCTTCAGCAGTCAGCACTGGTTAAGATGAGGTAATATGCCAGGACAATCATATCCAAACCCAATTTCCTACGCATAATCATAGAAGGATCTAGGGCAGAAGGACCCTCAGGCAACTGTCATTTGTACGCACTTCTGGATGCTTCTAGAGAATATCTTGCTGAAACTTGTGGTTGGTTTTGATTCCTTTTCCTGATGGTTGCCTGAAGCGCCAGAGTAAAATGCTTTTACTGTGTGCTGCTCCCCTCTTTTAGGGGATACCCTGCCTTTCTGATGGCAATGTAACATCCTCCCAGCAGCTTTACCGGAAATGACTAAGATATGGCTTAGCAAGCCCCCCTTTTTTTCTTTAAAAAAAAAAAAAGAAGTATTTTTTATCTAGTGTAGCTTTTTGGATTGCAGTAACCATACAGGCTAACTTCACCACCTCTACACCCTTGCAATTTCTAGTGTAGACATACAATTACTGCACAGGATGGTGACACAGCAACATAAACATTGCCTGTGGGTCCTTGAAAACTTTTTTTGTTTGTTTGTTAAATACCAGTACACACAAACAGAGATCGCTTCTTTACCATGAAACAACATGCGTTCGTTGTGATGATTATGATTCTCCTCAGACACCTCCTTCTGTCTGTGACAGAATCTCTCCCGCAACTTCTTGTTCACAACCTTCTGAATCTGCAATGGTACAACAGGCCAAACCATACTTGAATTGGAACTGAAATGTGATACAGAGTTTGCATAAATTCAACAGGGAAACTAAGAGTAAGACACTGTTCTGCAAGCAAGGCTCAAGTCTTTTAAACAAGTTGGTAACACACCCTTGCAGATGGTTAAAACTATTGTGAAACTGCAGCCTAAGTTCTCAGGTTTAATGAAGACTTTCAGGCTTCTTCCCTCAGAGCCTGTAATACCACCAAGAACTACAAACTGTCTGAAACTCCGTCCCTCTCTGCTCTGACCTCTGGACTAGCTTTTGAAGCTTGCTGTCTGGTTTATGTTGAATTTCTATGAAAAGAAACAACTTCTGAGGAAAGAAATTGGGAGATGGCTGTTTAACCTATGTAAGATACTGTTCTAATCACATGCTCTGATACATGTCGGTTTCTGTAAAGGACTTCACTTTTGGTTGGGAGTAGGATGGAAGCAGAGTTTGCTTCAGGATGTATGATCTACTGGGCCAAGTTGCAAAGACTCTATAGACGCCCATTTTTTGCTGCAGCTCAGGAACTGAGTTCTGTTCTGATTTCCTCTATTTCCTCCTCCCCCCAAAAAGGAACCAGAAAGCGGTTCCTTCAGACAAGACAACACTCAATTTTCTGAGTGTTTACGCAAGTCAAGGCTTGTAAAAGGTATTTTTTCTATTTGACAGTGGCAAGCAACAAGGTGTCAGGATCCAAAGTAGCTTATGGAGATAGAAATTTTTATTAAAAGTCATGCTTGCCCTTTCCCCCTCCCCTGAAATCTCCTTTAAAAAAAGCAAGAAAAGACTACACTAAGAAAAAAAAAAAATCTGTACTGCAAAGTCAAATACAGAAATTACAGATCTCTGATCAGGCTGTGAAACATGTCAGGCTCTTCACCACTCCTGTGTTCAATATCAGTTCTTCAGACTCCTTTAANTCAGACAGACCCACTACAGAGCACAAGTGGATACCTTTCCCCATTCCATGTTCAGTGCACACCATCAGCCTAATTGTAGCATTTAGCACTTGCTTTAACTCTGCTTCTGAATATTATTTCAACAAAGAACTTTAAATATAAAAGGGTAATCCACTAAACCAATTCTGCCTGCTTGCATAAGTATCAACTTATTTTACCACATTGAATTAAGAGGCTTTGAAACTTACTCTGATGACGTTGTACCTGTTGAAGATCCCACCAGCATTCCCACCATCCCGATGCTCCCGGATTGTACTTTGCATCTACATAAATGAACACAACTGAATGTTCAGCACACAAAGCTTGCTAGCAAGCCAAAGTATTCATGCAATATCTCAAGATATCACTGGCAACAAGAGACAATCTTGATTGAAAATTAATTAAAAGGTGTCAAAAAAACAACAACCCAACTGAATATTAAACTGAGGTACACCCTTATTTCTCAGGTACCCAACACACCATCCTGTTCCACAATAGAGAAGCTGGATGATGCAATTATCCAATCTTGCAATAAAAATCTACATAGGAAAATGGAGAATAGTGGAACTTGCTACCAAAATTACACACAACTAGAAAACCTGCTTTAGATTAGAAAAAAACCCCCAATCTTTGAAAATAAATCACAAAAAGATAATTTTTAAGTAATAACAAATGTGATAGGAAAATGCTTGCACTGTAAATTTTCTTATATCATTAGCAGCCCCATAAAATTTCAACAGTTTCATCGTGTCTTTTCCAGAGATATTTATAGCTACAGCAACAACATTTAGTAACAGCTCAAATAAATATCCCTATTTACTATGACAGACAAGTGATGCCTTCTGTCAGAAAAGTTTATATAAAAAAATCTGCACAAATTCCAGTATACAGAGTTATTAATGAAAACTATTCCAGGTTAAGCTGGCAGCAATCCTAAATATCTAGACTTTTAAAAAGACTCCAAACTCTTCTGTGCTAGTATAGGAACCCTACACAAATAGAAAATGCACAGTAAAATAGAGTTTCTTCCAAACACAACTCTTCAGAAAGTCTTTTTTTTGTTATGACTTTTCTTTCAAAATGGTATCTTCTTGTAGTTTACTTAAACAAAAGAGCATATGTGTGTGTGGGAGGCAAAATTACAGTCAACTCTCAATTATCCAAGAGCTGTTTATCTGGGTTACAGATTAACTAAGCCACTGAGAACAAGAGAAAACAAACTGGTTCACATGCAGAAACAGACTGAGCACAGAGAATGTCTACAGACTGGCAAGGCCTTGATCCTTTGGTCTTCACTCACGGCCTTTGATTTTCATAGGTCCATCTATCCCTGGAAAGCTGTGGAAACCCTTGCTATTAGATGGCATCCAAAACACAACAACAAAAAGGCAAAATTGGGAAAACACTAAGTGAGCAAGCAGACCACTTATTAAAAAAAATTGGCAGGACACAGCAAAATAATTTCCATCCTTGCTCTCTATGAAAAGACAAATACAGAGCTCTGAACTTCATGTTTGATCTATGCAATTCATACACCAAAGAATATTTTAACATGTGTTGCATGCTTTAGCTCTGAGGGGTTATATAAGTGAAAAGGAAAATACACTGCCACTGGAGCATTAAGAAAGGTACTTGCAATACCTCCTCTTCTACAGACTGATATTCCTTATCGTCAGGAGCAAGGTCAAGGAGAATGGTACCCTGACTCACACAGTGGAAAGTCAAATACGGATTGGTGCCTGCAAAGAGAAGGAATTAAAGGAATAAAAATCAACAGAAGAAAACAGTAACAGCTCTATTTGTAGCATCATCATTATTCTTCTTAAATAACCCCAGTACAGCAGGAAATGCAAAATAAACACGAGGCAGAAGCACAATCTTGAAAAGATAAAGTGCTTTTGTTAGCAGCAGAGGCTTTAAATGAGAGAAGGAAATTGCATGTGGGACAAAACTGCATTTTATTGTTTATGCTTTCAAGAGCAGCATCTGAGAAGTGTGGGGCAGTAAAAAACCTCCATCAGGTCTACCCTTCAGGATACAATGGGCCTGTGGGTAGGTATGTAGGACAAATCAATCCAAAAGCTCCTGTCTGAAGAGTACCTGGAAACTGGCACAGCCTCAAGAGCGTCTATTCTCTGGCAAGGCAAGTGATCACTCTGTCCTGTGTTTCTTCAATACATTCTTCACCTGTCACCACCCACCCAGCCACCAGGTCTGCCAGCAAGTACATTTTCCTGACATCCAGATTCTTTCCAGTCCTGGTGACAATGCCTACATTTACAGAAGGTGACTTCTGGGAGCCTGTTGTATGTGACACTTAGATCAGTAGAAGTGCCATCATACTTACCTTGCTGCCCTCCTAGAAGTCTCTCCACACCTTTTATTAGTTTGTGGCGGTGTCCATACGCATTGATCCCGATTTCTTTAAGCTCCTCATGGCCCATGTCTGCCAACACATCCAGGGTTATCTGGAAAGGCGAAAGACCATAAAAATCACTTGTCAAACCTGGCCCGATTCCCCAGGCTAAAGAGCTATCAGTTTAGAAAATGAAATGTATTCATGGTGCAACCAAGACAGTATATATATTTTCTGTTTTGCTGCACTTCTAATTGCTGCCACCTTCTGGCAAGCCTCTCCCTATCACAGGGCCATACCCAGCTGCTACAGCCTGAAACTATGCAAAACTTTTACTTCTCTTACAGCAAGTAACAAGAACTGGTTCTCACAGGAGGTTCTCAAAAACTTTATTTATGCAGAAGGATGTATGCAAATGCTGGGACAAATCTAGGAGTATTTTTGAAGCATTCAAACTTTCACATTGTTGTGCAACTCATTATTTTCACTACACAAACAAGAATGAATATTCTGTAAGCTTACTAATAAACATTAAGTGTGTTTCATGTCAAAGTTAATATGGTGTGTGCTACAACTGTGTGTATATCTCCATGTGTGCACTTGCATGTGTATCAAACCCATGGGCCAGATATGCTAAGTCATACTCAACTACTCCACTATTTCTGGAAATAATTAACATTGTGAGGACACATCCAACTAATCTACAATCACCTGACAAGGTTTTAAATTTCAAAATTATGGAGATTATTGGTGGAAGCAGAAAGATAATAAAACACGATGTCGAACAAACATTTTTTTTAAAGAACAGGAGACAAAGGCTAAATAAAGTACACATTTTTATTAGTATAAAGCAATTGTGCACTGAGGTGATTCTGTGAAAACCAGAAAGAGTAATCATTTAATTAAATAAAATCTACTCCAAATTTCCACATTAAACTAGAATGGGAAACTCAGCAAATAACTGGAAACCATATAACTAGATTAAAAAGAAGCTGTATTGTTAGCACAACTGGACTTGTAGGTATGAACTCTGCTCAGAACAAACTGAGTATCATTAATTCAAAACAAAGCAGCTCAAGCAAGGAATTAATAGCGGCACTGAACATCTGTCCAATTGAGCAGAAAGCAACCCTACTGGGATTGCTGTGGAAAAGTCACTGAAAACATTGATCATGGGCAGTGGTACATTAAAAAATTACAGAAAAAACGCAGGTATTAGAAAGCATCAGGAAAAGTCTAGGGCCAAAGTGAAAAAGAACACAAAAGGTACTGAGGTGCCTGGAAAAAGCAGCTTAAATCATTAAGCTTAAAGAAGATGAGCTTGTTTTCACCAGAAAGAAACTTAAAAGAGCAGCTAGAGAGTTTCAAAATAATGAATGAATACAGTGAATCTGATTTGCATTATTAAACCTTATTAGCAGAACATCTTAAAAACTGGTTAGGAGCTCAGGAAGCAAAACAAACTCTCAATTATGAGAGTACTCGAACAAAACTAGCGTGGTAACAGGAGGGTGTAAAAAACTATAAAAAAGGAGGAATGTGAGTAAAACAGGCTGGTTTGAGGCTGGTTTGCTTCTTAATAGAAGCAGTTCTAAATTAAAGAGCTTATGCTTCATAAATAAGATGGGAAAAAAGATTATATGCCATTTTAACTTTGGGGAGATACCTCCTGTAATGTTTCATGGAAACAGTTGGTACTTTTTCTGTAAACAACACATAACATTTCAAAGGTTTGTTTCCTGACTGTCCTAAAAGATTAGCAGCAGAGGCCTGGGAAAAAATAACCATCATACCCAATCTCTTGCGCTTGTACCTTTCACTTCCACCATTTCGCTCATGCAAACAAATAATCCACTTAACTGCAGCACGCTAAGTTTCAGAAACCCTACATAAAAGAAGTCTACACAGACAATAGAAGTAATTCTGCTCTAAAAAGTAACATAAGCTTCAGAAACTGTTACAATCGTATTGTTTTCATATACTGTGAATTATCGATAAATCCACAGGTTCCCCCTCCCCGCCCCCACCTCTGAATTCCATTTGTAAATTGTTAGTCCTGAAAAAGACAGCTCATGCTATTGTCCTAACCTACTAGGAAATGTAGTTCCTTCATTCTCTAGTGTGACTACAACTTGGTAAACTAGATTTTTATTTCACCTTATAGTCCAATGGGAGGGTTTCCTAGATCTGACCAAAGTGTCACGTGCAGCACTACAGGTGACAAAAGCCTTGTTTGGATATCCAGACTGCTAAAGGACAAGTGCAGGTGACATTCCAGTTTAACTTTGTTATTATAGTCATCACATTCAAAGTTCACATGGCCCAAAGTAACTTCAGAATATAAGCTAAACTGACAGTCATCATATACGTGTTAGAAAGTGAAAGAAACTGGATATCTCAATCAAACAACAAAACAGATTTTCACAGGTTTCTCAACTTCACCATGAAGTATCTGGCAACTCATCTGCAGTTTTCTTGGACATAATTTTTTTTCTGTACATAAGAAATTGGGGTTTTTTTGTTTCCCTTTTCCAATTAGGGAATGAAAACAACACTCAAATGTATTAGATTAGTGTATCTTTTAAACATATAAGCAGAGATGAGGATTGCCACTTACTTGCTCTGTCTCAAAGATGTCCCGAAGGTGTTCAAGACCCAGACTTTTTAGGAACTGGGTAATGTTCATATCAAGACCAGAAACTGTAAGAGAAGAAAAAAGTCATTATATCTTATGTATTTGAATTAAAAAACAAACAAAGCTTAAACCTTAACAATAACAACAAAAAAAAATTTAAAAATCAAGCAATACCACTGATTCCAGTACCTGACGGGGGCCTACAAGAAAGCTGGGGAGGGACTGTTTACAAGGGCATGTAAGCAATAGGACGAGGGGCAATGGTTTTAAACCAGAGAAGGGTAGATTTAGATTACACATTAGGAAGAAGTTCTTTACTATGAGGGTGGTGGAACACTGGAACAGGTTGCACAGAGATGTGGTGGAAGCCCCATCCCTGGAGTCATTCAAGGCCAGGCTTGATGGAGCTCTGAGCAACCTGATCTAGCTAGAGATTTCCCCACTGACTGTAGGGGGATTGGACTAGATAACCTTGGAAGGTCCCTTCCAACCCAATGCATCCTATGATTACCTCAGAATTCCAAACTCTGATTATTTTTACAATCAATTTGTCTATGTCTACAATAAACAATCCACTTTCACTGTGTGAAAGCTCATCAATGTTCCCTTCTCAGAATCAACTATTAAAAAGCACAAATATTCCGTGACAAATAAAGACTGATGTTTTAAAGAGAAGGAAAGGAAGGGTGGATGTATTTTTGCTATGTAGTCATGTAGATGCTGACATAAAGCATGCGTTCCAGATACTAATCAAAAGATTTAAAAAGCCTTAGCAAAATCCCTCAGCAATCACAATCATAATTCCTTCATCAAATAATTCTCATTGGATTTTCTGTATAAAATCAGCCATGAACACCTGGGTACCTAATCAGATTTGCCTTTGTAGTCAGACCTCATCACTGACAGCAAACATAGACGAACAGTCAACAATGCTCCTGGCAGAGCACATGAAAACAGAGCATGCATCGGACAATTAAGTCACAGATAAAACAATTCAAGCTGTACAATATTTTCTGGCTAGTCAGAAATGCTTTTCAGATAAAGCAAGGCCTATTGTGATACTAAGCTACTGTACTTCTGGCAACGCAAACTTGTCCAGCAGCAAATGCACCTTCTCCTTCCTTCCTTTCACTTCCCGCTGCTCCATCGCCAGCATTTGATGCCCCTCCTACGGCCAGTTCTGCCAGTGGCCCAGTGAGGTTATCTATACTGCTGGCAGCAGAGAGGCAGGACGGCGTAGATGCTGGTGAGATCAGGGAAGCACTAACAACAGTAGCTTGAGGCTTAAAGCATGTAGGCAAAGCTTCTGGAGGCATTGCATCTATCAGTAAAGCTCGGATATCATCAGCCTGAAAAACAGAAAGAACATTCAACATGAGGTTTTATTATCACAAGTCACTGATCTCTGGAAAGACTTTTTCTTTGGATTTGTTTTAATTGACTGCTTTGTTCCCCCACTAGAAAGAAAACTGCCAACTTTGTAATGTGGGAATTCATGGTTGCAAGGAAATTCTGATTCACTGCTCAGACATAGGTGAATTGGTTTTTTGCAATTTCTAAAGGTATGTAAGAAGATATATCTAATTTTCCTTCTGGCAGAATGACTTTATAGATGTTAAAACCAGGAATAAAAAAGCAGCAGCTTTATCAGAAATCCTTCACATTCCAGTCCAGGCAATGCCATCTGGTAATTTCTCTGTCAGGTTCAACTTCTGGTGAAGCACTGTGCACTGGATCAAGGTTTCAATGGAAAAACTAGCACTGCCTTTGCTATAGTCACATCTTATAGTGTTGTAACATTAATAAAAAAAAAGAGAGGAGCTACAGAAGTATGAACTTAGCCAACAATTAGATTTAGCCTTTGTTGACTAAATTAAGCAGGACTCATCTTCAAAAATATGATTAAGACATCCTTATTTCTCCCCAGAGAAATAAAATAGTTTTTGTATCTCTCATCACAAAGCAGGTTTTCTAAAGCTCAGATTATTTTGGAGGGTATTTCTTCAAGTCTCCATAAATCTATCAATGGCCTTAAAAGATACTTGCACTATAACCAGGCGCACTAACCAATTTGGTTGCATTATCTATTCCACCAAGACTGGTTAACCTGGGACATACATATTCATGTAACCTTATTAGGATTTATAACCAGCCACCACTAACAAAGTTTCTGGAAGCCAGTTTTAGAAAATGTTTGATAGCCACTTGCAATTCTTAGAATGTTGTTTTGGAGTTAGACAAAAAAATAACTGAGGTAATAAGATGGCACTGAGCATACTCATCCTCTAAATGACCCCGTTCATCTAAAGGCCCATCTGATTTTCTCCTTAGGTTCAAAGAAATAATCACCAAAAATACACAGATTGACCATCGCTGGGGACATTTCAGATAGGTTATTTCCGGCAACAAGAAGATTAATTTCAGGAGTGAATCCTTAAGCTGAGGCAAGCCTTAAATCACAAGCCATGTTAAGATCTTAGCCAAAGGAAAAAGTGTGGTCCTACAGATAAAGAGTCACAAACAGGCACTCTGAAGACGCTCATCTCCCTCTACCTCAGCACAGCAAAAGCTGAGAATCGCTGATGCCACGGAGCCATAGAAAGCCATTTAATATGCAGAGCAAATCCTCTAGAGCAGTCTGTGGCTGGCATGCTAACACGAACTTACCGTTGCCAGGTCTAGTGGTGTCTGACCCTCCTGATTCTTCATGGTTGGATCTGCTCCATGAGCTAAGAGCAGAGCACAGAGCTGTGTCCTTCCTTTTTGTGCAGCTTCATGCAATGGTGTGAACGCCCACTTATCTGTTGCATTTACGCATGTATTGTATTTGATCAACAGCGCTGCTATATCCACATGCTGGAAAACACAAGAACATCTTAATCAACATGACACTGGTAAAACATGTATTTCCTTTTTCATGCTGGAGGTGATGGTGCTTAGAGACCCCTGTAATTTCTTTTTCATATAACTCACTTCTCTGCCTCCTATGACTATGCAGCAGCACCTCTGCAGGTGCTTCATACTGCACCTCCACCATCACCTGTATCTGTGCACTACCAGATCATCCACCAGCACATATGTAATTGGAATCAGGCACAGAATTATAATTCTGCCAAATCACCCCAAGTACATAGTATGAAGTTTGTGTCAGCTGCAGAAGCAGATATGATACTTGATCTAGCATGAAACTAGTAAAATTCTCAAAATATTCGTAGACAAATTTTAACTGGCAACACAAATTTAGAGGGCTGCAATACTTGTGATACCATACTAGAAGCTCTAAAGATTAATGTGTTGTATTGCTGAGCCACCACTTAAATGTCTGTACATAGGAGTCTGTGGTACTTTATTTCCTTCTTGTAATTTCTTGCAAGACTTTGAACCTATCCGTGGCAGCACAGATTTGTTCTCTGCAATCATATTTTATGAGAGAACTGTAATTGATAAAATGCATTATGAGTGTCATAAGACTACTGGTTTACACTGGCTATAAAAGTAATGATCTTAAAAGCCTATGCTTCCATCAATATTCCCAACCATGAGGACTTTCAAGTTAAAATAAGAGAACATAAAACTGGCAAATAAAATTTCTGTCTGTCTCTGACCAGCAAAATTACTTGTGCAATCTAACTAAGAAATAAAAATGCAGGTAGTCAAAACGAGTAGGCAGGAGCGTGAAATACTGAAATTATAAGGAGAAATGCAAAGACTAGTCAATGGATTTCATTTTTCCTCTCCATAGCAATTAAGTGTCTCTCAGCAGCTCCTGTAAAGGGGCTTGCTCTCTGAATACGCATGGTTTGAAAAGACTGACAACCTTATTTTTCCTTTTGCCAAACTTTTAAAGCAATTGCTGCTCCTGTGACTTTTCTGCCACATGAAACCCTATGGAGGGACATGCAGCATGAACTGCTGGGTGGGAGAACTGAGGATATTTTGTGAGGAAAAAGTTGAGCCTGAAAAACTTGCCAACTATGAACTTGTGAAACCAGTACTCATCTCTCTACCTCCCATCACAGAGATCTGAATGGGCTGATGACAGCTCAGAGAGATGCGTGGGCTGCCACAGGAAAGATGTACAACTTAAGTAAAGCTGATGGAAAAGCATCAAACACTATCTTGTTAATTCTTCCTAGAGAAAGGCAACCAGATCAGATTGGCATTATGATTTTCAGAAGTGATAATCAGCTTGAACCAATCTCCATCATTTCCCATAAAAGCTATGTTCTAGTGATCTTTCCAAACTGCAGCCTTTAACTGCTGCAGCACTCCTCAATCTGAGATCTCAGAGTGTTGGCTTTAGATATGCAGAACTGCAAATAGGACTCAAATAGGACTTTGCCCAAACAAGTATTTCATGCTATCAAAACCTGAACTATGTTCACAGCAAGACAGCTTCAAAATAACTGGCTTTGAATATGAATTTAAGGAGATCCTTGTTGGTCTACTCATGGCAACAATGCCTGTACCTACCCCATAGGATGCTGCATTGTGTAGGGGGATTAATCCTCCTTTGTCCTGGGCATTAACATCAGCACCATGCTCAAGAAGGTATTCAGCTACTTCCAAATTGTTGTAACCAGCTATAAAAAAGGCACAGGGGAAAAAAAAACAATCAGGTATTAGTAGAGCTAAACTAAAGAAAAATTATTAGACAGAAAAGCAAATTTTTGACTGCAAAAACTCCTCTTTCATATTACCTCCTGAAATACAGCTGCCATGGTTAACTCACCGTACAGGACAATACTCTGTGAAACTCTTACTATATAGGCATTACTAATTTTGGTGATTAATTTCTATAGCCCTATCATAAATACACAAGCCTTCAAAACCTGGTGAGTTATCCACCTGCAAGATGTAGAGGTGTTGAATTTCTTCCCTGGGTGTCTCTGCAATTGATATTTTCTTGAGTACACAGCTTCTGCACTCGTGCCAGGCACCCCTTCTTGGCAGCGTCTAGCAAAGCAGCGTCTCCTCGTAGTAAGTCCTGGATATCTGTGTCTCCTTCTTTCACCAAATCTAGAGGAGTGTTCCCATCTCGATTCTTTTTTGTTGGATCAGCTCCGTGCTGCAAAGAGCAAAATGGAATGCTACTGTCACAACCATGAGCAGAGTAGTGCTTGTAAGCGTGGCACTATTTTGTGGCACAGGATAGGAGGCAGTGGATTTTACCGACCTGCCATCATGAAGTAACAACTGTAAAGATCAGTAGGCACATGAGAATAAATCCACACAGCTGTGTCAATCTCAACACCGCTAGCAAGACTGGCAGCCCTCTGAGAGCTGTTACTGCTCTACTTGCAACTGAAGTAGGGTCAACATATCCTGCGTGCAGCTACACCCTACTGTCACAGCACGTGCTAAAGAAAAACCAGCTGCAAATACCTTCCTGGCCAATCCTTCCCTTCTGCAAACTGGCTGGCAGGAGTTTTTTCAGCACACCCTTCTGAGCTAGTGAAGCCAGGCCCAGAGTTTCATTAAATGCCACCTATCTGTTGAAATGCACTTGCTTCTGAAGAGAGCAATAAAAATACTCATTTCTACACTTTCCAATAGACAACAGCACCATCTTCAGCAGTTTACAGGCTGGAAAGCAGTGAAGTAAACATTTTGGTGGGAAGCTGGAGAAAGTGGAATTGAGTGCACCCTCAGCAAATTTGCGGACAACACCAAGCTGTGTAGTGTGGTCAACACACTGGAGGGAAGGAGTGCCATCCAAAGGGACCTGGACAGGCCCATGCAAACCTCATGAAGTTCAACAAGGCCAAGTGCAAGGTCCTGCACCTGGGTCAGGGGCAATCCCAAGTACAAATACAGGCTGGGCAATAAGTGCATTGAGAATAGCCCTGAGGAGAAAGATTTAGTGATGCTGGAAAGCTCAACATGAGCCAGCAATGCACAAGTGCAACCCAGAAACCCAACTGTATCCTAGGCTGCATCAAAAGAAGTGTGGCCAGCAGGTCAAGGGAGGTGATTCTCCCTCTCTACTCTGTTCCCATGAGACCCCACCTGGAGTACTGCATCCAGCTCTGGTGCCCCAGTACAAGAAGGACATATATCTGTTGGAGTGGGTCCTGAGGAGGGCTACAAAGATTATTAGAGGGCTGGAACACCTCTCCTTCCTCCTGAGTGAGTTGAGGTTGTTCAGCCTAGAAAAGAGAGGGCTCCAGGGAGACCTCATTGCAGC
>VYZX01025573.1:27521-44731 GCA_013401335.1 Brachypteracias leptosomus | reverse complement strand
CTATGTTATAATGCCATTAAAGTACTACGAAAGTGAATCAGCTACTGAAATCTGGCCATAAGCTCTCACACAGGCTTATAAATTACAATTCATTGTTTCAAAATAAAAAAACTTAGTATTAACTATGCATACATGAGCAATTACATTGCTCATACCTCCCAGGACGTCAAGAGTGACACACTAGACTTATTAAAGGTATATTTCTTCATTTCTAGCTACCTGAATGAAGAAGACGACTCAAAGAGAATATCATGACCCCCTTAAAAAACAAAAATAAGGAGACCATTTATATTTTAACCATTGCAAAGAAAGTACCCATCAAGTAGTTTCAGAGAAAACTAGGTAGCTAAGTACCATGAATCCAAAATTTGCTGCTAAAACTCAAAGATCATTCTGAAATATTTCTGAAAGGTGCTTAAGAGACATCCTAAATAATTTTTTCCTCTGCCTTAACTAATAACTTGCCGAACCATATATTTCTAAGCAAGTTTCATCATAAGCTCACAAATTACTTTGGTCATCACCCATCAATGGCTACAGTGCATGGCAAAACAATCTGATCAAGAGAACAGTAAATAAGCAAAGGCTAAGAGATGCCCAGCATTAGACTACTAAACCCAGTGTTGGCAAACTCAGACATTGGATATTTTCAAGCTAATAAGATAAAGCAAGAAGAGGCATCCAGATGACCCCATTTATTAGAAATGAGTAGCAAGATTCATTAAAAGCAAGTAAGCTAGACTCCCGAAGTCTGTATTCAGTTATTTGGAGGGAAGACCCAATTTTCAAATGTGATTCCTGAACATCATGTACTGATTGAAGATAAACACACTTCAAGGTTAACACAAGAAGCACAAGGCATACAAAAGAGAAAAGCAACAACTATCATAAAGACTAACACTGTTTAACTAATATAACCCTTCTTCTTTCTTTTTGCCTTAAATAAAATATATTTAAGTATACTTACCTTTGCTCCATGTTTATGCAGAACTTCCATGACATCATTATGAGCTTTTTCAGCTGCAACATGCAAAGGTGTCATGAAACTAGAGAAAAGAAAAAATAAAGAAGATACTGTTTCACATTCCTGGTACAACCAAGTCCTTTAGAAAATTAAAAAATTTTAGAAACCTACTCTTTGTTTTTCTCATTAACATTTGCTCCTTTCCTGAGCAATAGTTCTGTAACTTGCTTCCGCTTGGGATGCACAGCGGCCACAGCACAGTGCTGCAAAAAAGTAAATATAAATTATATTTCAACTACACAGATGACAAAGAGCTTTAAGATCCATGATTTCACATCTTAATTATTCTGCTGAACATCAGACTACAAAATTTAAAAACAGAATTGCCATATTTCTGCCGAAACACATAACATACTGAACAAAATACAAGCTAGTGATCAATGCTAAATTATCCTACTCAGAAAAACAATTTTCATTTTAAAGCTATTTGTCACTTATGAAAAAAGGAGTATGTTCCCAACTACATTAACAATATATCAGGACAAAACCAGCACAAAATGTACAAAGGAGGTAAAGACAAAGGGCTTGAAACAGCCTAATTTTCTACAGAGGGACTCCAAAAGGGTTCATTAAGCTTCTGCTGCTGTCAGATTAATATGACTTTTGAACATTTTGTTCTGTGTTTCTTCTTCTATTTCAGTGTATACTGAACTTGTTCACTTAATAGTAATTCTATTATTCACTAAGTTACAAAATACGTAATAACAAACAGGAAATAAACTTCTCTTAAAGCATCTTCTTTTCCATGCTTTGAGAAAGAGACCTCTTTCACGCTGTGCTTTTCAATTCTCAAGCCTGTCCTCATGGGAATACCACATAACCCTTTACTAGGTGTAACTGTTCTACTGTATGCGGCTGGGGCCTGCTTGTTGGTTTCTCTGCGCATTCTGTGCTCCCCCCCTTTTTGTGCTTTGTTTCCCCTCTTTTTTTCTTTGATCCTCTGCAGAGACTAGACTCAATCTGCCCAGACAATTTCAACAGTGGCCCTAAAAATGCACTCATGAGGCCTGAAATTACAAGCATGGTTCCAGATAAGCTGAATACCATGCTTTAAAATCAGTCCAGAAATGCCTGTCTCAAGTTTGAATGTCTCATGATAACAGACTATGAGAAATAGGAGCTACCTTTGAATATTTTTTTTATATGTTTACCCATATGATTCTATGATATGTTTTAAACCAGTAACATGTAAAAAGCAGATAGACTCCTGGAACAGAGCTCTCAAACTTTCCAATGGCAAAACAGTGGCCTTTACAATGAGATAGATCCCAAACACAATGCCAAGACGTAGTAGTAGTTTTGATAACCCAGTTTCAGCCTTCACTATGAAGTAACTGCCACTCAAGCTTCCACACTGTTGTTAGTCAGCACAGCACATCCAGAGTTTTGCAAAGGCAAGTTTTGTAAATAAACATTAAGATCAACTTTTGCTCTGAAGAGTGGCAGTATTTTTGAAGCTTTGCAGACAATAACTTACCTCTATTCCCTGCCAATATGATAAACCAGCACTAAAAGCAACACAAATGCCGAAATATTGCCCAATATCAGAGCAACACTGAAATATAAACTAGGTGTTTGCTTTGTGTTATTTGGGGTAATAGGGTGCAGACCCCCAGGCCCCATGGTAAAAGATACCATGCTTAGGACAGGAATAGCTCAGTTAGATTGTACATAACTGATCCTGAAAGCTAAATCCTACCACTTGGATGGGAGACCACTTGGAAATCTCAAGTATGGGAGAAGAAAAAAAAAATAAAAATTGAGAAATCCCAGTCATTTACTGAACAGTGAACCACAGACATCAACAGAGCTAAATATGGCATTTTGCCTAGCTCTCTCTGCAGAATGAGCACTACAAAGTGATTATTACACAGCTATCAGCAGTTGATCTCCTCAGGAAGACAAGGATAACATCATCCCAAATTTCCTAGTGTCTTCATTTTCAGCCTCCAAATATCTCTTCTCTGTCTTGCTTCTAAGTTCAGTCTAGGATGCTAAGTCCTCCATGGAGAGAACAGAGCATATGGATGCTTGGTACTCAACACACAATGTTCTGATCACAATCACAATGCTTATAACAATAAGCATGTAGTTGTACGTCTGCAGCTGAGACCTGTCACTGTGAAGAAAATGTTCCATTGGAATAAAGTATCATAACTATAATGGTTTTAATAATACTATCAGTCCCTCTCAACTTCAATACCTTCACTGCATCTGGGATAGTGGCTGTGTTCTTTGCCTCCACTGCTTCTTCAAAAAAATGAGGTAAGAGCAGGATACTGCCAGGAAAGTCAGAGAGAACTCTACTTCCATAGCTAATGTGGTATTGGCAGTATTATTCCAGTGCTGTTAGACCCTGTAATATACACCTATCATCTATTTTCACCACAATTTTATGTACCTACAGAGAAAATGTGTAATCCAAGTTTGCCCACATAAAACATTAAGTAAGCACTGGGCTACTGGAACAGAATGTAACCCCAGAAAACACAGCAACTGACCAACAAAAAAAGAGGGTGATGGAAAAAAAGAAAAAGAGAAGTCAAAAATGAACAGGTGAAAAGTGGCTGGAGGGCTTCTGTAATCTACCAGAAAGAAGAAAAAAGTAATAAAAAATTAAATGGTGTTTTTTCTAGAATGGTGATTTAATTTTAATATAAAAAGTGTTTGATGGCTTATCCTCAATCTCAGATGATGAATATATTTTCATAGCGTAGCAATAAAACAACTCAGCTAGCACTACCACCACATTTATCATAAAACAAATGGATTGACTGTGTAATCTCACCAGTGCAGTCTCATGCGACTGTGGCTGCTTAAAATTAATGATCTCCAAAGCAAGTGTCTTTTTTACTTTGGCTAGGTCTGCCTCTCTGGCTGCTTGCAGTAAAGAGTGTCCTTTGAATTCATCTGTTGGGGAAAAAGATGTATTTAATATTCAGCAACATGTCACATTTATAAATGTTATTGGAGAAAGTTAGCTATACTCAATTAAGAGGGAATAAGAGTATTTCTGTACATATACATATTGTAGCTGACCGGTGGCACAGAATATGAAACATGGTTTACTGAAACCAAAGGGACATTCTAAAGGAGAGAGGGAGTGATTCCTTGAGTAAAATCCTAATAGCTTTTCTTACCTACTTGATATTAAGTGTATATGTGACCTCTAAATTACCTATGTATGTGTTCAAGTGAGTACAATGCTATTACACACTCTTCAGAAAAAAGCATTACAGTTGCTTTTCAAAAACCTTACTGTATTTACAACTACAAATAATTCAAAGCAAAGTCTGAATAAATATATATATAATTTAAATATAATCATATAAATATATATAATTTAAATATAAAATAATAAACTGTTGATCTTAAAGAAAGCTAACTGGCTAAGCATTTGAAGCCAGTCTGCTACAATTATGAAACAGATTTGGGTATCAGCTATATCTCTGCAAGTACAGAGATGTAATTTTGTTATTGAATGAAACCTTGTTCAGTTCAGCAACTAGTTCATTTTAATTTTAAATATTTGTGAATCTGAAAAGGACTAAAAGTGTTTCTCTTAAAATGTACACATGAAAGGTAGGTTAGCAAGAATATCTGAACCTGGGAACTGGAAAAAAAAAACAGAGAAAGGTCTCAGTAAAAACATCAGTATTTTTCATCCATAACAAGTTTCAAATGCTAAGCTTGTTAAGAGGGGTTTTCTTCTCCCACTCTTTTTTTAGCATCTGGTATATTGATGAATTTGGAAATAAAAATAAATACGATAAAGTTCTCATTCCAAATAGAATTCAAATTTCTTGGTAAACAAAGCATTACTCAAACCACAAATACAAATAAATCTTGAAATAACAAATAAATGTTAATACTATTCCTGAAGCATAAGACCAATGAACTCAAGACTATATTAAACATGTTATTTTGGGTATGCAAATACAGAATGTCCCATCAAGATACTGTCAAATTTGGCATAACGCTCACATTTGTGTACACGTTTCAGTGGATATTAACGGACATGAAACTTTCCCCATTCCTCTCCAGGAACTATAAATACAGGAATAAACCAAAATATTTAAATATTGGGGTTTGCATTTTCTTTTGCTTGCTAATTTAAACAAATGGTAAATGAACCTGCCTCAAAGCCAGAAGCACCTGCTAAGTTAGCCCAGAACAAAGAGCAGAGAAGTAGCTGAAAGATATGAAATGCCACTTTCTTTTCTTAAGCTTTCTGCTACACATGATCTCAGCACCTTCACATGCAAAGAACAGTGACAGACAACAACCTGACCAGATGTGATTGTGAGCAGGATCACATTCTTAGTATGTCAAGGGGCTTCTGCTATACTGGAAAGGTGACAGACAAAACCAAATACTTATTTACAATTCAGTTCAGAATCTACATCTCAAGAAGGAATTTTCTGTAACTTCATAATACTTTGTTTCCATACTTGTCTCATTTAGTTCTCTTTTACATTTTATAACAATGAGAAAACAAATCCCCAGAAAATTGCAAAGGCAGGCAATTCAAATGAGAGCTGAAGCAATGTTTTGTAAACAGCATTTAGATTGCAAAGACAGAAGAAGGTGCTGGAATTTCCATCTCCAAGTATGCACACTGAAGCTACCTACCTTCTGGGAGTTATTCCTGCAGCGTGATACAAAGCCTTGATACAGAGGCTCCTATGTGACTTAACAGGACTTGAAGCATAAAAAACCCCCAGAGTCACTGATTCAGCACTGCCTTAAACATTTTAAACCCAAGAAAACCAGTCAGTATCACAAACAGGCTACTGGCGGTATCTGTGTACTTCAAAGTGAGAGGCACAGCTGCATCTACTCAGCTGCTCTGCATCTGGTTGTGAAGTATGAGGAAGCTTGAAAGGAAAGCACCCCTTTACACCCACCAACATCTTCCAGTCTGAAAACACTTACAGGTGAGTCTCTCCCTCAGCTCAGGCGTTGGAGCCATGTCGACTGCACTCTTTCCATGGCAGTTGACCAAGGTCGGATCCGCACCGTGGCTCAGCAGGAGGGAGCAGACCTCCACACGGTTCTTGGAAGCAGCCTCGTGCAAGGGGGTGAACTGCCAGAGGTCCATAGCATTCACACAGGCACCATGCTAGCACAGCAAAGAAGGCCTTGCATTAGTAACAAATCACCTTCAGCAACTAAAAGCTTACAGATTTTGACTTAATTCTAAATACTGGATCCATTCTTTTATATATGTACACATACATAAAGAATTAATTACAAAAATACCTGTATATATAAAAATACCACTGAATCCTCAAAGAAGTTAGGAATTTCTGTACTAGCTAGTTTTTCAGTAGAACATATTTTTCCACAGAAAAATTAAAATAAATGAAACTCTATCTGTCCAAAGAAATTAGGTAGGAAAAAATCCATACATACTGTCTGTACCACAGAAAGACATAAAGTTGCAGGCTTCTGAAATGACATGCAGGATGTCTGAAACCTGTTACTATAGGGAAAAACAAACAAACAAAAACATCTTCCTTTTCTATTCTGGTATAAACAGTTCATATCTCACCTAACATCTAAATCTACAGTAATGACTTTCCATCCCTCTGCTTACCTTAAGCAGCAACTCTGTAACCTCATAGTGTCCATATGAACATGCATTATGAAGAGGCACGAGACCACTGTATGGAAGAAGACAAATGACATGTTTGTTTAAGCAGCACTTTTAAAGAAGGAACAATTTTTTCTCTACTAAGTGATGAACAGAAATTAAGCTAAATCTAAAATATTTAAATATTCAAAGATTCATAAACTAATGGAAAAAAGTCTAATCTTCCCAAACAATATGTTACTTCAGATTGGCATTAATTTTATTTTTTGTCCTAACAAGCCACAGATGTTTTATCTACCACTAAGATTAGCATTAACTGGCTTTGAATTGATCTTACTTGAAGCTATTAAGGGGGGGAAAGTCCCATTCCACATCCAATTTGCTCAAGAGAAGCCAGTGTTCTGTTTCTGCCTAAATATGAACTCCTCCTGTTTATCTAAAATGCTATATGAAAGGCAAAACTCCCCAGACAATGCTAACATAACTCCTGGGTATATTATGAAGATGTAAAAACATCCATAGAAAGCAGACTGCATTTGCTGCTCCAGAGTGTGGAATGACCTTATTTTTTTACAGTACAAAGTATTTACTGTGCAAGATACTTCTAAGAGAGTCCCTGTAATTTTTGTACAGCTGTATTACTGGAGGCCATACCTAAAAATGACACTAGTAAAGTAAATAACAGGGATCTAGTCATAAGCACAAGACATAATAAAAGAAGTCATGCATTGAAAAGGAGATGCAAAGAGGACAATTATTACAGAGGACAAAATAAATTTAATTCCAGCCAAGCAAGACAGGTTAGTTATGGCTCAACAAATCAGGATGCATAACACATTGAAAACAATAATTAATCCTTCACTATTTATGAAAAATACAGGGAATGATTCCCAGAATTGCAAAATCAACTCAAGAGCATTAGGACAGCAGGGTAAACTTAATTTTAAGGTAGATGCTCTCAGAAGAAGCACTGCACTTATCCCAGGAGAGAGAAATTTGTTTTGGATAAATTTTTAAAACTGTTACTTTCCATCGTTACTTTTCTTAATTACAACATATTGGTGTATGTGTGAGACAGAGTATCCAGCCCACAGAGCAGCCAAAAAACCTGCCCTCTTCCCAAATGATGGTCATTTAAGAGGACTGAGGCCTTCAAGGTCCCATCAGTGAAGACAGACACCATAGCAATCCTCCTGGCCACTTCTGCAGCATAAGAATATGCTCCTTTTCCAGGCCATTGTGACCGTGCACAGCAGCAGGAAGGCAAAGAAAGGACCGGTGGAAAAAGAGCTGCTGCCTTGGCTGTGGTCCTCTTTGGGAGGAACTAGAAGTGATGATCATTCTGAAGACGTGGCACAGATTGTCAGGTCTCTCGCTCAAGTTATCCCATTGAAAAGAATCTAAAGGTCTATAAAATCATTGTAACCTACTTTAGCTCCATAAATTATAAATGACATTTATTTACAACTTATTTACTTAGAAGTTATGTATAAATAGAAACACCAAGGAAAAACAAAACACCATACTGACTGTAAATGCGTGATGCTGCTAAAAAAGGTGGGAGCTTACCGAGATGTCAGACATTTCTCAGTATGTTTGGGTTGTTTTTAAGCTTAATACAAAAATAAGCATTTTTTTTTTTCTCTTTCCTACCTTCCCATCCCCTCCTCTCCTCATTTCCTGCTCAAGTCCAACTTAATTACTTATCGCACTTTTCATACCTTCCAAGTATATCACTCAAACCTCATTAAAGCATCTATGCTGAAATTTTCTACCCAGTGATGCAGAAATTTTAGAAAGTTGTGAAATACCCAAAACTTGTTTAACAATGCTGGATCTACCCGAATAGGTATTATATGCAGCTTTACTGTGGGGTTTTTTGATTTACATAATGTGGCATCGTGCATTTCACAACAATTATGATAAAGAAAGCCATTAGGGGTGAACATAGAGACAAAAGTCCTACAATTAGTCAATCTTCAATAATTTAAGTACACTTAGACTGGTTTTGGAAAGAAAAGAAAAAAAAAGCCAAGGTCTTAAATTAAAATCTCTTTTAACACTAGGCTGGACCCAGTAGAAAATTAAGATACAAGAAGTGCCTCATGTTTGCTGATGGAGACAGAACACACACTCAATATCTAACCTCTATGGACTCCGCATACAAAATGCATGCCTTTGATCAGGGGCCCAATTTCTACAATGATAGGACTAAGCCCTCCGATCAGACCACCATGAGAATCATCACCTTAGAGTTCAGAAACATATGGCTGAGAACAATGTACAACATGTACGTTCCAGATTTCTGATGGCTGTGTGCTTTTGTTGGCATCTTATGTTAACTACTATCCCCACTGCAAAAATAGAACAGTTCAGCTACTACTTGATTATCTTGATTTTTGCTTGTAACATCGATCAAGATAGATCTCTGAGGACCACTAGTTGTGAGCACATGAGCGTCATTGATATTACTTGGAATTACATCCATATATATATGTGACAAGATAATGAGACTTAGATAAATTTTTCAATGCACATTTTTTCACTAAGCCTACCTATCTTCTCCCCATCGCCTTCTTAAAATAATGCTATTAGACTATGATTTAATGGGGTAGTCTCTGCATGGAAGCAAAGAATAAAGGTTTGGAAAAAAAATTAAAGGTGTAATAGAAGATTTAAAACTAGTGCAACCTGTTATTTGGACTCTAACAAAAGTTGATTTATGATGAACCACACTCAGATTTTGGAAGCAAATGTTGCATTTTCAGCCAACTATTTGAGATTATGCTGCAAAGTGAAACAGAAATAATTCTTCATCTTGATTAATATAAAACCACTGCTGCAAACAGATAATAAATCAATTCATTTCACATACCCTTTGTCCTTTGCATGCACATCTGCACCATGCTGAAGCAGAAGTTGGACTATTCGAACCCTGTTGTAGCCTGCTGCTAGGTGTAAAGGAGTGGACTGCAAAGTAAAACAAAACAATATGAAGAATGAGAACCACATAAATTTGAAATCCTGAACTTCCTCTCATTTAAGTACTCTTTGTTTCTCTTACACATTGGATCAAAGTAAGTTACATTTCCCTTCTGTGATTAGCCAAATTAACAAATACACAGCACATGCACGCCTCTCCTGTTGTCAAATCAAGTAAGTGTTCCTTCAGTTTGGGAGTCATACAGGTATCTTCTAAGGTTCATCATTTAAAGTTAATATAAATAATGGTCCAACTTTGTTTTGTTTGTTGATTGTTTTTTGGGGGGCGGAGTGGTGTTGTTTGTTTTTTTCTTTTATTTTAAATACTTTAACTTAATTAATTTTTAAAATGTTATATTTTTTTTTTAATCCATGAGCAAATTTATGCAGTCCATGAACAAATTTATGCAGTCCAGGCTTCCAGGTTGCATACACAAGGTTACAAAACTGCTTGTATGTACACCTCTCGCAACAAGTGCACAAGAGGCAGACTGCAGAACAAGAAATACATTCATCCCATAGCAGGAATGTTTATCTTCATCTCTGCATCAAATGAGTAGTTGTACATGTTCTGCTGTACATGTGGAACAAACTGTATGAGGTTTGCAGTTTCCTGGAAANAAGGCCAATGGCATCCTGGGGTGTATTAGAAGGGGTGTGGTTAGTAGGTCAAGAGAGGTTCTCCTGCCCCTCTACTCTGCCCTGGTGAGACCACATCTGGAATACTGTGCCCAGTTCTGGGCCCCTCAGTTCAAGAAGGACAGGGAACTTCTTGAGAGAGTCCAGCGCAGAGCCATTATGACCCAAGAAGGGGCTGTGCATTTTGTATTTCTAGAGCTATTAGACCTGAACTTGTCACATAACTTCATCAGAGAAGAAACCCAAAACATTTAGTCTGGAGAGAAGACTGAGAGGTTACCTAATTAATGTGTATAAATATATGAGGGCTGGGTATTAAGACGAAAGGGATGATCTCTTTTCACTTGTGTCCTGCAATAGGACAAGAGGCAATGGATGCAAGCTAGAGCACAGGAAGTTCCACCTTAACATGAGGAAGAACTTCTTTTCTGTAAGGGCTACAGAGCACTGGAACACACTCCCCAGAGAGGTTGTGGAGTCTCCTTCTCTGGAGACTTTCAAGATCCATCTGGATGCGTTCGTGTGTGATCTGGCCTAGATTCTATGGTTCTGCTCTGGCAGGGGGTTGGATTCAGTGATCTCCAGAGGTCCCTTCTAACTCCTAACATTCTGTGATTCTGTGATTTCAACCTTATAGCTGCAAGACAAATGATGTAAGCGAAGCAAACCAGTGACATCCCAAATCTTCAGACACCTTTCAGTAAGGTGAGCTACTTCCTTCTCCTTGAGCAAGGCCATACAGACACCACAGTCCCATGAACGAACACAGAATACAGTATCTTCTCTAACACACCAAGAATTAGTTATTTAGCTGCAGCCAGGTGCCTGATGTTTGGCATGCTTGTCTCTGGATCCACAACAGTTTCAGCAAAGCTGTGCTGTGCTGCAGCTGCCTCTCCCAGGAGGAGCTAACTGATGCTCCCTGTGCCCATCCCTGAGGACAGGGCTGAGATCTCCGTCAGCCTGCGTGCTTCGACTCTGCAATTGTGAATCATGCAACATGGAGGACCACGCAGCGCTGGAGATACAGGCAGTCAGAAGGCTAGAGAGACTAAAGGGCAACCACGACCAAACACGTACACAGGGCGTGCAGAAGCAGCATCCTGGAGGGCTGCTCCTCCTCCAGGTCTAGTGTATCAGAACCCCCAGGCCAGCCACTGCCAGCTGCTCTTCAGGTTGCCTAAAAGACTCTTTAAAATGCTGTGCTTACATACGCTCATGGAAGAAGTGAGAAAGCCCAACCTCAATGATTTTTTAAGGACTTATTTTCCTTTCTCATGAGAAGAAACAATTACTAATGTTATGCATTTAATAGTTTAAAATATATTACAAGCTTATATGCTAATTACAGACACTAAGCACCTAAGAAGATAATGTGCTATACAAACCAGTCATTATATTGAATTATTAGCCCTCAAAAGAAAAAAAAAAAAAAATCAAGTGAATGATGGTAGTAAAGAGACTGATGTTTGAAATTAACGTGCTGTTTATATAGAACTAGAAAAGTAGAAACTAGATATCACAAACAGCAGTATTGTATACTGCACCTGCAAGGTATATCAAACTAATCACTTAATATTATGAAAAGAGATTTAATTGAGCTATCAATTAACCCCTCTTCCCATGTCTTGCAATACCTGACAAGAGACTTACTAACAGGAATCCCTAGAGAGCATTTACCTTCCAAGACTCACATTCAGTTACCAAGCCAATCACACTGTCTTACTTGCTACTGTAATTAAAAAGAGCACAACTCCACTTTTATTACATGAAGGAGACCCTCATGTGAGAGGCTCACATTATTTTAAAGTTTTATGGCAGCTGTAATTGAGTCGAAGCTGGTACTGTGCATTTCAAGGAAGATCACTGCACACAAGATGGCAATCACTGTCAACCCGTATACCTACAATTTATACTAAAGCAGGTATTTTTGCCTGCAGTCTTTTTGAAAATGTGTTGCCTGGGAATATGAGAAATGCATTTTTTAGATTTAAAAAATGTACATACAGCAGTTTGATACCATTTTCATTGTGCCTTAGGTATTCTCACACTGCTTTGTTACCAACAGCTGACTTGACGATTCCTGTTCAAGGTCACCGCCTCAAACTTGCTGTCCCCTGTGCACCTGCATCAAACCAAAGGGGCCTTGAGGAATCGCCAGCACTGCAGGCTGCTGAGCTGCTGCTACTGAAATCACAACACTGGTTTCAATAAACTGTCCACAGCCTACATGGGCTGCTAGCTCCAAGCACCATTCGTTTCCCTTCCTACCTTGCTAATGAGTCTTCAGCAGAGCTCTCAGAAGAAAGTTGCATTTTCATATTAAAATTTTGAATTGCCCATTTTGTGGGCAACTTGAAATGGAGGAGAGATCTTATATTATCCATTATCTGCATGACCAATAAATGGCTGCAGAAACTGTTTTAAGAACTAATACTGTCTATTCTTACTTTCTACTACTGAAAACTCTGTATGATGCTGATAATCTTAATTAATGTTTCTCTCATTCTCGAGGAGTCATCCCAAAGGCTATTCAAACCAACAATCTTCTTATCACATATATGATGCGTCATCATACATTTAATTTACATCACTATACAGTGATTTAGAATTATCATCATTTAATTTAATCTTCTGTAGGAAGGGCATTCTTGCAATAAAGAGGAAACACCCTGATTTTGAGAACCTGCTCTGGCCTTAACATATTATGGCTACTCTTACAGAAGGTCCCCACACGGATGTATGCTGATAAGGGTGGCTCTTACACAGACTGATAAACAAGTATGACTTGGCAAAAAATACCAAAGGACACTTGTATGTTTATTGTTAACCCTTCTACAACACCCTGCTAATGAAGAATAACAAAAAAAAGGAGAGGGAAGGAGGGATTTTTAAATGTTTCATGTAGACATTAATATATGAGACTTTTTTACCTTGCCTATAATTATCTTCAGGCTTGGCAGATTTGAAAATTGAAGGTATACAGCAAACTCCCATCTAACTTCTATCAAACAAAACCTTTATTATAATCAGACCATAGTACCTCTAGAGAGCAATAGCAATAAAGATAATCTTCCACTTCTGTAGGTTGTCTTACAAGCTCCCTTCAAAACAGTGTTTCACCTCCTCTGAAGTAAAGGGAGAGCAGAGAGATTTCTAATTGCAGAAGGGACCTTTTGTTTCACAGTTTCGCATAAAACTGTTTTTAAAGATGTCCTGACTCCTGGCAAGATGACTGTTTGAATCTGGCATGCTAAGGAAAAACCTGTGAGCAGGCAAACAACTCTCTCTTCACTGGTTTAGAATTTATGATAGAATCTTTCTTTCCGATTGCAATAGTCTGTGTCTGCCTGATGCCGCTGCTCTCTTCCGGACTTCTCTAAAATGACTGCATCAATCATGGGTGCACATCAGGAAGACATTCCGGATGCAAGTGGAATACCTCCTGTCGCCACTTTATCATTCTGATTAATGAGGTAAGAAAACAAGTTGCAACACCACCACAATCTTGAAAAGACATTGCTGAACTTTTCCACTGTGAAAATGAACAGGCTTTTCCTTTGCTGCTTGGATATGAACCTGCATTCTAACTTTAAGCAGTGTGCCCATTTTACTCTTTCATTTTTAGGCTCAACTGTAAGCTTTCTCAGGAAATATCTCACTGACATCTGTTTGTATGGTGCCAAGACTGGATATATCATCATTCATCATATACAAAAACTTTCCTTCTAGAAACACATATTTCAAATAACTCAAAATAATCATTTTATATTCATGGGACAATCTTGCACAATAGTTGCTGCAGAAATAAAGGTCCCTAATCTCAGCTAGAGAATGATGCTCTTAATGAGCAGGAAAGGGGCTGCGGTTGTGTTCATCAGTGACATAGCCTCTCAACTTCAGCCACCCAAGTTGTACAACTTCCTTGGTCATTTTACATCTGTACCAAGTTACTTAATCTCATGGTTGACAACTACACTTTAGGGCCAAATTTACAGATGCTGCTCCAGGAAAACAAGTTATGTCAGACTGCTGACTGTAGAGGATCTACCTACAACAAGGTTAAACTTTAGCAATATATAAGCACAGGGATGAAGAGCTTAAACAAAAAGCAAACCACAAATAACAAAAAACAGTTCCTAAGGACAAGGATTACAAAATGTGTAAGGAAGACATTTGTCTCTCTACTGCATTTCCAGTGGTCACTAAACTGATCTATCTTCAGAGAACAGCCAATAGTACTTAGCTGGATTGTTGAACAGGACAGACTTAGTATAGTAAAATTCAGAAAAACATCACATCACAAATTTCATATAGTGCTTTCTAACAGCTAATGACGGGGAAAATGAATTGAAGAGCTCACCAGTTCAGAATCTGCAAGTCACACAGTATCTTAATTTAGAGCTCTGGCATATCGGGTGATTTTTTTGAGGGGAAAAAAAAAAAAGAACCACTGTTTTGAGCTGTAAACCAGTGAAGATAAAATCACCTTGATTCCACATACGCAGTAGTGCTAGAGCAAAGCATCACTGGGCAAAAATGAGGACTACACAAAGAATAAGAGAGAAATGCTTGCATTCCTTTTCATTCTGTCACTTGGCAGAAGGAGAACAAAAAAGTCTGCATTAAAAATGAAAAAAAATAAATAAAAATTTCCTCCTTACAACTGAACACCTTCCAGAAATTTATTCTGGTATCATACCACCTGGGTTATGATATGAAGCCCAGAGCAGGTGAGGTATCAGGAACTGTCTGCTTCCTAGACGTATTCAGAAATGCGTACCAGCTACAAAGCATTGCTTTGTGGGTCACAGATTGAAGGAACATTCCTCTCTGTATTCCACTGTGCAGAAACCACAGCTGGAATGTTATGTTCAAGTTAGTGTTGGACACCACCAGGCCAGGCTGATATTCATAAACTGGAGGAAAAGGTAAGGATGTATAATAAAAAGTGAAGTGGAAAGAATTAATAAAATGGCTGGAGAGTTAAAAAGCATAATAAAAGCAGAGTAAAAAATACTGCAAATACATTGACAGAATAATCCCACTTTGGAAAAGGTTTACTTGGGTGACAGATCAGGACTCTTCTACATCCAGTTTCCAATGAGTATTCAAATCTGTTCCTTCTCAAAGGGCTGTAATGTCCGAACTTCTGATTATTAAATGCTTCTCTAGTAGATCAGATCTTTGAGACACAATACAGATTTCTGACTGTACCTCTGAACCTCAAGACTGCATGAAAAGGTTGAGGATCAGTTCTAGACAGTAACATGGTGACCCTGTTGTACTGCAAGGAGCAGGAAATTTATGAGAGAAGAACTTTTTCAATCACATAGACGCCTGGGGTAGGAAAGGGCAGAAAAGATTACAGACATCATCTTGCACCAGGGTAGACTAAGGAATAAACAAAGTGTCTCTGTCTCTTAGAGGTTAAAAGAAGGAAGAATAAGAAATGAGTGCCTTCATTTTTCTGCTCAGACACTCCTCCACTCCTCCTGCTGCATAGAAACAATGTCACTACAGAGAAGGTACGTACATGGAGGCAAACAAAATATAACCAAAAGTAGAAGAGGGTAAAGGGCAAAAATATCTTTCCTGACAAGAGAGAAAATATGTGAGCCCTGCAGGACCACACAATAAAAGAAAGTTTCATCCCTGGAAACAGGCTTAAGATGGATGTTTGAAGATGACCGTGTAAAAGCCTTAATAAATCCCAGAAGAAAAACCCAGTCTTCCTGCCCAGCAGGTTTCCCCAGACAACGACACTTGACTTTCAAAGTTATGGCAATTATTATCTTTGACACCAGGAAGGCAAATCCTTAATCCATGTAGATAGCTCTGAAAGCTGTTCTCTTAATGGTAGCTATTCAAAAAAGAAAGTAAGTCAGATTGATTATTTTAGAGAAAAGGAAACAAAGTAAAATCTGAAAAAGCATCATTACCCAGCAGAGAAACTGCTAAAAGAAAGGCTTGAAGAAAAAGATACTGTGAGATAGAAGGCAGCAACAATGTTTTTGAATGAACTTTAAACGCAAAGATCAATCTGTTCCACAAGAAAAAGAGCAGATATAGCAAAGAGATAAAAGGGATCTCAGCTCCCCAAATATTAATTAGGAAGCTTAGTTCCCTAACAGCTCCATACTAATTTGCTGCCATTACTTTCAGAGACTGACCTAGAAGCAGAGAGTAAGAGGGAAATCTTAGGATTTCACAAACAGCAGGTCCCATAAGTGGGGCACTAATGATCCTTGACCTCTTCCTAAACAAATATTAAAATGCAACACCTCCTCTACCTCCCAAAACTATTCTGTATTTGCATGTATCTTAACCTACCACCCATTTGGTAAAACAGTTCCACAGAGGATGTGTTAAGAAAAGCTGAGCAACATCCCCCACAAACCCGTGGTAGTCTCAGAAAACTGTTCCTTATAAGAATCTTTTCCATTTCTATATGCAAATGGATGGTGTGGTTGGGGATGGAATCGCAATATGAAAAAGCAACTCTGGAGCTTCTACCATAAAGCAGCACTTGCAGTTTTTCTTGGATTCAGAAGCACAGAATAGATCTCTGGCAGCACTCAATGACATGGGGAGTTGGACTTTGAGATGGATTATCAGAGAAGCAGAGGAGTACGCACTGTTTCTTAGGTGATAGATGCTGGCAGCTGAGAGAGTAGTGTCTTGCTAAGCTACATAAAGATGAAATGACAGTAAAGACCCACTCTTTTCTTCTAAGGGAATGCTGCTAATGTTATTTAACACTGAAAGGAGATGTATACTGGCAGAACACTACACAGGAATTACTTACAGTACCATTGCGTCCAGGATGGCCATTTTTGTTGCTTCCTTTCATCACCTGGAATCTGTCAGAAATGCAAGTCAAAAATGGACAAGTCTGAGGTGAGGCACTGAGGAATGACTGGGTCTTGCCGAGGCAAAGGCAAGAAGAAGAAATTGTCCCTTTGATCT